>CM055905.1:9439494-9941994 GCA_029582155.1 Panopea generosa | reverse complement strand
ATTGGTAACAACAAACAGACAGATGTCAGTGGCAACGAACAAATGGTATCGGTAACAACGAACAAACGGGTATAGCTAACAACGATCAGACGGGTGTCGGTAACAACGAACAAACGGGTATCGGTAACAACGAACAGACGGATATCAGTAACAACGAACAAACGGGTATCGATAACAACGGACAGACGGATATCGATAACAACGAACAAACAGTTATCGGTAACAACCAACAGACTGGTATCGGTAACAACGAACAAACTGGTTTCGGTAACAACGACTTGACGGGTTTCGGTAACAATGAACAGACGGGTATCAGTAACAACGAACAAACGGGTATCGGTTACAACGAACATACGGTTATCGGTAACAGCTAATAGACAGATATCGGTAACAACGAACAGACAGGTATCGTTAACAACAAACAAACGGGTATCGGTAACATTGAACAAACGCGTATCGGTAACAACGACTAGACGGGTATCGGTAACAACGAACAGAAGCGTATCGGTAACAACAAATAGACGGGTATCGGTAACAACGAACAGACGTGTATCAATAACAACGGACAGACAAACAACGAACAGCCGGGTATCGGTAACAACGAACAGACGGGTATTGAACTTTGTTGTATTGTGTTTAGCTTCGCCTTCAACAATTGTTCAGCTATATCGTGACGGTGTCTACTTGAGACAGCATTCTGAGCACTGCCACACTAGAGTATCATGCCATATTCACATGGTATGATACCCTACCCAATCACATTATACTGACACGGGCCGACCAGACCTAGAACTATACTCTAAATGATTAGCGCCAAGCGAGGAAGCTTCTGGTACCATTTTTTAAGTCTTTGGTATGACCCGGTCAGGGATCGAACCAACAGCCTTCCGCATGGGAGGCGGACGCTCTAATCCTAGACCACCGCTTTAGTTGTTAACCATTATTTACCTATATCGTCTATATTACAGCATGTATGTGGTGCATGTCACGTTCCTGCTTGTCATCTCCTCTACATGTTCGGGTTATCAACATTACCAGCAGAATATACCCCACGGGGACAAGGTACCTCACCCGTGTATACCAGGTGATACATGGCAGGGCGTTGGGCACAAGAATCACAGAGGAGGTGGTGACCGAAACGTTTTTGGACTGGACTTTAAAAGCAACAATTTTGTAAGTCCATCGAGATATACATACTTGGTAACAAATAACAATCATAACCGATTTTCTTCATAAGACACTCCATATGCTATGTTACGTATCATATAACGTCATTCTTTACACTCGACAGACTATATATCGGTAGCGCATTTGTCTAACAATAAAGGGGTCGTGAGTTTGAATTCCCGCCCAGCCATGATCTCCGTGATGGTTGATATTCGACATTGCATCTCATTGTCATTCGTCTCTCACCGCTGTTCCAGTGGGAAAGTTATCATTTACTTGCGAAATGGGTGTGCTGCAGTACTGAAACCTTCCAAGGTTCTAGGAAAGAGTAGTTAACTGATCGTCTGTAAGCTCTCGATGGCATAAAATCTATTCATGACATATTCATGTTTGCGAGTATACGGATTTCTTTCACCAATAAAACTAGATGCCACGTAAAACATAAACTGTACTGAAAATGGCGTTAAACCCCAGTCCAAAATAAAAGAGAAAAACATTTTTTTTTCAAAGAAAAGCAATGGAATTCTATCTTATGTCTTTTTTTTAATTGTTAATTGTACATATATTGTGAAACAAGTTCTTACAACTTAGACAACTCACGCTCGAAGACTCCATGGGTAGAACCATTACTTAGCATTTGCGTATGAAGTACCTTGCTCAAGGACACCAGGCATAGCAGAGAGTCGAACCCACGACCCCTCGATCTCGGACCTGACGCTCTTCCATTGGACCACGAGGGATGAACATATTTTTTATTAATGGCATTAATAAAAAATATGTTCATCCCTCGTGGTCCAATAATTACCAATAATTCCAAATACATGTCTCAGTATCATTATACAAAATGGTTCCAGCTATCAGGGCCGCCGTATCTGAAGCCATTTTAGAGTATAGAGTAATGACTCATTATTTTCAAAATAATAGAGAATATTTTTTTCAAAGAAACACGAAGGATTTTTTTTGGTTTCATTTATTTTATATCGACTGCGAAACAAGTTCTTACAATTTAGACAAATCGGGTTCTAAGTCGATCCAGGTAGAACCAATATTAAATATATGCGAATAAAGTGCCTTGCTCGGTGACACCACACATAGCCTTAACTCTAGCCACACAAGTAGCTTTATCTAGAGTTATTACTCATTGTTATCCAAATAAACACATTGTCTGTTCTTGTCCTCACGTAGAATTGTTATTAATTATTTTAATCAAGGTATGGGATGAAATTTTGTGCAACAAAGATTCAGACGGCGATGGAAAGACAAATGGTGCCGAGTTAGGGGACCCGGACTGTACTTGGACACCAGGAAACGTTACGAAGTTTACTTCCGATCTGTCACACCCAGGTAAACTATTTACACGTGCTGTTCTGTTGTTTTAATAAACAGACTTCCAAGGACACACACACGCTCATTTATACGAAGTAAAAACACGAAAAACTATGGTAAGAAGTCGAGTCGAACGTAATTTCGACTTTTCACCATCGTATTTTCTACTTTTCTCCATTATGGTTTCGTTTTTCGCCTTTCAACATTGTTATTTTGTAATATTTTACTAAAGCATTTCCAACGATTCGCCATAAGGCATTGTTGGTTTATTTTGCTTTATAAAACAATGGATTACTCTCATTTTAATCAAGTTTTATGCAAAAGGCATAGATAGCCCTGCTTATTGGCCTGATTAAGCTTTGCAGTTTGATCACCGCCACAATGATCATACGCGGCAATGACTACTTTTTATGCGTCTTATTTTATTTTTTCATATAATTTATATATTCACAATTAAAACAATAAAAAATATAATGGGGTCTTATATTATGCCATTTCCAAAAAAGTTGCGAAAAATAAACCAATAGCCACAATAATATCCCGGCATCAAATTAGGAAGGCGAGTTGATATTTATTATTACTTTGATGGTATAACTGTTTAATTTCCTTATTATAGTAAATTTTGTATACAGTTTGTTTTAGGTTTCATGTAATAATAAGTCTAATGAATATATACCTTTTTAAACGCAAATATTGATCATTTAATACAGTGAAACCTGTTTTAAGCAGCCAGTCAAAGAAATATGCAAAAGCGGCATTTTAAGACAGGTTGTTGCTTAATACAGGTTAATTTCGTTCCATTAGAGCAATAATGTACTAAGTGTATATGAAATACGAAGGCACCTGTTACCTTTTTGCACCAATGGGGCAATTTGCTCTTTAAGCATAGTGTGCTACTACGGCAATGACTCAAAACAAACACGTGGTTTACAAATAGTACTTTAATTATATCAACCGATACCAAGAATGTGCTAAAACAGCGAAGCTTTGTCTTTTAAGAAAAACGAGTAAATGGATCCGTTATACATTATTTAATGTCGTATTCATTCCTCCGTGGTAAAGTGGTTTGGGAAGCCATCCCAGTAAAAATGCTGACCTCACCCTGCCCCTCCCCCCACTCCCCTGAGGTCAGTAGTTTGTACCAATTCCGTCAAAAAAACTATATATGAAAATGTTTGCCAGTTTCTTGTAGAAAGACGGTGGTTGCACTACTGGGGTCATGGGCGTAAGCACGGGTGCGACATGGTGCGGCGTTGCCGCACAAATAATTTCCCATTTTACTTGTTTTATAAATATCTTCGACGTTGCATGTGGTGAAAAAGGCGCTAAACCCCGTTCTTTACAAGAATTGTCATATCGTATTATTTATGTATGGAATCCAATTTTTCTTTCCTATGTCCAGGCGTCTGTCAACCATTGGACGACCCGAAATGTAAAGGTAAAACTGATTTCGTGGATTGCAATGACAATGGCAAGTTCCAATGTGCGGCTGTGGATGAGCAAGGTCAGTTGTTTTTTTCCCATTTAAAAGGATATCTTTCTCAATAATAGAACCTAAAAAATCCGCGTTTCGATAAGCTGATTATGTTTCTTTGAAAGTTTACATTTCAAATAATATTAATAATAATGATAATAATGATGATGATGACGATGATGATTAAGAAGAAGAAGAAGAAGAAGAAGAAGGAGAAGAAGAAGAAGAAGAAAGAAGAAGAAAAATAAGAAGAAAAATAATAAGAAGACGAAGAAGAAGAAGAAGAAGAAGAAGGAGAAGAGGAAGAAGAAGAAAGTAGAATCCAACATAAGGATTGTATTATGTATTTTCAGAAACATTTAACTATACCGTGAAATTCCCTATAACACCTGTACCAGATAAAGAAACAACCTACATGTGCATGAACTTCGTCTTTCCCTCTGATCGCGAGTACCACATGGTTGCCACGGAGCCGCTTATTAACAACACCGACGTTATGCACCATTTGATTATATACGGATGTGAAGGTTGGTTTAAGAATGTATGGTTACTGATTTCTGCCATGTCTATTTGTTGTTTAGTGCTGGGACCCGACACACTTTGTCGTTGCGTGATATTTGTCGTTACCAATGCCTCATGTAAACTTTAGATAAACGATGCTTGCACTAATTAAATTATTATCACATCTGAAAGTCCTTGGTAAGTCCTAACACCTTGATATTGATTAGACTAACAACATAAGACTTTCAAAAATGATCACCAGGCGTAATAGTTAACAAAATGACGTTATGACACGTTTCTGTTATAGTACCAATAAGTATATTGGACCGTTATCGACCAATAAAAAATAAATAGTCAAGTTATTTAACAAGTTCATGGCAAGATATGGCACTCATTAAGTCAACGTGTTACTAAATGTAGAGGAAGCAAGGAAATCGTCCACTGACATGGAGGATAATTGTTTAATGCAGACCGGACGATGATTTTTTTTGTATTGTTTCATGCAATGCTTAAGCACCCCACGCAATACATTCGTACATATACACATACACCGTATTTTTACTGAATGTGAAAACATTATTTAATCATTTTGTTGAAGTTTTGTATTGTTCGTGCTTATCTCTAGTGGTCATATACACAACTAAATGTCCTAATATTGAATACGTTCTAGGTTACTTTTTGTGCACATCGTGTTACAGAACACTTGTTGAGATGACATGTACACTTCCAATTATTAAATCGTTTACAGGTGATGCTACGGATGAGCACAAACAACCGTACGTGTGTGGCATGCAAGGAAGCTTAAAGTGTCAAGAGTTCATCAGTGGGTGGGCAGTCGGAGGAGGAGCCGAATGTTTTAATTCTAATTCGGGATTTCTGATTGGAGGAAGCCGAGGTTTCAGATTCGGGAAAATAGAGGTATTGTAAAGTCTGATGAATTTAAAAGTTAAAATATTGCTGTTCCAATTTTTTTTTATGTTTTATGTTTTATTTACCTGATAAAGAAGCAAATGAATGACACTAGATTTACGCATATTTTCGGGTTTAGTTTAATGGCAATTATATCTGATAAAAGTATACATTGGAAGCACAGAAAAGAAAGAAAACAAAAACAGATTCTAGTTTTATTGAGTGGTGGGATTTTAGTTTATATATAGAACCTGATATATCCCTAATAATTGTCAGTTTTTGCCTTTTCTTATCATTGCATTTGTCAGTTAGTGCCTTGTCCTGTCATCAATTTTCTAAGTTAGTGCCTTTAACTGACGCATTTTTTGTCGGTTAGTGCCTTTTCCGTCCATCAGTTTTGTTGTCATGTTACCAATTTTATCAGTTATTACCATTTCCTGTCATCGCATTTGTCAGTTAGTGCCTTGTCCTGTCATCAATTTTGTCAGTGCCTTTTACCGAAGCAAATTTTGTCAGTAAGTGCCTTGTCTTGTCATTAATTTTGTTGTCATGTTACAAATCTTATCAGTTATTACCTTTTCCTGCCATCTTATTTGTCAGTTAGTGCCTTGTCCTGTCACCAACTTTGTCAGTTATTACCTTTTCCTTTCATCGCATTTGTCAGTTAGTGCCTTGTCCTGTCATTGATGTGTCAGTTATTACCTTTTCTTGTCATCGCATTTGTCAGTTAGTGCCTTGTCCTGTCATCAATGTGTCAGTTATTACCTTTTCCTGTCATCGCATTTGTCAGTTAGTGCCTTGTCCTGTCATCAATTTTGTCAGTGCCTTTTACCAAAGCAAATTTTGTCAGTAAGTGCCTTGTCCTGCCATTAATCATGTTACAAATTTTATCAGTTATTACCTTTTCCTGCCATCGCATTTGTCAGTTAGTGCCTTGTACTGTCATCAATGTGTCAGTTATTACCTTTTCCGTTCATCGCATTTGTCAGTTTGTGTCTTGTCCTGTCATCAATGTGCTGTCATCAATGTGTCAGTTATTATCTTTTCTTGTCATCGCATTTGTCAGTTAGTGCATTGTCCTGTCATCAATGTGTCAGTCATTACCTTTTTCTGTCATCGCATTTGTCAGTCTGTGCCTTGTCCTGTCATCAATGTGTCAGTTATTACCTTTTCCTGTCATCGCATTTGTCAGTTTGTGCCTTGTCCTGTCAACAATGTGTCAGTTATTGCCTTTTCTGTCGTCGCATTTGTCAGTTAGTGCCTTGTCGTGTCATCAGTGTGTCAGTTATTGCCTTGTCCTGTCATCGATGTGTCATTTATTACCTTTTCCTGTCATCGCATTTGTCAGTCTGTGCCTTGTCCTGTCATCAATGTGTCAGTTATTACCTTTTCCTGCCATCGCATTTGTCAGTCTTTGCCTTGTCCTGTCACCAATGTGTCAGCTATTACCTTTTCCTGCCATTGCATTTGTCAGTCTGTGCCTTGTCCTGTCACCAATGTGTCACTAATTACCGTTTCCTGTCATCGCATTTGTCAGTCTGTGCCTTGTCCTGTCATCAATGTGTCAGTTATTACCGTTTCCTGTCTTCGCATTTGTCAGTTTGCGCCTTGTCCTGTCATCAATGTGTAAGTTATTGCCTTTTCCTGTCATAGCATTGGTCAGTTTGTGCCTTGTCCTGTCATCAATGTGTCAGTTATTACCTTTTCCTGTCATCGCATTTGTCAGTTTGTGCATTGTCCTGTCATCAATGTGTCAGTTATTACCTTTTCCTGTCATCGCATTTGTCAGTTAGGGCCTTGTCCTGTCATCAATGTGTCAGTTATTATCTTTTCCTGTCATCGCATTTGTCAGTTTGTGCGTTGTCCTGTCATCAATGTGTCAGTTATTGCCTTTTCCAGTCATCGCATTTGTCAGTTTGTGCCTTGTCCTGTCATCAATGTGTCAGTTATTGCCTTTTCCTGTCATCGCATTTGTCAGTTAGTGCCTTGTCGTGTCATCAATGTGTCAGTTATTGCCTTTTCCTGTCATCGCATTTGTCAGTTTGTGCCTTGTCCTGTCATCAATGTGTCAGTTATTGCCGTTTCCTGTTATCGCATTTGTCAGTCTGTGTCTTTTCCTGTCATCAATGTGTCAGGTATTGCCGTTTCCTTTCATCGCATTTGTCAGTCTGTGTCTTTTCCTGTCATCAATGTGTCAGTTATTACCGTTTCCTGTCATCGCATTTGTCAGTCTGTGCATTGTCCTGTCATCAATCTGTCAGTTATTACCTTTTCCTGTCATCACATTTGTAAGTTAGTGCCTTGTTCTGTCATCAATGTGTCAGTTATTACCTTTTCCAGTCATCGCATTTGTCAGTTAGTGCCTTGTCCTGTCATCAATGTGTCAGTTATTACCTTTTCCTGTCATTGCATTTGTCAGTTAGTGCCTTGTCTTGTCACCAATTATGTCAGTTAATACATTTTCCTGTCATCGCATTTGTCAGTTAGTGCCTTGTCCTGTCATCAATGTGTCAGTTATTACCCTTTCCTGTCATCGCATTTGTCAGTTAGTGCCTTGTCCTGTCATCAATGTGTCAGTTATTACCTTTTCCTGTCATCGCATTTGTCAGTCTGTGCCTTGTCCTGTCATCAATGTGTCAGTTATTACCTTTTCCTGTCATCGCATTTGTCAGTTAGTGCCTTGTCCTGTCATCAATGTGTCAGTTATTACCTTTTCCTGTCATCGCATTTGTCAGTTAGGGCCTTGTCCTGTCACCAATGTGTCAGTTATTACCTTTCCTGTCATCTCATTTGTCAGTTAGTGCCTTGTCCTGTCACCAATGTGTCAGTTATTACCCTTTCCTGTCATCGCATTTGTCAGTTAGTGCCTTGTCCTGTCATTAATGTGTCAGTTATTACCTTTTCCTGTCATCGCATTTGTCAGTTAGTGCCTTGTCCTGTCATTAATGTGTCAGTTATTACCTTTTCCTGTCATCGCATTTGTCAGTTTGTGTCTTGTCCTGTCATCAATTATGTCAGTTATTACATTTTCCTGTCATCGCATTTGTCAGTTATTGCCTTGTCCTGTTATCAATGTGTCAGTTATTTCATTTTCCTGTCATCGCATTTGTCAGTTAGTGCCTTGTCCTGTCACCAATGTGTCAGTTATTACCTTTTCCTGTCATCTCATTTGTCAGTAAGTGCTTTGTCCTGTCATCAATGTGTCAGTTATTACCTTTTCCTGTCATCGCATTTGTCAGTTAGTGCCTTGTCCTGTCACCAATGTGTCAGTTATTACCTTTTCCTGTCATCGCATTTGTCAGTTAGTGCCTTGTTCTGTCATCAATGTGTCAGTTATTACCTTTTCCTGTCATCGCATTTGTCAGTTAGTGCCTTGTCCTGTCATCAATTTCGTCAGTTAATACCTTTTTCTTGTCATCGCATTTGTCAGTTAGTGCCTTGTCCTGTCATCAATGTGTCAGTTATTACCTTTTCCTGTCATCGCATTTGTCAGTTTGTGCCTTGTCCTGTCATCAATGTGTCAGTTATTACCTTTTCTTGTTATCGCATTTGTCAGTTATTACCTTTTCCTGTCACCAATTGTGTCAGTTATTACCTTTTCCTGTCACCATTTGTGTCAGTTATTACCTTTTCCTGTCATCGCATTTGTCAGTTAGTGCCTTGTCCTGTCATCAATGTGTCAGTTATTACCTTTTCCAGTCACCAATGTGTCAATTATTACCTTTTCCTGTCATCGCATTTGTCAGTTATTACCTTTTCCTGTCACCAATTGTGCCAGTTATTACCTTTTCCTGTCACCAATTGTGTCAGTTATTACCTTTTCCTGTCATCGTATTTGTCAGTTAGTTTTCCGACACCGCCACACAAAAAAGAAAGAAGTTGCTTAAAGACGTGAACCAGAATCTCTAGGGCGATTCCACCGCGTTTGCAGATAAAAATATGAAAAATAATAAAATATATCAAAGATACAATAAAAATCAAGAAAGTACATAACAATAATTCAAAGATGGTCGTTTCTAATTAGGATAATCGACGATTCGAAAATCAACTCTTGAATTATTTTTACAGCGGTAGAATTTCATGGACATCATTCGTTCGGTTAGTGATGTTACTATTTACAGGACACATATCCTTAGAAACTTTAAAACGCGACTACTAAACTTAGGCAAATTTGCCCCGATAAAAGTATAGGGTGATTATAGTAATTGAACACTTACTAAACTATGTCGCCATTCCAACTTTCCATGAAGCAACTGACAAATCAACGTTCTCAAATGTGCTGCTATTTAACGGACCCATCGGGAAGCGGAGTCCGTTCTGTACACTAAGTGGGATATGCAAAACACTGTCTGTTAAAAATAATTCATTTTAAGCATCAAGGACTCTATTTAAGTCCTTGGAAGTACATAACGCATCCAAAAATAAAAGATAGCAGGCTCGGTTTTATATAAACGTTTCACTTGTCTCGTCTTTACTTACTGATAGAGTAAGCTAAATATAAAACTGTAAACTACGGTACCTTCTTTATACATTTCAGGTTCATTGGAATAATCCGCAAAAGAAATCAGGTTACACTGATTCTTCAGGGATATTATTTCACCTCACTCCTAAACTCCGCCCCCACAACTCAGGCACGCTGGTCATTGGCCAGACTCGTCTGGTAATCCCGACGGGGCAGTCTGCACATGCGGAGACGGGTGTATGTGGTAGTCAATGTACACCATTGATGCTGAATAAAGATATTCATGTCACCTCAGTTTTGAACCACATGCATAACTTAGGTGGGTATTTTATGCGCTTCTCTCCAAGACCAGAGTTCCTCCGTCGCCGAGTGGTCGGTGTCCGTGTCTTTATATCAACTAACCTTTCAACTCTGAAGTTGTAGGTTCGAGACCAGCTCTTAGGGTGTCATTTGAATTATTTTTTGTATAAAATGAATTTTGAAAACAGGGTTTTTAAATTCCATTCAAACAGACAAACCATTTCTCAATATCACTTTCCTCTTAGTTTATAGTAATTTATTTTAGCTCGATTGCGAAGAACGCTCAGAGCTAATATGAATCACTCTAGAGTCCGCTTCCTGGGAAGAACCAGTACTGAGTGTTGTTATTTGAAAGGCATCGTGTCGAGCTCGGGTTACTACACATATTTAAAGCAGAGTTAAATTCCACTCAAACAGACATCTCTTGACACCACATTGTATACATGCCATACATTGCATAATAAGGTAATGACTCTCCACATTACGTAAGATAAAAACGCAGTATTCACAAGGTATCGATAGACCTACACGATACATGTGACTGACGACAGTAGGGTTGTTTATTATTATTTCACGTACTATTGAGCTTAAATACCCCTCAGCCAATAAAATGCTTTAAATGACTGTTATTTGTGTTGTAGACCTAACTTTTTATATTGCGGGCGTAACTATTTATGCTGTGGACGTAACTTTTTATGTTGTGGACAAAACTAATTATGTTGTGGACGTAACTGTTAGTGTTGTGGACGTAACTATTTATGGACGTAAATATTAATGTTGTGGACGTTACTATTTATGGACGTAAATATTTATGTTGTGGACGTAACTATTTATGTTGTTGATTAACTATTTATGTTGTGGATGTTAATGTTTGTGCTGCGGACGTCACTATTTACGTTGTGGACGTAACTATTTATGGACGTAAATATTTATGTTGTGGACGTAACTATTTATGTTGTTGATTAACTATTTATGTTGTGGATGTTACTGTTTGTGTTGCGGACGTCACTGTTTATGTTGTGGACATAACAATTTATTGACGTAAATATTTATGTTGTGGACGTAACTATTTATGTTGTTGATTAACTATTTATGTTGTGGATGTTACTGTTTGTGTTGCGGACGTCATTATTTACGTTGTGGACATAACTATTTATGGACGTAAATATTTATGTTGTGGACGTAACTATTTATGTTGTGGATTAACTATTTATGTTGTGGATGTTACTGTTTGTGTTGCGGACGTCAATATTTACGTTGTGGACGTAACTATTTATGGACGTAAATATTTATGTTGTGGACGTAATTATTTATGTTGTTGATTAACTATTTATGTTGTGGATGTTACTGTTTGTGTTGCGGACGTCACTATTTACGTTGTGGACGTAACTATTTATGGACGTAAATATTTATGTTGTGGACGTAACTATTTATGTTGTTGATGTAACTATTTATGTTGTGAATGTTACTGTTTGTGTTGCGGACGTCACTATTTACATTGTAGAGTAACTATTTATGGACGTAAATATTTATGTTGTAGGCTAACTATTAATGGACGTTACTATTTATTTTGTGGATGCAGCTATTTGTGTTGCGGATGTCACTATTTCAGTTGCGGATGTAACTGATTATGTTGTGGACTGGTTAACCTTCCAGGAAACAGTGGTTATATTAACTGATCGTCTGCCCTCAATGGTATAAAAATGACGCTAAATATTCGATCAAACAATCAATTAATATGTTGTTGACGTACCTGTTTCTGTTGTGGACGTAACTATTTTTGGGCGTAACTATATGCTGACGTGTTGTGGACGTACTTTTTATACTGTGGAAGTGACTATTTATGGATCTACCAATTGGGCATGTAGTGGAAGTAACTATTTATGTTGTGGGCTTCATTTTTTATGTTGTGGACATTCTATTCATGGGCATAGCTATTTGTGTGTTGCAGGCGCTTCTCAGTTTACGGAACTACGCAGAAATGGTGAACGGGTAACTGACCTTGCAAAGGACGAGAATTATATTTACGGCACCGTCGTGAATCATAGGTGTGTATAATTAGCTGTGTGAGCGGCTAACATTTTATTTAACATAACCGCTCTGATAAGTTGTATACTTAGTAAGCTTGCACGTAAATACATATCTTATGCATGTTTTACAAATGTGATTCATTCTTTATATAATTAAACCTGTGTAATCGGTCATCTCTATTAAGCAGATCCTTGTCTTAAGCAGACATATTTCCTATTTCCCTTCTTCTATGCTTTCAAAGCAAATTAACCTGTTTTAAACAACAACTTGTCTTCAAGGGCCACTTTTGCCCATTCCTTTGACTGGCTGCTTAAGATATGTTCGACTGTACATGTATTTATATCATGAATGCACCCGCTTTATACCATCATGTCCCGTTTATAAATTATCTAGCATAAACAGCGTACATACTCGGCCAGTTCCGCCATCCGTCGGTATTAAACCTCGTTAATGGCATAAGAAATAAAAAATAACAAAGAACGGTTGCAAAGAAGTCAATATGTTGTAACCAATGGTCTATATATGAAGTCGATTATGGAGTAATATAAGAAAAATTAGGGCTCTATCTTCTGCACTATATAGAAATATGTCATGGTCGAAGGTATAACCTATTTTTAAATTGCTTTGTTGATCGATGATAACCGAAAATTTCCTATCCCGAGGCAAGACAGACTAAACCATTGGCATTTTTTTTCAACGGGCAGGTCTAATTCAAATTTTGCACCAGATATTATCCAGATAGTCACAATTAATGCTTAATATTAAGGTAAATTATACCGTAGTGTATTGCATTAAAAGGGCATGATTTACTGTTGTGCCGCTTTAAGAAGATTAATGAAACAGCACTTCCAATTTGGTTAAATTGTTGTAGTAGAAACGGGAAGAATATTAAATACTTTATATTGATGTTTCTAACACAGAACCTTTCGCAATCTCTCGGTAACACTGTCTTCATCGTAAAATGCATGCATGCCCAAAGCTAAAACTGACCGTTCACGGACATTTTTTCTTGGATATGAACGAACATAACCTATATTTTGATATTCCGATAATATCACATGTGCACGAGATTGTTTATTTATTCATCCAGACAGACTCGCGTGATTTACTGTTTATTCAAATATTCCGAATAAATCATGTGTGCACGATTGCATATGTGTCCGTTCAGATACTATCATGTGATCTACTGTATATTCAGGTACCCCGAATATGTCATAAGTGCACGATTGTATATGTGTCCGTCCAAATACTATCACGTGATCTACTGTATATTCAGGTACCTCGAATATATCATGTGTGCACGATTGTATATGTGTCCGTCCAGATACTAACACGTGTTCTATTGTATATTCAAATACCCCGAATTTATAATGTGCGCACGATTGTATATGTGTCCGTCCAGCTACTATCACGTGTTCTCTGTATATTCAGACATCTCGAATATAGTGTATATGTGTCCGTCCAGATACTATCAGGTGTTCTCTGTATATTCAGATATCTCGAATATAGTGTATATGTGTCCGTCCAGATACTATCAGGTGCTCTACTGTATATTCAGGCACCCCGACACTATTGTAGTAAAACCCGGGGATGAGCTTAAGACTACGTGCGTCTTCAATTCCGTATCCAGTTCGCAGACGACATACTTTGGAAAGGAAACCTCAGATGAAATGTGTTTCAGTTTTCTCACCTTCTATCCGAAAGAAAATACCAACTTTGAAAGTAAGTTACTTGTTCATATTCAACATACGTAATATCCGGTGCCATTTGCGTTTGTCATCGGATGTTACGTATGTTGAGTTATGCGTTTCAAGTAAAACAATTTTTCATAGAATACATTCTTGGTTGGGGGTTATGGGAACGGTTGCGAAGTTTGTCATCACTGCGCAAGCGTGAATAGCATGGCACAGACTCCGCCCTTGGTTCTATTCTGAACGAGTAATATACAAACTACAAAGGCGTACGAGCTATGCTTAGAAACGGCATTAGCAATTATCGTAGTTCCGCCCGGAGAATCAGACAAGTGACACCAATCTGCCAGTCAAATGACGGTAGCTCTCTTTGGGTTTCTTTAATGCTAAATTTTTACTAAATGTACACGAACTATTACTAAGATCGAAAATATATCGGCGATATAGGTGAGGCCTATTTAAGGTAGTGCGCGACGTTCCTATCGGGTTTCTTAATATCTGGCGTAATTAAAAAAAAAGCTAAAACGAAACCTGATACTTCATAGTATTAACGTACACACTTTTAATAATTTACGCTATATTTACGCCAGATGCAATTAGCGCACATGACGCGATAATTATAAGGGAACCATGCAGCAAACGTTGTTGTTTAGCGGTGTCGTATGCAGCCCAGATAATGATAATGACACTATAGGAAATATATCAGATTTATTCAAACTTTTCAAATTGGCTATAAACAATCTCCCCTCCCCCAAGATAACATGCCTATATATACTCATTGACACCGTATTGCTATATGACTATCTATCTAAACATGCCAAAATAATATATTATATATAAATATGTATTATCATGTGATGTTAATTATCTGTAACATAAGTAATAAAATATGTTTAAAATGAGCCAAAATAATAAATTGAAAAGGACTTTCGTAACTTGGGCTACGCGCCTAAAAGTACAACATATTTGCGACGTATTAAAAGAGTCATTTGATTTTAGTTTTTGATTTCAGTTTGCTCCATTATGTAGGTTTACACGTATCAAAAACGATTTCATCTTAGAAGGCGCTCGAATGGCAAAGCAAAGCTCGTTAAGGGATTATATTGGCATATTACCGTCAATTACAGACGCCCAGCATGAAGAGACACGTATAACTTAGAGATATACGCGTCTAAATTGTCTAATTGCATAACCTCTTTATTACAAACATCGAGTTTCTGAAGCCACGTTTTTGTTTTTGTTTACATTTGCCATTTTCAACGAACCGCTTTCGGGTTTCCGATCAATCATCGGATAACATTGTGAAGACTCGTTCCAGATCTCGTTTTCGAGGCTTTTTCGGGAAGTTTACGTATCGCGCAATACTTTATTGCGGGACGTATTAAAGTTTTGGCCAATATTCAATTACTGTTAATTTGATAACGTTCAAGTTAATAAAGGTAATTCGTCAATACATAAGCATTATTTTGTGCACACTGCATACAGGAAAAGTCTGGACTGACAGCGTGTTTTGTGTCACTTGCCGATATTATCCCTTTAAGCAATATTTAAGAGCTGTTTATTTTAAGAATGGGGATTTAGTTTCTAATTTAAATATCGATTTTGTAAGGTTTTGGTGAATTTAACATCCCAAACCTTTCGGAATTTATCCATTTTAATATTAATAATTTCTACCCCATTTACAGTTCGAATATAATCAAAAATAATTTTGTTGTTGCTATATGTAGAATGCGTGTCCTGGGGAAATTTGAGCTTCTGCGACCGGACTATGGATGGAAAGATAGATCAGGGGTGTGACATCAAACAAATGACTAATCTGTCGTGAGTATAAGCATTTCTTTTGTAAGCCTACACACGCATGCGTACGAAGGGTTATCCGGCAGTTTATTTACAACTTTAATAAATTTCATATGCATGCATGTACATCGGTATATTTTGCAAAACTTCTTATAAACGACTCCCACATAACCCCGCCCCCACCACCATTTTTGGTCTGAAAAATTAAAAAAACATTTTTTTTTAATGTTATCAGTTAATTTAAACCTGATCGTAACTTGTATATGCTAGTGAAATAATTATCAACCACAATATTGTTTGTAAAGTGATGTCGTCTTGGTATACATTTCTTCGTAAGTAAATGTATATAGGGTGTGGATCTTCATAATTATCACGCATGCGTATACAAATAGGCACGTCGTGGACCTGCAAACGACACACTCGTGCATATGTAAATACATTTACGTCTGCAATCGGAACATCGCTCAACCTTTTCCGTCTACGTTACGCACGAAGGCGGAAACGGTCGAGTGATGTTCCGATTGACACTTCTTTTGTGTACGTCACGTACCGCAGAACTGTTTGGCGGAGGGACTCAAATCTTTAAATCAAATGAATACATAAATATATATGCTGTGACATACCACACATACATGCTTACATAACTAAAAGGCTTACACTATTGCAGTAACCCAGAAACAATGGCGACTTTAAATGGAGTGATACAAGTTTGCCTTCCTGATACATGCATAGATAAATGTTTAGAGCACGTTCGAAAATTGAAGAAAGAACCATGCTTCAGCGGTGACATGGATCAGTACCTTCGAAGAATGACTCAAAAGCAAGGGGGCGTTACCATGAAGTCAAAGGCCGATAAATTCTACGCCCGCTTAGACTCGTGCAACCGAGAGTTAAAACTTGAAGACAGAGAAACCAACTCAGCGAACAAAATGGCGTCCATTTCCCTGGCTGCTCTTTTTACAATTGCTGTCCTGGTATAGTTGAGGGTATTAATTTAGATTTAAACAAACGCCTGAGCTTTTTATTAAATGGTATATTGATCTTTTTTTTCGAAAACTGTGAATTGACCTGACGCGAGAACTGTTGCTCTGCCCACTGGTCAATTGACGTTATAACTAAACCTGCCCCCCCCCCCTCCTATCCCGGTAAAAACGATGTAGTGTTTAATGAGACATCGTCAGCGTATCTAAGGAAAATGCCGGAACTGAAACCATATTGATTGCTCGATTGGATTATCGACTTGTTTGGTTGGCAGCCAGCGTCCGGCCTGTTGCAACGATGTCGATAAACGCAATGCATACATGCAACATACTTTTAATGTTACACTTCAATAATATGTTAAATTAACTTTTACACCAAGTTAACAAGGTTGATTATCAAAGAATTAATGTAACTTTCTTTTGTATTTATTCGCTTTCAAATATAACATTATGTTAAAAAGCTCTGCATCGATCTCTAAATTGTGTGAACGAGAAACTACGATTATAAGAAAATCCCATTTAACACTATCATAATACGATGCAAGCCCAAACTGCGTTTAAAACATATTGAATAATTCATATTTTGCTAATTCTTTCAGGACTGAAACCATTGTTGAGTATAAGAATCTCTTAAGCTTCTTTGAATCGTTTGAAAATAGTTAGTTTTGTGAATAAAATTGGCCAAATAAAAATTATACAAGAAATACTTGCTAAAATGTGTCATTTATTTTTTATGAAAGATTGTACATATGTATTATATTTGTTACTAATATTATTCAGGTTTTATCAATACCCATGTAGGCATATATAGACAGCAATGCGTTGTGAATGTGTGATAAATTGGTTTAAACAATGTTTTGATATGTTTTAAATATAGTATCCTATAATTCTTTATAGAATGGCATGGTTATTTGTTAAATGTGTATATTGTTTTATTGTATTTATTAGCTCAGTCGCTTATGCGTCTGACTATCAATCCAGGGGTCGTGCGTTTGATTCCCCGCCCGGCATGTCTTCGTGATGATTGATATACGATATTGTAGCTCATAATCATTCTTCTCTCACCACTGATTCAAGTGGGAAAGTTATCAGTTACTGGCAGAGAGGAGGTGTGCTAGAGTACTGGTTAACCTTTAAGGATCCCAGGAAATAGTGGTTAGGTTAACTGATCGTCTGTTAGCTCTCGATGACCTAAAAATGACGCTTAATATTAAATCAATCAATCAATTCAATTCAATATTTTACAATCATTATGTATAGTACTACATGTATTTACCATGATGAGACTTAATAAATCTATGTATTTATAGGTTTCAGACCACCATTGATTTTTGATCTTTATTCTATAGTGAATAAATTAAAAGTTTGTATGCTTGTCATTCATAGAGAGACACAAAGAAAGAAGTGAAATATACATTTTATTGTTTGCCAGTATCTACACTACAAAAATATGATGAGAAATTTAGCATATAAAAGATTGTTACTGTTCAGCATGTATACTTTGGACTTAGTAAAAGTAACTTCCGAAGTAATGTATTCTTAACCAAATTCCCAAACATTATTTTTTTCTCCATTCAAGCCGGGCCCGATTAGCTCAGTCGGTTATGCGTCTGACTATCTATCCAGGGGTCGTGAGTTCGAACCCCCGCCCGGCAATAGTCTCCGTGATGATTGATATACGACATTGTGTCTCATTATCATTCGTTTCTCACCACTAATTCAAGTGGGAATGTAATCAGTTACTTGCGGAGATGGGGTGTGCTGGAGTACTGGTTAATCCCAGGAAACAGTGGTTAGGTTTACTGATCGTCTGTTAGTCCTCGACGGCATAAAAATGACGCTAAATATTCAATTCTCCATTCAAACAACAATGCTTTCAAAATGTTCAATATACATCAATGATGCCATTTAAATAAAAAATGAGCATTAAATTGAGGAAAATGTATTTTTTAAAAGACGAAACAAGAATTGTTTATAACCGCCATTATGCGACTACTCCGTTGAAGCATTTCCTGTTAGCAAGGAACTAGAGAGAGATCTTTGTCTATAAGTGTAAGTGAAATATCTCGGGTCAATATCTAGGCTGTTACGGTCATCTAACCAGATTGGCCGAAGGTTTTAATGTCACTATTGTATTCACAACTACTCCCCCCAGTTTGGATATACTTACTTAAATTTAGTCAGTATTCAACCAAAGTTTATAGTCTACAATAAAAGAATAATATAAATAAATAAATCGAACACGTATATTAGTTAAAGAAAAGAAAAACAACATAAAAAGAAAACCTTTTCAACTATATAATGCTGACCTCTGAAAGGCTTCATATCAAAACATACTTAAATGTTCAAGGTGATATTAAGATTGCTCTGACATCATTAATATATAAAAGTTCTTCAAAGTATCTCAGAAGGAACTTTAATCGCAATTCAGAAAAAAGGACATATTAAAAATTTTATATTCACTTTCGACAACGCTCATGTTACAGATTACGCATACTCTCTCATTCCGCTCAACATTATCACGTGTCTTCGTCTCAATAGCTAATGTATGCGCCGAAATGTTATATCTAGTTGAAGCATTTCGATGTTTTGATGTGGTTATGGTATTCAAATAATTCTCATAGTCCAGGTTGAATTTTACTCTATAATACGATAGGCGTCTACTTAAATAGTAAATATTGGTATACCAATATTGTTTGATTTGATCTACTGTTCTAAGGAAATGGGCTGGTTGTGCCAGACATCAACAACTTTTTTTTAAAAAAAAGTAGAGAAGCGTGCATAGTAAGAAGTTTTAATAAACGTTCTTTGTTCCCTATAGTTTTAAATGGTACCGCACGAGCTCTATATACAGCGCATAAAGATGAGGAGATTGTCTTACACATAATAACGTTTACTAAATTTTGCATGAATAGTTTCTATGCCGCATGACAGCCCCAAGTTTCGCAAACGTAATCTAAATAGAACCGACAAGAGATTCAAACGAAATACATTTCTCCTTTGAAGATATGGTTATGTTGCTAAATCAATTAAGGTTGCTGAGGTTATTGACCCGCAACACGCATTTTTGCTCCTTAGGAAAGTTAAACAAAAAATGAAAGGGGAGACAATCGAAGTACATTGTATATGCAGAGCGTTTGATTGCACTGGGCTAAGATGCATAATTATGTCGTTCAACAACAAATTGCTGACTAATTGGTTATTTCATTGACGGACTTTTAAACAACTATATGAAAATGAAAGTTATACGAGATAACCCTGAAAAGCTCCAAGCTGCGGTAAATTGTGCAACAAATGAGCAAAATCTAAGAAGTTTAAGTTTGAGAACTGGTCATGACTTAGAATCAACTCTTAGTAGAGAAACTGGGCCACTACCCATGGAAGTCGATCATTATCGCAAACAAGTAAAACGATGCTATCATTGTCGTAAAGTAGGCCATGATACGAGAGATTGTAGGACAAGACTTGACCAAGTAAATGCGGTCAAAGTCGCACGCGGACGTGGGTCTTCGCGTCGGGGTGCGGGTTGGTACAGAATCGCGCAAATGCGATATTTTGGAACTCCGGTGAAGCTGGGCATTTTGCACGATTATGTCAAATAATTCATGAAATGTATAGGAAAAGTATCTGGCAGAATCCGTCAAACGAAAGAGCTCCTCACATGTAGAAGCCAGTGGGAGGAGTATAAATGTAAGTATACCCAAATATAGTATTTCAATTGCTGGTAATCCATATGCTTGTCATTTAAAAATTAAGAAACAAAAATCTCAGAGCTCTTACTGATTCTTGTGCTGATGTGTTCTTGATTCATCGCAAAGTTTATGATAGTTTAAAAATTAAACCAAAACTTAGGAATAAGAAAGCTTGTCTAGTCAGTGAATGGTGGATCTATTACACTTGATGGCTGTGCAGATATAATTTTTGAAGTTGGAGGTACACAAATGAGTCACACATTTTTAATAGTTCGTGACATGAACCGAAGGCTGATTCTAGGCAAGGATTAGCTTATGGAAAATGGGGCTCGATTATATTATGATCTTGGATGTATGACAGTAAATCAGAAGTATGTACCTTAACAAGAGGATATTTATATTCACCTTTAGCACGATTAAGTACTAAAACAAAATTAGCACCTCAAACAAGGGTTGTGTTAAATGTGAAATGCGTTCTAGTCCCGATATCCCGCAGAATGGCATTTATCAAGTCATATCAACGGAATCTAGTTTTATAAAGTATGAACCAGGTGTAATGATAGCGAATTCTGTATCAAGGTTACATGAAAATAGGACTATACCTGTCATTGTTGTTAACAATACAAATAGAACATACATTGAAGAAAGGTTGCCCATTAGCAAAAACTGATAAAATTGAGGTAGGAAACATCTCTTCTGAAGGAAAATCAAACATCAATTTCGATAAAAACATTAACATCTTTAATACAGCTGATGCACCGGAGTGTCATTAACCGCAGTTGATCAAGTTATTACAATCAATTTCTGATCTATTTGCACAAACTGATTCGGACTTGAGTCACACTGATACTGTCAAAATGAGGATCTATACTGGGGACAATAAACCAATTAAGTTAAGACCATATTGAACTCAGCTCAATAACAGACACATTATATGTTAAGATAATTAGTAATATCAACATCTTCCTGGACTTTTCCAGTTGTAATTGTAGATAAGAAAGATGGTTCCAAACGATTTTGTGAAGATTTTAGAGCTCTTAACAAAATAACAAACAAATTTTACCCACTGCATTTAGTTGATGATATTCTCGCTTTGTTAGGTCGAGCTAAATATTTGACTTCTCTGGATTTAAAAAAGTGGTTATTGGCCCGCGATTTTTCAAAAATATTTTAATGTCAACGGTATTGCAAGGATTAGATAAATTTACCACCGCATATCTGGACGATATTCTTATTTTCTCTTCAACTTTCGAAGATCATTGAACCCCACCCATATTCACAGATGCAAGCGACAAATGTGTGGGTGCTTGTCTTACACAACGAGTTGACGACACTTCTAAAGATATTCCAGGGATTCGAAACGAAAAGCGCATTTATTATATTTCTCATAAATAAAGTGATATACAAACTCTATGGTCTACAATTGGTTAAGAGGCTATGCCATTCATTACGCGTCAAATAAATTAGATGTGCATCTCCATAATGCCGAATTTGTAATACGCACTGATCATAAACTCCTGAAATACATTTTAGAATCACCTATGCAAAACACACAAATTCAGCTCTAGGCACTTCAGATTGCCGGCTATAACTAAAAGATCAAATTCATTGCAGGTACGGACAATTCATGTGTTGATTTATTGTCACGTATGCCATTAGGAGCTATGCCTCACGATGATGCACCCTTTGAACCAGATATGCCAGAGTGATACCAAGCGAACGCGTTGAGCTCAAATCGGTTTACTCCCAAAGAATATGATAAGTGTCATATTAACATTGATGGTTATGCTGTCAAACCTATCTTCGATACAGCTACAAAAAGACGACCTGTTTAAACAGTTTTTTCCTTATATAGCAGACGCCGCTTTAACGGCGTCTTCCCCACGCCGGTCATTTTCCCCTTTCGCTAAAATCATGCCCGGTTCGCTTATTTTACGACATCCGTGAACTCTTTACGAAAGTAAACAATCATGTTGCACATGTTCATTTAGAGACACTATTCCAAAAAACTTAAAAAATCCAACGCGAAAGGCACGCCAGGGATCAGGAAATTTAAAAAGTTTCTGGCCCATAAAAAAATACCTGGGCAACTACCAAAATGTCCATGAATGATGAGTAATTGGTCTCAAACTGGACATACTATACTGTCCACGGAAGAATTCAGTCTGCGAAAAATAAATGTATTCCGAAAACTAGGTTATAACGTTTTTTTTATCGGACTACAAACGTTTTTCAAACGTATAGATCGATCAGACCATTAATATCGCAAGAGACCAATTTCTGGAAATTTCGGGTCTTAAAATAGTTAACACCTAGAGGGATACTCTTATTGTTCGAATTGCCAGGGTATTGACGTTTTGCAACTAATTGGAACGCGTTATTTCCTTCAGCCCGGTTTGAGATAGTTTCCGTTTTGAATAATTTAATATCGCTTAAATCCGTAAAATACAGCTATAATGATGTCGGAAACAACCAAATTTGACGTAAATTATCGAACAGCAAATATCATGGTGACCTGGAATAGGCGGGAAAAAAAGAAAGAAAAAACTACCGCTATCGTAATTGTACGACAAGGACAAAAAAGAAAAGGTACAAACATGAACGAGTTTGTACATTCAAGAAGAACTGGATTACCTATGAAGATCGAAACTGAGTGCAGTATGAAAATGGTAAAATAAGTTAAGGAAGATTTATCTTCGCTGTATGTTCACATGTGACCTATTTGAAATAACCAAATTAAGAATGGTTTAAATTAAACTTACAAATAATAAGGGTCGTAACTTGGATGAATACGATGTGTAGGCACATTTGTAGTTAAGTATTAATCACTGCTGTCCAGCTTTGAGATAACCCAATGGCGATGGAGTAAAATTTATGCGACACACAATCGTAATATCGTAACTCCGCCCTTATCAGTAGTAAGCCAATCAAACTTAAGATGGTATCAGAAAAACACGTGATCAAAAATTGCTGATTTATTACAACTTCAATGGTCTGCTCTCAGATATAGAAGCAAGTGAAACTTCAAAGTTTGTCTCTCCAAACTAAAAACAAATTTCAATATTAATTTCACAAATTTAAAACTACTCGCTGCGTTTCAAATTTTCGGCATTTTTTTTACATTTTGCTTCATACTTTACACGAGATTTGAAGCTTTTTAACTGGAAACAAGAATGTTATATTTGTTTAAATCCTTTACAATCTTACATTCTAATATTCGAAACTGACAAAACAAGGTCAAAATCAGCGATGTGTTAATGTCATGTGTTTTCGCGATTTTCAAAATGTACGTTTTCTCAAAGTTAATGGATTGAAACGTATGCCTTGTGTACATACATTGTTTGAAAACATTTTAGGTTATCAAAGTACCTCGAATTCGCTTGACACCTTTTTAAACCAAGGACTTAAATAGAGATTATTGAAAAATAATTTTAAAAAATGACGAAAAAAAAAGAAGATATATAATAGTGTTTCCAAACAGTGATTTTCTCAAACTTCAATTGAAAAGTGTTTCTCCAATTCTTCCTGAATAGTTTTCCGCCTATCATTTAATTTCTTGTTGAATAGTAAGCCTACCATTGATTTTCCTTCTTATTTCTATAGTAAAAGAAACATTTTTAAACACTAGCCATTCACAGAAAGACCCAAAAAAAAGAAAGTAGGGAAACTTACCGTGTAAATTTTATTGTTTATTGATATAATTATATAGTACCAAAATATCCTTAGAAAATAAGGAGTCATGTTTCATCCAAGAGAGTTTTTATTTTGTCCAGTGTATACACTGTTGACAAAATGAAAGTAGAAATATAATGTATTCATACCGCGATTCCCAAACATATTTTGATCATAATTAAAAACTCAAACATAATACTAAAAAATCATATATATATCTTGTCATGTGTTGAAAATGGCATTCAAACACCATCAAAATATGTAAAACAAATGTTTGATACAAGTTTAACAGACTATTTTAATTTTAATACATAGCTGACAGTGTGTTGATGGATACAGATAGCTGAAGTTTAGAACTGTCTTACTGACAATGTGCCGACAACTGTTGCTTAAATCATGTTTGATATGTGTTGATCAATCATGAGTTTATTTATTCAAGTAAAGACAGTAAACATGTTGAATACTTGATTTTAATTTGAATACAGCTATCAGTTAACCACAAGTAGAAATTACATCTATATAGTACTTTTAAAGACCATTTAGTCGCGACTAAGTAATTCCTCGCAATATGACTTGGAAAACAACATTTTGCCACACCAAAAAAAGATTTGTCTTAAATGGGTGGGGAAAAATGTAAAAATACTTTTTGGAAGCGTTATATTGTACTTAAATTGCAGAAATCCTCATCAAAACCGTTTAAGATACATGTAAAACATCCAGAAGTACAACATGTTTGTACTGCAATAGTTTGACATCAGACTTTATATTGAATTTATAACAACAGTAAATCTAAATCATACTTGTATTTTTTCTCCCGAGCAGAACATGCTCAAAATGAACTATTTTGATCGTCCCTTGGCAGTTGTCGTCGACAGTATTTTCTCCATTAACACACCAGCATCTTTAATTATTGAGCAATCTTTACTAAACTTAGATTTTGTATGAATGGCCGAAAAATCGGGATCTGATGTGCTTTTTGGATGGCTGTTACAGGCATCTGTCATTAAAATTGTACTGATTATCATTGAAATCATAATACTTAGTTAGGTACAAATTTAAACCTAGAAATATGTCGCCTTAAGCATTAGTGACTATTTTGCTGCTTTGACTCGGCTAAAAAAAAACAAAAAAACTCAATGCCTGCCCTACCTAGCTTTTTTGAAACCGTTGCCTTAAACACAGATTTTTTAATGGCTAAATTCTTAACAACGCGCGTGATTCACACCCCCCACCCCTTAAAAGAAGGTCTGGGCCCCTTCCCCTTTTTCAAAAAAAACCCCAATGTGTTAAATGAATTTAAAATTGGTCTCCAAAATGATAAATTGTTAGCAGCTATTGCAAATCGCCATTTAATATCTGACACTATTTTGTATTACATTTCTAATGCCGATTCTGATCCAGTATTACGTTTGTATATACCAAGTCACTTGCGAGGTGAGGTGGCAAGACGATACCATAATGAAAACGACCACATGGCGGTCGGCAAGACGTACGATTCAATCAAACTAAATTACTTCTGGCTCAACTTTTATAAAGAATTACAAAATTATGTTGCAAGTTGCGTCACTTGTCAGACGAGAAACATGCAGAAGACAAGACCACCCTTACAGGAAACTGATATTCCACCATATTCTTTTGCTAACATACGCCTAGATTTTTCAGGACCGTACCCTACTTCTCTTTCCAGTAATAAGTACATATTCAGTTTCATTGATTTGTACAGTGGTTTTCCCGAGGCATTTACTGTGCTGTGCTGACAAGGGAGCAGATAATATTGCTCACCTCCTTATTGAGGAAATATATTCAAGATATGGTGCCCCGATCGAAATTGTCACTGATAATGGGACAAAAGAATGTTAATCGAGAAGTGCGTGAATTTTTAAAAGCCTTGAACATTCATCATGTGACGACCTCCTTAAAAATCAGCTTGTTCTATTTTATTTTGATTTAACAATTAAGGATCTTTGTTTTATTATTGCATATTGTAAGATCTGTTTAATGTTGTTGAAAGATAAAGGAATCTCTGTTTTATTATTGCATATTTAAAGATTTGTATAATGTTATAGAAATACAAAGGAATCTCTGCAAGATGGCGGGTAACATTGGGTCAGCTTCAAAAGCTTCTTCAAACTCATCTCCTTCTAAAATACACATACTGACACTATTACTTTGCATATGTACGAGATATCTGACATATCAATGTATTTTAAACGCCTTAATCGTCCCTTAAAACGTCTTCTCAAAGCTTGATCAAGGTTAACATTGTCTATAAAAGCCAACAGACGCATTGGTCAGCCCCATCTCCAATGATACGATTCTGGACACAAAGCGCAAGGCCTCGAGTCTATAGTTCAGAATACCTGAAAAGAATCGTGAACCCTTCCTGGTCATCTTACATTAATGTCTATAATTTCTGTTTTCTCTGCACACAACTTGTACAATTATGGAATGAAATTGTTTTCTGTTTAGGTAATCAGCACCATGACCTGTAGGTTTCATTGCTAAATCCATACCGTCAATTGCTCCCAATACGTTTGAAAATCCGCTCATGGGCAAAATATTGTGAAAAACCTTCAACAGTATTAAACGAAAACCTAAAATTTGGATCCATTTGGTAAACTGTTAATAGCAGTCAAAGATACTCACAAAGAACTATATAGGAACGTTCTTTTGGAAATAAAAGATGAGAAAGTTCTCGGAGACAAATTGAATAAGGAACTTGTAAGTACGCTTTATGATAGATCGTACTGAGAAGCTCGAACACAGTTATCTGTCTGCAAAATCAATGGATAAAAATATTGCATCTCTGCAAGACCTGATGAAATTATCTAACCGGGAGTTATTTTTTGATGCTGTTAATAGCACATTATCATAAAGCAATACCTTTGCCTTTAATGGATGATGATGTTACGCTAAATAAATAAGCGAATTAATCAATAATAACAATAGGAAACATTATTTGCATAACTTTCTAAAGTTTCTGGTGCGTAGTTTGAGTTTCTTTAAAAGAGAAGAGTGGGGAATGGAGGCATGACTATAACACTTTTCAAAGAAGCTACATTTAGTGGAAATGCAGATGAGGTTGTAATGAGTATACACAGTCTCTTTGAGCGCATTCGCATGACAAAATAAAGGAGGAAAGAGCAGGAAAGTGCCTGTGTTATTGACTGAAGAAATGAATAAGTCTTGAGATTATAAATGATTACTGGGAAGAAGCCTGTAACAAACTAACTTTATACATATAGACTTATAGGCGGGTATACCAGGTAGGTTACATGTAAATACCTATAAGAGTAATTATAGTAAGTGAACTAAAATGTGCATGACAGCATGACAAAGAACATACATTTAAAAGCAGTGTAGATTTTAAAGTTGAAGTGGACAGATGTATAGAAAAACAAGAAATGTCACTGTGAAGTGTCGCATGCTCCCCCAAATGGTCTGTGAAAAATAACAATTTATGATATAATCGGTAGCGATGTATCCATAAATATCAATAGCATTGGACTTATGTTTCAAACTAGACATGCAATTTCATGGGTTTTTTTCCATTTAAGCATGACCTTGACATCTGATAGAATGGTCTGAGTATTTTAACAGTTAAATGCAGGTGAAACATTATCATGTCATGCTGATCAACTGTGTCAAGCTATTTCAAAATCCCTAAATGTTAGTTACAGATCAACTGTTGATCAATTGATAAATTGAGCCAAGTGTTTTTGAAATCCATCCATGTATGATAAAATTAAAGGACAGACTTGAAATCTCAAACAGATTCAAAGTGTTGTCATATATACTCAAAGTGTGACCTTGACCTTTGAGGTACGTGTCTAGGTCTTACTTTTGACACGTCGTCATGTAATCTTGATAAATTGAGCCAAGTTAAAGACAAAGTCACAGACCTGGCAGGCAATATCAATATATTATGTCATGTTGATCAACTGAGCCAAGCGTTTTTAAAATTCATCCATAGATGACAAAGTTACAGACCAGACAAGAAATCTCACACAGACTGCAAATTTTGTCGTACAAACTCAAAGTGTGACCTTGACCTTTGAGGTACACATATAGGACTTACACGTGACACGTTGTAACGTCATGCTGATAAATTGAGCCAAGTGTATTTGAAATTTATCCATAGGTGACAAAGTTTCAGACCGGACACGAAATCTCAACCAGACAAAGTGTCATCAAACAAAGTTAAATTGTGACCTTGACTTTTGAAGTGGGATTCTGGGTATAACACGCGACACATCTTCATGTTATGTTGATCAATTGTCGCTAGTATTAACAAAATCCATCTGTGCATGACAAAGTTACAGGCCAGACACGAAACCTCAAACAGACTGAAAGTGTTGTCAAACAAACTCAAAGTGTGACCTTGACCGTTGAAGTATGGGTTTTACTCGAGACACTTCGTCATGTTATGTTGATCATTTGTAGCATGTTATGTTGATCATTTATAGCAAGTATAATTAAAATTCATATATTCATGACAAAGTTACTGGCCGGACACGAAATCTCACGCAAACTCAAATTATGACCTTGACCTTTGATGTACGGGTGTGGGTCTTACTCGCGACACGTCGTCATGTTATGTAGATCATTTGTAGCAAGTATCAACTCAATCCATCTATGCATGACAAAGTTACAGGCCGGACACGAAATACCGGACGGAAGGACGGACGCTGCGATTACTATATGCCACCCAAAACTTTTTTGCGGGGGCATAATAATGGTAGATTGAAGTATGAAATGATGAGACAGGTGTCTGGGTTACAATCTCCTTCTTTTTCGTGGTTGCATACTGACCAACCGATACTGGAGCATCTAAGATGTATATCGAAGACCACATGTACAATACATAAATAATGATGATACACACAGATTATAACATAATGCCAGTGATTCAGAAGGATGGTGAAGATACATAATGGATGCATTAGTGGTTATAGAAAGAACGGAACTAGTGATGATGTATAGTTGATATACATGTGATAATAGAATGAGTTGTAATAATAAGTATTACCTTGGAGAAATTTAGTGATGGTATATAGTGGGTTTGATGAAATAACCATATATGAAAAGATGTCTAGTGACATTGATGAAAAGGGAAGCAGTAGCGTAGTGTTAAAACGCATGAGATATAAAAGTGAAGAAATGAGAAGATATGTATCAATGATTTAGTACAGGTTTAATGACAAGAGAATAATTGTCTTTAGTTACTGGATAATTTATTACTTTTACTTTCTACAACCGTTACGCCATGTCTCCGAGAGCTGTCGATATCGTTACTAGGAGGAGGTTTGGAGCATTTTGATATTTTGATAAAGTGAACCTTTAGGCTGTCATGATAGTGTAGTTATTTACTGTTTTTGTATATTCTGACTTTTAAACGTTTGTAAACCTTTTTAAGGAGAACTGCACTACACAAACTATAATGGTAAAGGTGTCACATGGATTCACTTTATAAGGCCAGGTGCAAGTAGGTCCTAAATAAATAAGGCAAAATAATCACAGTGGTCCCCTTGTTAAAAAAGTACAATATGTGTAATATATACAGACCTGGATTTAGGAATCGCGTTAGAAATCACACATGGACATGCGTTTGTAAACAATTAACCTTAAGATTGTTTTGGTAAAATAATTTATGTAATTCTTTTTTGTCGGTGAAAATTTAGGCCAGTCTCCCACAAAGCTGGAAACGGCTCCATCTCCTCTCCTACGCTTATATACCAATAGTTATGTAAGCATAATGATATCGTAGTTCAACCCGTGTGTGTATCAGGTTGTGTGGATAAGTCGTGATTTTGGGGAGTCAATATTCAATTTAAAGGGGGCGTGCTATGTACTAGCGCCGAATTTTAACTCAATTTAACTATACTTGCTATATTTTAGAGAGCGTGCGCTGGATGTTCTGTTCGTCCTGAATCCACTATTGAGCCGCTCTATAGTCGTTCTATACTGTTACCCTTGGTTTGATGGAGAGAGCCTTACTTATCAGTAACATTTATTTTAACACAATACAATAGGCTTCTGTTTTGCTTACTTTACTTGATCAATCAGTCTGTCATGATATTTTTCTTGGATAATATTTGATCATGTATTACCCATACTTCATTTATTTCATCACCATTAACTCTTTCCTTTCTCATTTACTTGTCAATATTAATTTTCAATGAACATAGTTTCAATAATCCTATTCTTAAATCCTTGAAAAATTGTCATTGCTTATAGGATAGTCTTGTAATGTATAAATACTATATTGTTATCATACGTATGCCATTTTTAGATGGATGTTGGTGTGGTTCTTGTCTTGTGACTTGAATTTACATCCATCGGGCGGTATGCAGGATCTGATGTATTTCTTTGCTTGAGTATATTATCCACGTATTCTTGGCAATATGTCTGTCGGATATCCACAGCGGGTGAGAAACGTGGACAAAGAATCAAATACAAACTAAGTATGGCTTCAAATAATGCATACAAACCTATTACACGACATGGACCTGGTCAGTCTTAACACAAGAGTGCTCGACACGATTCTGTTGAGACTGAATCAGATGATGACCTTACTAAATACAATTGGCGACGTTTTGTTTCAATTGTCTCGACAAATGATAAACGACCGGTAACCAAACTTTCACCTTTCGCGATTCACAAGGCAATGCTAGGAATTGCTGGTGAACCGCTTGAGGTGAAAAATCAAATCTGATAAAATTTTAATGGAATGTCAGAAGAAAAATCACTCAGACAATCTTCTTTCATTCATAATCTTTGCCAATATTCCTGTCAAAGTCCGACCCTTTAATACATTAAACTCCTGTGAAGGTTCACCAGGGAACTAGAGGAATGCACCAAAGAGGAAATCATAGTTAACTGAAAAAGACAGGGAGTAACGGAAGTTACTCATATCATTAAAAAAAGTGGAAAATCCACACCTACACTTTCATTTTGACCTTCAAACACCTAAAGCTGATAAAATTACTTTATCAGCTGCTAAGGTCAATGTTGGGAGGCAGCCTTGAGAATCGGATGATTCTATTAGGCTGCACAACAAATTTTCCAACCTTGATATGGAAGAAGACGATCCTTAAGATCTGTCCAGTGTCAAGGTTGTAAAATAGAAAGCCCCATTAGAACCAATACGTCCACCAGATAAATGAACAGTTCAAACAAAATCATTCCATTGACAAAACTACTTTTAACACTTTTCTTTATATAATGCTTTTGTGATACAGATTAAAGTGTTTCTGGCGGCATATCTATTTTTGTTAATAAACTCAAACACAAAAGAAAGGGTGCACTTTTTATTTGAATTCTACAAAGTATAAAGTTGTCAAATTTGAAACATATGAATATTGGTCGTTATGGTTTATAGACACAACGAAAAATCTGTCAAACTATGGCTAGCAATTACGTAATAGCCAGAACTGCGATTTTGCAGGATTTCCACTTGGAACGTGTATACATAAGTACAAGTGGCCAGACTTGTTTTCTCTACATTCTTTTACACATGTATATTGCGAATATCACTGTAGATTTTGAAAAATTATAACAGCGAATATGCCACGACTATCAGAACGTCAGCGTATTGACTCCTTAATGATGCTGGGCAGAGGTACAACGTAACGTGCATTCCTTGCAGTGACATATTTTAGAATATTAGACAAAATGGCGGTCGTAACAGATATTAAAGCAACATTTACATAATTATGCAACAAATTACAAAATATACGCAAGAAAACATCCCTTTGGCTATTTGTGTATTTTTTATTTTGACCCCTAATCCACGTAGACGCGTCGTACGTTTTATCCGTATTCAAAACAATAAAATAAACATTTTGGTTAGAAAGGTAATTGAATAAGCCTAAAATTGATACCACACATGATAGTTTTTCCATCATTGGATTTTCAAAAAATCAAAAATATGAATGTGCACACTTTCTTTTGCGTTCGAGTATATATTGACATGCTTTCTCTGTTTAACCTTTATATATCATAGAATAAGCCCAATTAGCCAAATTTGTAAAAGTATTTACAATTTTTAATAAAAATAAGTATTATTATCATCATTGTTCCAAAGTTATTAAACTAATCTTATAAAAAATCAATAGTTAATGGGTGACTTTAAAACACTACTGATATGGACATATGAATACCATTCTATGAAAATTTATCAGATAAAATATCTCGTCTATATCAAAGGGAAATTATCCGTTTTTCAAACTTTTAAAATTGACTAAAAACATATTTTTCCAAGATGTCATACTTATATATACTCACTGACACCATATTGCCAAAAGGGTATATATTTAAACATGTCAAAACATGTCATTTAAACAAGTGCACACTTTCTTTTGCGTTTGAGTATATATCGAAAACCGCCTCTTTCTGTTAGTTTTTGTTAGCTTTGGAACAGAACACGTCATGTTCGTGTAAACACATGTGAAAGTTTGTTAAACATATGTCCTTTGTATTGGTTAAATATACATTAACAAATACTACTTATTATAAACAATGTTTAAAACGACAGTTATAAATTGATATTTAAAGCAAGGATTTATTTTAATATAATTCTTTGTTTGAAGGAATTATTTTAAGATTATAAAGTAACAAAGTTTTAAGTTATGCACTGATTAAGCAGATGTGTAATAATAATATGAAATACTTACCTATAAGTGCCGACTGGCGTTTCAAAATGGTTATGGAATACCGCCCAAGGAAAATGGTGTTTTGCATCTTTTATAATGTCAATGTATTCGTTTCTGTTATTAAACGGCCTGTCTGATAAAGTTTATCACGTCAATTAAGTAAAGTATCATGCACATGTAGTTATTATGTAAAATTCTGAACGAAATCTCTACAGGCAGTAACAGCATTTGATGCTTATTTTCAATTTCATTAAAAAAAACACAAATAAAAATATTGACATGACAAAGAGAATACTATGTTAGTGTCTTATATTAATAACTTAATCAGATTTGGACCGAAAGAAAACAAGGACTCGGCAGAGCTTCAACTGATAAAGATGATAACATGGTATTCTCTATTTATTACCCTCGTGAATAGACTCGATGAACCCAACTCTACTATGTTCTTCATACATGTTAGGCTCCGTACAATCGCGAGACGCAATTCGTCATATATCTGCATTTACAAAATGTCACTTTAAATCAAATAAAGATCCATCTGCAATACATGCATCTATTTAGCACGTTTGAACTTGTAAATGTTTTTCTATGACGGAATAATAACAGAAATATTCGGTTTAACTATTTTAAAGCACCTTTATATTAAACATGAATAGTGTATCAATAAATTACAATTTTTCAACTGGAAAATATCTTTCTCAGCAAATTCAATGGTTGTTGTGCACTAACCTTAATTGTTCTGTACTGCCGCAGACGTGTTCGAGAATTAAAATACACAAAGAGGGAAGAGAAAAAACACAAAACACCTCCAGTTTGAATATTAGCAACAAATCATATAGTGGGAAAACAGGAGGTTTTAATCAGTGTAATAATGGAAATACAACAAAACCTATTTAGAAAACAACCAAACATCTGCTTCCTATACATTAAAGCAGTGGTAAACACTAAATCTTAATTACACCGATGTGGTCGATTCGATATGCACAATGTCTCCCTGGATAACGGTCCCGGAGCTATTCTTGACAGAAACAATATGAGTTTTTATTTTAATCCGTAGCATCGAAACCATTTGTACAACATTTATTTGGAATGTAGTATACAATAACAAACGTCTACCAGTTTTTTTTTTGTATAGGGCGTAACGTCATTTTCTTATAAACGTCAATCAGTTTACTTTTATTGGTGGAGGAATAACTCAGCTTTCTACCCTTGAACTGGATATGGCTTAAACACCCGTCCTTCCGTAAATATCTTCAATAATTTGGATCAAACCGAGTTCGAACACACTACCCGAGCGGTGGAAGGTATGTAAGGCCATAATAAATCAATTGCTGGATAATCATCTCCGTGTGCCCCCTAATTTAATGCCGCCTCAGCTTTTTTTTTAAAAAAAACAACATCATTATTAGAGAATATTATCAGGTAGGTAGGTAGAAAATGGACAAATAATATTTTATTTTATACCTTAGTTATAGACCACTTGGCCAAGGAGGACCCACATCAAAGAAAGCTTTGAATCACTAAATGTTGTGTAAAGTCTTCATAAGAGAAAGTGAGTTTCCCTGAGCATATTTGTTAACAATATACACCTGTGCATGACGTCACATTTATAAAAAAATGGTCAAATAAAGCTGCTTTTGTTGACGGTGTTTCGCTGTATGATGTGATGACGAGTTTGGCGGGGAAGAGCGTTGACCATTGCACCCTGTAAATCAATCTTGAGTTCCACATCGGCGGTTCTGTACCCGACCGTTTCAAGGCAGTGACTCATTTTCCTACTTCTGGATGTTTGTATGTGTGATTATGCTATATGTTTGATCATGCTGTTATGATGTGGCTAGTGTCCTTTGAATGCCACATCAATAGTTAGGAAAATGTGTTCTTTGTTATGCTTTTGTGATGAGGTTTTGTATACAGAACAAAAGTGTCGCTCTTTGTGTCAAGTAAACAGCTGTAATGATAAAGAGCATATGCGTATCAGGTACATATATAATAACGAACAATTTAATGAAAACGTCTAATTTGTTTTGTTTCACTGCAGACGCTGGTAGCACTATGCAGTTGTGTAGAGTACGCCATTACAGATGATGAAACATACAAAAAAGGCAGCAAATACCAGGTACATTGAAGAAATATAATATATATTGTATATATAAAACAGCAGACGAAACACACTGATACACTCAACTCCAAAAGGAACCGAACAGTTTTGATTCCTAAATATGTTGCATTGCATATCCACTTAAATAATATAAGTAATACCACAGTGTTGGGGTGTACATCATTGAAAGCCAGAAGTTGCTGATCTGTATATTAAAAAAACAAATTATATAGGGGTCAAAACTCTACATTTATTATAAATAAAACTTTGTCTTCACCATGGTATAAGCAGTGAAAAAAAATTACACAACTAGCCTGGAGTTCTAAGGCAGGCGGGGATTGAACAAGGGGTCAAATGTTTACATTAAGGAGGGTCAAAACTCTACATCGCATTATGCAAAGAAACAGGGGTCAAAACTTAACAATATGTGTCCAAAAAGAAGGATGAAAACGGTGGCACATATGTACTAACCAAGATATGGAGTGTCCCCACCCCTGCCTATTTGGGGCCAATATTGAAATCGATATATGGGTCACACCATGTAGATTGCTTCATACTAGGGGTAGGATTTGTGGTGAAATTTATCAGCGGTCTTCCTCTCCCTGCCTATTTAGGGCCCATATCGAAATCGACATAGGGTGAATTTCTAAATAGTTCACATCATGTAGTTTGCTTGAGATTAGCTGTATAATTTTATCAGCGGTCGTCCTCTCCCTGCCTATTTACGGCCCATATCGAAATCGACATAGGGTTTCTATATGGGTCACAAAACGTAGTTTGAGACTAGATGTATGATTTTATCAGCTGTCATCCTCTCCCTGCCTATTTAGGGTCCATATCGAAATCGACATAGGGTTTCTATATGGGTCACAAAACGTAGTTTGAGACTAGATGTATAATTTTATCAGCTGTAATCCTCTCCCTTCCTATTTAAGGTCCATATCGAAATTGACATAGGGTTCCTTTATGGGTTACACCACTGTGTTTGCTTAAGACTAGCTGTATAGTTTCCAAGCAAGCATTGAATATGGGACCCATGTGGGACAATTATGGTTTTACATGTGGGACCTATATGGGCTAGCCATATGGGTATGAGGCAGCTTTTTGCAAGCTGTTTTGACGTGGATCCCATGTCTAATTGGAATAATGGACCAATATGGGTTTAAGATGGGGCCCATTTGGCAATACAAAAATGAACATGAAAAGATAAAATCAACACGAAACCTGTTTGGAGGATTCCTTCCCATCTTGAGATTGACAGTGATTATATTCTTAAAATGTCACCTTAATTTGAAATCTTCCCACATGTATAGCTGTTTCTAAATACAAATTAAAACACTTTCCATTATAATCATAAACCCTTGCAATAATATTCTATGGTTTGTTTACTCTTTTCAACAAAATTCATATATTACATATTGACCCTTTATTACGTATATTCATCCCTATGATTTTCAAATGGAATCATCAAGCTTGCGGCCACTAAAATGAAGAAAAAAAATGTTAGCACTTGTACTACAAATGAAAATATTTTTAACATTGACAGGTTCTTATAATGGTTACTATTAATGTCTATTTAATAGAGAAAACTTATGTTTAAATTCATGAAAAACATATCTGTCCAATAGTTTACCGTTTACCATTTATTATGAGAGTCCATATGGTAATGGAAATATCTTATGTCACAAAACGTAGTTTGAGACTAGATGTATAATTGTATCAGCTGTCATCCTCTCCCTGCCTATTTAGGGTCAATATCGAAATCGAAATAGGGTTTCTATATGGGTCACAAAACGTAGTTTGAGACTAGATGTATACTTTTATCAGCTGTCATCCTCTCCCTGCTATTAAGGGTCCATATCTAAATCGACATAGGGTTCCTTTATGGGTTACACCACTTAGTTTGCTTAAGACTAGCTGTATAGTTTCCAAGCAAGCATTGAATATGGGACCCATGTGGGACAATTATGGTTTTACATGTGGGACCTATATGGGCTAGCCATATGGGTATGAGGCGGCTTTTTGCGAGCTGTTTTGACGTGGGTCCCATGTCTAATTGGAATAATGGACCAATATGGGGTTTAAGATGGAGCCCATTTGGCAATACAAAAATGAACATGAAAAGATAAAATCAACACGAAACCCATTCGGAGGATTCCTTCCCATCTTTAGAGATTGACAGTGATTATATTTTTAAAATGTCACCTTAATTTGAAATCTTCCCACATGTATAGCTGTTTCTAAATACAAATTAAAACACTTTCTATTATAATCATAAACCCTTGCAAATATATTCTATCGTTTGTTTACTCTTTTCAACAAAATTCATATTACATATTGATCCTTTATTACGTATATTCATCCCTATGATTTTCGAATGGAATCAACAAGCTTGCGGCCATTAAAATGAAGAAAAAAAATGTTAGCACTTGTACTAAAAATGAAAATATTTTTAACATTGACACGTTCTTATAATGGTTACTATTAATGTCTATTTAATAGAGAAAACTGATGTTTAAATTCATGAAAAACATATCTGTCCAATAGTTTACAGTTTACCATTTATTATGAGAGTCCATATGGAAATGGAAATGTCTTATGTCAAGTTCTTGTATCAACTAATATTCAGTGATACATGAAAACACAGCAAAAACAGGATATGAGATTATTGGTCATTCATAAGCCTATTTCCTTATTCTACTTAAACTATCAATTTCACTAGTATGTTTAGTCCGAGATATCACTGTTTTCTGCTTGAGGCAGGTCAACATTGGTGTCTCGATCTGTACCCAGATGAGCTCGTTCTTTCCTTCTACCTTCTCGTTTTTTCCTACCACCTTCTCGGTGTCTAGAACCCCCTAGCCATGTTCTGATCTCCATCTCCTTATCCTTTTTACTGCTGTTTCTTGACGAAGGATTCCTCTGGACATTCTATTGGAGAAAATTGAATGGTTAAGCTAAAACTTTGTACTTGCAGTCTGATAATTATCAATTTGATGGCAACTAGCAAATCATCGATGACAAGTTTGTCTTTTTTCAAACAAATGCTAAACATGCATACATACATACATATGACAAAGTGTCTGTCGAAGAGGCAATACGAGCCAAATCGTTACTTTGCAGCAAGGAAGACTTAACAGAGATAATGGAATCTTCTCTAGAAACAATTATATCAGACCACTTTCTGTGAACCCGTGGCCGAGTTTGTTAGTGAGGCGCCTAAGAGTTAATCAGAGGCATAGAAGAGATCCAATAACGAGAGCCTTGTATCGCCCACCTGCCACAGATATGGGTTAAATTGCATTATACGTGTATTTTATAAAGCCTGTAAATAACAAGAGCTGTTGATAAGACAGTGCGCTCAACTATTCGAATATTTGTCACAAAGTACAAATTTGATTGATGACCAATCCAAGAAAACAAAAGTAATCTTACTTAACTGAGTAGGTCTTATAACTGCAATAACGTGTATAAAGTTTCAACCCAATCCATGTAGTGACTGCTGAGATAAAGATTTTAATACTAAGTCAAACATGGGCCATAATTTAAAAAAAAATCTGACAAAGAGTTATTCCATTTAATTAATTTAGTTGGTTTCATGACTACAAATCCATCAGTAAAGATTCAATCAAATACATTGGGTGGTTGGTGGGATATTTTTAAAATTCACAATTTTTACCCTTTAAGGGCCCTCCTGACCCCTTCAGACAGTGGAATCCAGTCATTTTTACAAATCTGAATCTCCTTGACCAAACGACGCTTCTGTGAAAATATAGGCAAAATCAACTCCATTTCAAAGATTTTTTTATTAATGTGTTTTATAATCACGTATCCCCTAATTGAGCCCTTAGGGCGTGGTCATTTTTAACCCTAGGGACATCATTTAAACAAATCTAATAGAATAATAGTTGGTGATCATTCCTACATAAATATTTTCCCAATCTGTGTTGTGTGGTGGTTCATGAGAAGAAGATTTTTATACTATTTTTAGTAATGGCGGCCATCTTGAATTATAAATAATAAAAAAATCTTCTTTATAGTCTCCTATGCAAGAGAAACAACCAGGTTAAGTTTGAGTTTAACTTGCCTAGTGGTTTCAGAGAAGGTGCTGCTAACGGACGACGGACAACGCGCCATTGCATTAACCCTTCTGGCCTTTGGCCAGTAGTGCTAAAAATCAAGTACAGAAATTCAAGAACAGTAACTCATTCCAACTATCATTTTACCTATCACCTACTACACAATAATGACTGGTGCAGTTGGGCAACTTAAGCCTCTAGGGTCTCCTTATGAACAGATTTGTTAAGTATTGACTGTTGACTTTGTATAAAAATGTGTTGCTTGGTATTTAATGCCACTTTCAACAGCTACGGCAACGCCGGACATGTCAGTTTTATTGGTGCAGGAAACCGGAGTGCCCAGAGGATACCACTGATAAGTTACTGTCAACTCCCTCTCACATACATCCCAGTAGCCCGAGATGGTTCAATATTGGGCAGTTTAAGTGAGGGCGATATTTTGTGCACAACTGAGCTATTGTGCTAACTGCTAGGCCAAGGGGGGCTCGGATTTTCCTTTGAGCCAGAACTTTTTTTTTGATTTCTTGAGAGCCAAAATATTGTTTTGACCGGAAAGGTTGATTAGATATTTTTTAAAGATAAACCCAAGCTAGATTTTTTTTCACAGAAACATTTCAAGCACGTCGAAAATTTTACAGTTTAAAGAATAATCCTTTATACAAAATTGAACTTCCTTTTTTTAAGAATTCATATTATAAAAACAATGAACATATACCGTTCGATTTATGTTAACTCTGGTGTATAGAACATTATTCTGCCTGTATCCAGGTAGTGGATGTATTCAGTCCAGAGCCCGTATTGCGGTACTCCAATAGTCCATCACAGAGGTGCCATGAACCATTAATGCTGATGCTGCAATTGAAGTGACTCCCATTGCCGTAGGTTGTTGCCAGCGGAGGACACTATAATTATGAAACCATATTCATTTTGATATTAAGAGCACTATGCATTGTTGAAACATAAACAACAACAAAACGAATAGCAAGGAAAATACCATCTTCACTACAAGTTTATATGTAAACCATAAACCATACAGTCTATCTGAACGTTCGCTATTAAAGTGCATGAAGTTTCAAAGCTTTGAATACGTTTTTACACATTCAAGTTAATAATAGAAAATATATACAAGTATAATATAATGTCATATGTTGTTGTAATGCAAACAATAGTAATGCCTACTTAAATTTAGGTTAGGTGCAGAAAACTTCCTCTTTTTAGCTCGCAGGGACGAAGTCCAAGGAGAGCTATTGCCATGACCCCGGCTTCGTCGTCGGCGTTGTAGTCATCGTCTGTAGACACCCAGTTTAAACCTTTGCGTTTAAATTTAAGATATCTTTGCCACCACTCATTGGTTGCAAATAAAACTTTGCATGAATGTTAACAATCATCAGTGGAACACACACAGGCAAAAACCATAACTCTGGATTGCATTTTGGCACAGAAATGGCCCTTTTTGGACTTGGACACCAAGGTTAAACTTTTGCGTTAAGTTGCGTTTAAGTTTAAGATATCTATGCAACCACTCATTGGATGTGAATGAAACTTTGCATGTGTGTTCACCATCATCAATGGAACACATGGGTTTAAACTTTGGGTTGCATTTTGGCACAGTTATGGCCCTTTGTGGACTTTTTTTTAAGGTTAAAGTTTTTTTATAAGGTAAGATATCTATGCAACCACTTATTGGATATGAATGATACTTCACATGTGTGTTCACCATCATCGATGGACAACACAGCATCAAGAACCATAACTCGGGGTAGCATTTTGGCAAAGTTATGGATCTTTTGGACTTAATTTTTCATCTGTATACGCCCAGGTTAAATTTTGAGATTGGAATGGGAGTATCAAATACATATTTTCTTTTTTTTCCTTCTATTAATTCTTTCAATATTTATCCTTAATTTCGCAATATTTTTGAACTTAAAACATGAAGAATATTTAATGTGACACCTTTTTCAGATAGTAACTTTTTTAATGTAAAACCGTTATCTGCCATATCCTCGTCACATGGTTCCAAAAGGTCCAATAAAGCACAAAGCCTTGTGATCTCGACGGCTGACATACATCCTATATACAATGAGGAAATAAAAGTGATTGTACCATGAGGAGCAACAGCAAGCAATCATTTGAATTTGTTGGCGCCCTTGTAATTTGAAAAAGATTGTGAATTTAATACAAGAGATGAAGGTTTTTGAATTCTGATTTCAGTACAATCAATCACAACACGTGAATTTGGATTAAGTGTTTTGAATTCTTCTAGCGTAAGTCTCTGTATTTCATGTTTTGGTAGCCACAGAGGGATCGAACCTAATGTGATATATTGAAGGTTTACCCAGGTTACAATTTTTCTACTAACAGAATACATTGAACAGTTAAATCGCACCGACAAATCTTGTTCTAACAGACCAGCCCTCAACCTACACAAATACATAAACAACTGTTTCACTACTTTTATAGTAAGCACTTTGCATAGTATGAGCTGTTGGCTTTATAAAGCTGAAGAATGTAATAAATGACATATGAAATAAACCCAGGTAATTGTCATTAGAAAATCTGTTTACACCAAAACGTTCAATGTCTAATTGCTTTTGCAATTTTTCACATTCATTTGTTTTTATCTTCTATTCAGCTATCTTTAACTTCAATTCCTCCTGGAAATGAGTTTCATCTGTATGCACATGTCCAGAAGATATTCCCTCCATGACTGTGTCCATTTCTGTATTGATTGCTGGCGATATTTCACTAAAATAAAATGTAATTACAAAAGCCATTCTTACTTGTGTATTTCTAAAATTAATTTGCATGATAAATGGTCATATATTACTATTTAAATAAAGAATAACTGGAAATTGGTAATTTAATCTTCATTTTATTCAATATATATATATAGATAATATTTATCACAAGCATAGTTGCTATCACAATTTAATTTTTTGTGTGTTACTTTTCTGATACTTTCATAATATTTTTTAGATCCGAGGCAAGCTGTTTCCTTCCAAATACTAGTCTTGGTGTTTTGTTTACAGCCTAATTAAAAACTGATTGGACAACACCTTTTTTTAATGTCTTTTGGGGAGATGTCCATTTAAAATCATCAGTCTTGAAGTGGTTGGAACACACAACCGTTGAATCAGTAATCTGGAATGTGAAGATAAACAACGGGATACGTTTACTTTAATTAATATGAATTAATATAAAATATTAATGCAGTTTACAAAAACTGTGTATAAAATGACAGTTGGTATTTAATTTTCTTTACCATTTAAATGAGTAAACAAGATATATAAATCTGAAGTAAACATAGTAATAATTAGGTTGAAAAAGGTTCCCTCATCTCTTCTGTTTTTTTACAATCCATTGTTTTCTTAAACTTTCATCCTTTAGAAATTAGTGAAAACTGATTGTGACTGAATATCTGTCATCGGACACACATAAGGGAACACAACAATGTCTAGCACTACTTCTACCTGTAGCCATTTTACTGGTCAGTTTGTTTGCTCACCCAGCCTCGTTCTGATAATGGAATATAAGGCATGCATACAATTTGAGACAGGAGTATTTATTGAAAGTTGTTGCTAAGGCCAAAAAAATCTGTGTTTAGGGCAACAGTCACAAAAAGCTAGGTAAGGTAGGCGTTGAGTTTTTTTTTTTTTTTTTTTTTTTTTTTTAGCCGAGTCGAAAAAGGGAAACAGTCACGAATGCTTAAGGCGACATTTCTCTATGTTTAAATATATACCTAACTATGTAATATGATTTCAATGATAATCAGTACATTTTTAATGACAGATGCCTGTAACAGCCATCCAGAAAGCACATCAGATCAAGACTTTTTGGCCATGCATACAAATTCTTAGTTTAGTTAAGATTGTTCAATAATTTAGGATGCTGGAGTGTTAATGGAGAAAATGCTGTCGATGACAACTGCCAAGTGACGATCAAAATAGTTAATTTTGAGCATGTTATGCTCGGTGTAAAAATATAAATGTGATTTGTTAATTTTTTGCTCCCAATATTTTGCACATAGACTATACATATTTCAAAATCTGACCTGACTGGTACTTGACAAGGGTTTGTTTCCGTCTGACATGGGTTTAAATTAACTGTTGTTTTAAATTCAATATAAATTCTGATGTCAAACTATTGCAGTACAAACATGTTGTATTTCTTGATGTTTTACATGTATTTAAAACGGCTTTGCTGACGATATCTGCAATTCAAATATTTTTTTTGGTGTGGTAGTCCAGCAAACTGTTGTTTTCCAAGTCATATTGCGAGGAATTACTTAGTTGCATCTAAATGGTATTTAAAAGAGTACTATATAGAATTGCTACTTGTGATTAACTGATAGCTTTATTCAAATTATAAAATCTAGTATTCAACATGTTTACTGTCTTTACTTGAATAAAAAAATCATGATTGGTCAACGCATCTCAAACATGATTTAAGCAACATTTGTCGGCACATTATCAGTAAGACAGTTCTAAACTTCAGCTATCTGTATCAATCAACACACTGTCAGCTATGTATTAAAATTAAAACAGTCTGTTAAACTTGTATCAAACAATTATTTTACCTATTTTGATGCTGTTTGAATGCCATTTTCAACACATGACAGGATATATATGATTTTGTAGTATTATGAGAAAAAGATTTTTGGGAATCGCGGTATGAATACATTATATTTCTTCTTTCATTTTGCCAACAGTGTATCCACTGAACAAAATAAACACACTCTTCTCAATAAAATTTACACGGTAAGTTTCCCTTCTTTAATTTGGGTCTTTCTGTGAATGGCTAGTGTTTAAAGATGTTTCTTTCACTATAGAAATAAGAAGGAAAATCAATGGTAGGCTTACAATTGAACAAGAAATTAACAGACAAGTGGACAACTAATCAAGAAGAAATGGAGAAACACTTTTTAATTGAAGTTTGAGAAGATCACTGTTTGGAAAACATTCATTTGTTCATTATTATATATTTTTCATCATTTTTTAAAATTGGTTTTCAATAATCTCTATTTAAGTCCTTGGTTTAAAAAAAGTGTAAAGCCAATGAGTAGTACTTTGAGAACCTAAAGTGTTTTTAAACATTGTATGTGTAACAACTTCAATGTATGTACACAAGGCATACATTTCAATCCAAACGTACATTTTAAAAATCGCGAAAACACATTACATTAACACATCGCAGATTTTGACCTGCAAAAAAAATTGTTTTGTCAGTTTAAAATATGAACATAAACGGACCTGCCGGATTGTTAAGAGTTCAAACCAATATAGTATTCTTCTTTTCCAGTTAAAAAGGTTGAAATCTCGTGTAAACTATGAAAGCAAAATGTAAAAAAATGCCGAAAATTTGAAACCGCAGCGAATAGTTTTGAAATTTGTGAAATTAATATTGAGATTTGTTTGTGGTTTTGACAGACAAACTTTGAAGTTTCACTTGCTTTTATATCCGAGAGCAGACCATTGAAGTGAAAATAAAAAGCAATTTTTGATCACGGGTATTTCTGATACCATCTTAAATCTGATTGGCTTACTACTGATAAAGGCGGAGTTATCTTTACGATATTGCCGCATAAATTTTACTCCATCGCCTTGGGTTATCTCACAGCTGGACATTGATTAATTGGTGTGTTGATGATTGTATATTGGGACAATATTCTAGACTTTTTAGCTCTAACAACTATTGAAATTGTTGAAAAATTTCGATATAAAAAAAAATCAGTCCAAACATAACTTTAAGATGACTTCATTTGAAGGTAAGTTTTGGACACGTACGTAGATAATTGCATTATGGATTCGGGAACGTAATATGTACAGCAATCATTCGAATACAACTGTTGAACATATTTGTAGGTTATGGATTCTGGAACATAATATATACAGCTATTATTCAAATACATGTGTTGAATATATTTGTAGGTAATGGATTACCGAACATAATATGTACAGCTATCATTCGAAAACAAGTGTTGAACGTATGTGTAGGTTATGGATTCTGGAACGTAATATGTTAAGCTATTAGTCGAATACAAGTGTTGAACATATGTGTAGGTTATGGATTCCGGAACGTAATATGTTAAGCTATTAGTCGGATACAAGTGTTGAAAATGTTTGTAGGTTATGTATTCCGGAACGTAATATGTAAAGCTATTATTTTAAAACAAGTGTTGAACGTATGTGTAGGTTATGGATTCTGGAACGTAATATATACAGCTATAATTTGAATACAAGTGTTGAACGTATTTGTAGGTTATGGATTCCAGAACGTACATGTACAGCTATTATTCGAATACAAGTGTTGAACATATTTGTAGGTTATGTATTCTGGAACGTAATATGTACAGCTATTATTTGAATACAAGTGTTGAACGTATGTGTAGGTTATGGATTCCGGAACGTAATATGTACAGCTATTATTCGAATACAAGTGATGAACGTATTTGTAGGTTATGTATTCCGGAACGTCATATGTACAGCTATTATTTGAATACAAGTGTTGAACGTGTGTGTAGGTTATGGATTTCGGAGCGTGATGTGTACAGCTATTATTCGAATACAAGTATTGAACGAACGTATACGTAGGGCAATTTTACCGGTTATTACAACATAACGTACGCATCTCCTGTTATAATCCACTTGGCGCACTGGTCGAACATATGCTCATAAAGGTTTTTATAAACAAGTTTAAGGGCAACGACTTCCACCGAAGGAAGGTCGTGCTGATGCAGTTATGTAAATAGATGCATATGTATCAAATGAGTCACTGGAAATTCGCTATAGTCGGTAAATATTGTTGCATAAAGATTCATCTTATAAAGTCCCCAATGACCTACCGTATTTAACGATTTTAATATACCTTAAAGATTATACATGACATACTGTGTAAGTAAATATGTTTGTAGGACTGACCCGGCTCTCCCGATTGGGTCTGTTAAATAGTAATGTTATGAAAGCCACATTTGAGCACGTTGATTGGTCAGTTGCTTCAACCGACGTCACAGTTAAGTTAACGCTCAATTGCTATGAATTATGGGACAGGCATATAATTCCCTGTTTCATCATAGGTGGGGTGGGGGGGGGGGGGGGGGGGGAGTAAATACATCTGTTTCTGGAGATATCAGGTTATGGGATAGACTAGCTCAGTGAGTGTAAAATTGTTTATAAGCCATTTATGAAAAATTGAACAGTGCTACTGGTAGAGCGTCTGGGGTTCGACTTCCGGCTGGATCATAGCAAATATTTGAAAAATACGACTAGAAGCTTCTTCGCTCTGCTCTCATCATTTCGAGGATAGTTTTAGGCCTGGTTGTCCCGGTGTCAGTATAGTTGTGGGTGGGGAATCGTACCATGTGGCGCATGATTCTTTAACGTGGCAGCACTTAGAATGCTTTATGTTGTTACACGTTTAATATACAATACATGCTTTTCTTTTTTCTTTTTTGCAATATTACCTTTTAATATTTTAATTACATTGTCAGCATTTTGCTCCGGCAGCTGCATACGGGATTTGCGTTTTAAACGGCAGACACTGATGATGTGGCCAAGGTCTTCAGTAAAATTAAGAATGTATAAATACAGTTGTCAAGTCTCCCAAGCGACTGTTTTCAACATATCCAAGTATGAAGTTGATACAACTCGGACTTATATGTGCCATTTTGATTTATGCAGTTTCGGGCTGTGTCGGCCCGGATCAAGATGCGTCGCTGGTCCCCTTCTCCACAACACAGCAGTATACGAATGGAAGCGTAAGTTTTATTTACTTTTACAATTGTTGCATTATTACATGTTAAAGATAAACTTTGTTAGGTAATAATGATGTCAGTAATGACTGATGATGTTGATGTCGCAAACATTTGATTTTAAACGTATCAGTTTCAAAATTCTTTTAGAACTATTATCAATTGATTTTGAATTGAACAGCTCAACACTAAATCAAATTAATAATTTCTATCTAAGACCTAAATTAGAATATGTATCGGGGATAACTGCACTATTATTGAAAAAGCACCATATTGATTATTTGTACCTTTTTTCTACTCTTAAATTGACAAAGCATGTTTGACAAAGATATAAAAACACATTTATAATTATCTTAATGAACAATCATTGATTACATATAAAATATCGTAAAAAAGTTTACATTAAATGCGATTTTTGGGGATGAAGGCTGTTGCTAAAACGTGACACCAGGCTCATTCGCAATATTTTTTATTTAATAGATGCAATGCATTTTTATTAAACTAAACATTTTAAAAAAATAGACTAAATCATGTGTCCCCCGTAATCTATATTTTTAAATGTGTTGTATTTTAAAACGCACTGAAATTCTTCTTCGAAATACAGAAAAAAAGAATACAATGACACGACAATTGAATTCTAATAGATTAATTATATGGTGACACTAGTTTGACAAGAAGCATTTTTCTTATATATCCTGCATTTATACACTCACTCACCCCATATTGCCATGAGGATATATATATTTAAATTTGCACAATAATATCATGTAAAGAGATTATTACAACTTTGCCTTCGTGTCTAGACTAAAATACTAATATATATTAACCGCTTAAAATTGCAATGTATTTTGATCCGTCATACTGGTTTACATATTACATAAGAAAGAGTCTGAACGACGATGTGATGGTCGTCAAGCAGTATTTAATAACTGTCTATTTTAAGAATGAGGATTTAATTTCAAGTCTGCCAATACGATTAAAATATCGTTTCTAACTAATTCCCTGTTTTAATTTGTAACAATATACATACATATTAAATGTTAACATAGTTTCTACGAAATTCTGTACAAAATAATAAATTACAAAAATCTCTCTCTCTCTCTCTCTCTCTCTCTCTCTCTCTCTCTCTCTCTCTAGAATAGAATAGAATAGAACTACAGACAAACCACATTGTCTAAATATTATGTCAGTAGAAATGACACTAAATCTTTTATCTGCAGCAAACCTCATTGTCTTAATAGTATGTCAGTAGAAATGACACTAAATGCAGAAATCTACACTGGTCGTATTTAATAACTATATGAAGTTCCGATAATCAATATGACTTTATTGGACGATTTGCGACTCCATCGGCGACACAACTATTATGTTTTATTATGCTATCATTAGAAATGGTGAAACTAAATTGTTGAAACATTCCTGAAATAAAATGTAAAAACTGAAGACGATATCAAATTGTATTTGTATTGCTGCTATGATTATTCAATATCGTCGAGTACATGTGTTGTGTAATCACCTACAATAGGCATAGTACCACCATTCGAAAAAGGAAGTGCTTCGGTTGGGAAGTCCTTTTTCCTTCTTTAAAAATGCATTTTCCTTATTTTAATGCTCATTTTTTATTTGAAAGGCATTATTGATGTATTTTGAAAGCATTGTCATGTTTGAATTATGAATTTAGAAAAAAAAATGATGCTTGGAAATTGAAATAATAATACATGATTTTGGAAGTCTACTTTTACTTTGTGAACAGTGTACACACTGAGCAGAATAAAAGCTCTTATCGTGATAAAGACCTCTACTTTCCCATGATATTTTGGTAGTTCATAGGGTGACAAACAGTAAAATGTAAGTTTAACTTCTTTCAGTTGGGTCTCTCTATGAATGAAAAGCCTTCAAACTTTTATTATTTACTATAGAATAAAGAACAAACAATCAATGGTGGACTTACACCTATAAGACAGACTTGAGTGAGATTGAGTAATTTTCCAAAATGTTAATTGTAGGTGAAATAACCTCTTTTTACACTCTTATGGTCCTAAATGACATATTGGAGACATATTCTTTCATAAAAAACACATTTTGGCATGTTTATGGCCCAAATGAAACACATGTGTGCATATTTACATCGAAAGTTCAAAAAAAAAAATTACAAAATTTTGAAGATTTTTTATTTTTAAATAATTAAAATGTGCATTTTTTAGCATTTAATAATGTATTATTGTAAGATAATGTCTTCAGTGTGTCACGATACTATTTTGGTGTAAACATTTAAATGGAAATAAATATAAAATAAAGAACTATCAATGGTGGGCTTATACCTACAATAAAGGACAACCATTCTACAAATATGTGTAATGACACATTTATGAATATTTTGATACGATTCTTCCCGCAAAGGTGCACTGGAACGCGGTGTACGGTAAATTAATTACCGTTGAGAAATGTCAAAATGTCTGTTGCACTTTGAAAGGTCCATTAAGTATCTGAACGGTGTAATTCAACGTTATTTAAGGTTACTTTATAGGTAACTGAACGTGTATGGAGTTATATAAGTCAGGAGATATTTTGACGAAGAAATTCGAGCTTGCGAGTATTCGTCCAAAAATACGAGACCCAAATATTCATGCACATTCAGTAATCTTTTTATTGTATACTTTCATATTGTTTAGGACAGTTAAAAATCATTGATTGGTATGTTTTTTCTATAAATCGTTATATAAATATTAATTTGGTTAGTACACTCTTAATTTCTAACTAGCGTAATGTCATTTCGTAATTTAACGTCGCGCATACAATTAACTTCCATACAGTCATGTTAGTTTTGTCAAAATTATTTCAATCAATGAGAGTTAATTGTAAGTTAACCTTGATGAAAACACATTTGGTCGAAATATAAAATGTAACTAAATTGATAGTTTTATTATTATTCTATGTTCTTTGACAATATAGCGAAAGTAATACCTACTTCCGTTGAGCGTGCTAAAGATCTTGCGCAATACCAATGCGTGCAATATCGTAAAATACCGCACGCTCTTCCTCTATTTTTCCCCAAAATATATATTTGAATTTTATATTAAATGAACAAGGGAATCGTGTGATCTGCTATTTAATCAATAAACGGTTTGTGAGTTGTAAAATGACACATCCTGTGTATAGTACAATTTCAACACATGTTACATAAGTGCTTTTTTAACAAATCAATAATTGTCAAATTTTATGATTACAGAATACATTTATTGACTTTTATCGCATGGAAATAAACCATATTTATGATAAACAATTTTCCTTTCTAGCAATTTCATTATAGTTTGAAGGATTTTTTACACCGATTCTTAGAAATTGAAATTAAAAAGAGAAAAAATAAGAATATGTTGTGGCCGTTCTTGCATAGAAGTATGCGGCTGTCGGTGAGACTGTTTTTGCATGGAACATTGCGGCTCTCGGAGAGACTGTTATTGCACGGAACAATGCGGCTCTCAGAGAGACTGTTTTTGTAAGGATCACTGCGGCTCTCAAAAAGATTGTTTTTGCACGGAACAATGCGGCTGTCAGATATGCTGTTTTTGAACGGAACAATGAGGCTATCAGAGAGACTGTTTTTTTTGCATGGAACACCGCGGCTCTCAGAGAGGCTGTTTTTGCACGAAACATTGCGGTCATCAGAGAGGCTGTTTCTGTACGGATCATTGCGGCTCTCAGAGAGACTGGTTTTGCACTGAAAATTGGTCTCTCTGAGAGGCTGTTTTGCGATTCCTGAGGCTCCGCTTTTTCGTACCACGTGATACGTTATGAACGCGGAAATGATAGCCCGTTACAGCTTTCACTAAAACACAGTTGTACATTTACGTATGGTACATGTAAGCAAGTATGCCCATTCTAATTTTTATTTTAGACATTGAAAACATGGTCTTCAAAGTAATGATTTTACCCTTGTTGACCAGATTCATTAATGGAGAAAGACATTTGTCCTTCTGTATGTTAGAGAAACTTGACATTGACGCTAAGTCAAGGAGGACCCTCTACAAAGTCATTTACTTTTGAAAACATACACATTTATCTAGACATTTGACTGAAAACACACATTTATTTAGACATTTGACTGAAAACATACACATTTATCTAGACAATTGACTGAAAACGAAACGTAAACATTTATCTAGACATTTGACTGAAAACATACACATTTATCTAGACATTTGACTGAAAACATACACATTTATCTAGACATTTGACTGAAAACATACACATTTATCTAGACATTTGACTGAAAACATACACATTTATCTGGAAATTTGACTGAAAACATACACATTTATCTAGACATTTGACTGAAAACATACAAATTTATCTGGAAATTTGACTGTAAACATACACATTTATCTGGAAAATTTGACTGAAAACATACACATTTATCTGAAAATTTGACTGAAAACATACACATTTATCTAGACATTTGACTGAAAACATACACATTTATCAAGAAATTTGACACTCGTATACATCAATACGTTTATGTACAAGTAATTATCAATAAACATCCTAATCAAACACTTCCAAATCAGAACGGGTCCGAATATTACATATTTATGCAAAATATATTGCCGCTATATATAGTGTTACGGTCGCCATTTCGTTTTTGGATTTATCTTTTATATTTCACAGCATTAAGCATTTATCAATACGCCAGTTCTTAATGTATCTTTAAGACTTCACAGCAAGACGTAGTTATCACTTCGCAAGTTCTCTTAGATGTGGACCTGGATGTTGACACTATCACTATAAGCGGAGCATCAGCAAAACTTGTATTTAAAGAAATAGATTTATCTATTAGAACGAACATGATCTTGGTAACCGACTCTGGTCAGCTTATAATTGGAAGCGAGGCGTGCAAATTTACACACAACGTACATATTATGCTAAAAGGTAAATGTTTACAATTATTACCTGTAGGAAGCGTGGTATGATAATGTCTTCAGGGGCGTTCTCTTGTTAAGTCATTTATGTGTTGCTTTTAATTGTAATTAGATGTAAGCTTATATAAATGCCGTTAAGGTTATAGTTATTCTGCTCACCAACTAAAGTATTTGGTGCATGTAGTTCAAAACATTTTATTTCTATTTTTTGCATGGTATCTGCAATTGTATTTGTATATTGTGCATTACTTATCTGCAATTTGTATTTGTATATTGTGCATTACTTATCTGCAATTGTATTTGTATATTGTGTATTACTAATCTGCAATTGCATTTGTAAATTAAGTATTACTTATCTGCATTTGTATATTGTATATTACTTATCTGCATTTGTATTTGTGTACTGTGTATTACTTATCTACAATTGTTTTTGTATATTGTGTATTACTTATCTACAATTGTATTTGTATATTGTGTATTACTTATCTACAGTTGTATTTGTATATGTATACTGTGTATTACTTATCTACAATTGTATTTGTATACTGTGTATTACTTATCTACAATTGTATTTGTATATTGTGTATTACTTACCTACAATTGTATTTGTATATGTATACTGTGTATTAATTATCTACAATTGTATATTGTATATTATTTATCTACAATTGTATTTGTATATTGTGTATTACTTATCTACAATTGTATTTGTATATTGTGTATTACTTATCTACAATTGTATTTGTGTATTACTTATCTGCCATTGCATTTGTATATTGTGTATTACTTATCTACAATTGTATTTGTATATTGTGTATTACTTATCTACAATTGTATTTGTATATTGTGTATTACTTATCTACAATTGTATTTGTATATTGTGTATTACTTACCTACAATTGTATTTGTATATTGTGTTTGTATACTGTTTATTACTTATATGTTGTACATGTCTTTGCCATACTTGTATTGTGTTTTTTTTTTGAATGGTCAAAGTCAAATATATAACTAATTTTGCAAATACAGTTGAATGAATGAATGGTGTTTAACGGCACATCGACACATAAATATGCCATTTTCTGCGAGTTAAGTTTTATGAAATTCACAATGCGCTTACAATGATAAACTGAACTAATATTGATAAACAATTTGTAAAACGATTGACAAATAAATAATGAAAAAATCAATTAAATGAATATTAATAAATGATATCATTTAATAGTACTAAAATAATTTAACTTGTCAACGGGTTTTCAACTAAAAATAATTAATGAATATAACCTCTTTTAAAAAGGTTTACGTTATATCAACATTATCAAAACGTTCTTTTATATTATTGACTTTGTAGTACTTTGCTCGCATTGGAGTCAAGTCCACCCTACATGCTTAACTGTAAACTTACAATACACTTGAATCTTTCATTTGAAACCGTCAAGTTTTACAATGTAATCAAACAGTTTGAAAACAATAAGAATATAATCAAAACTCAGGATAAATCTGATACATTACTTATACGAGGATGAAATTGTCATGACAATCTAGCAGTTAGTGATTAAGTTTATGTTAGTATGCAGTATGCATTGCTACCTTATTTGTCATCTGAAATGATTACAAAAAAAAGTTTTAATAGAACAACCGACTTTGATATAAGTCGGAATTTGCTACTCTTTTCACAACCATTTGTATAACACTGGTCAATGACTATATTGAAATGACTATTACTCTGGAATCCCGTTTTTCAGCAGATACATGCATATACCATTGTGCAGGTATTTAAATGAGACATCCATACGTATAAACATCGATGTAAAATTTCACGTGAATTTTGCACGACTTTTAAATACACAATTCATTTCGAACAACCATCGTATTTGTTAACAATCAATGCAATCACGGAAGGACGTATCCTCGGTCCTTCACAAGACGCGTTTCCTCTTTTCTACACCGCTATCCGCAAGTCAAAAAATATTTAAAAATCAAAAACAGACATCCGTATTGTTGTAGGCAAAATATTCACGTAGTTATTAACATGTGGTTCGAGATCGTATGGATGCTATTTGTTGATTTGCACTTTTATCACGGAGAATGAGTGTTGAATATTCCTCAGTTGTCTTTATAAAACATGATTGCCTCGATACGCCGTAAATTCCCAAAACATTCAAGTATTCGTTCTAAAGAATCATTTTCCCGGGGCCGTTTTCATAAACCAATTTTAATAATATAGAGTCAAACAAACTGTCACGATGACTCAATCTGCCATGATAAACTATATATGTATACCTGGCATTTGGGTTTTCAAGCTCAAGTCTAGGAAAATATTCTCACGATAAGTCGGTGAATACGACCCCTGGACTGGTATTCACCAACCGTTCTTAAGAATATTCTAAAACTTGAACGCAAGAATGAATTTTGGAAAAATACACTTAGAGACAATTTTTTTGAGACCAAAATTTGCAAGCATGTACATATAGTGTATAGTCAAATAAACACTCACAATTATTCTATATCTCATGATAAACTAGAAATGTAAGGTTGAAATTTGGATTTTCAAGCTCAAGTCTAAGAATATTCTGAAGACTGGTTGGTGAATATGACCCCTGGAGTATTAGCGCTGAAACTTGATCTAAATAATAGTATACTTTACAAATGATGGATTGAAAATGTATAATAGCTGTTTTATTAAAGGTACAAGAGACAGTGCAAATCTGTTACATCCAGAAATGGGACAGAAATTTATCGGAGTACAAAAGGGAGGAATTCTTGAAATACACGGGGAGACAAAAATGCCCTGGGTAAAACTGGCAGAAACAGTTGACCGGTTTTTTGATGTCAATAGAAACAACAATGGTACAGGAGTGAAGTTTCACCACAAAGTAAATATGTTTTTTCAACAAATATTATCACAAATGTGTTTATAATTTATAACACAAATACCAAAACATGGAAACTTGTATTACACAAATCGCTACAAATACAGACATATTTTACAATATGTACATGTGTATAACCGCAATGTGTTAACACTATCGACAATATAACAATTTCTTTTGTATATGTATATCGCTACTAACAAGGAAACATAATACAATATAATAATTATATATATTAGAAAAAAATATGGATTTTTCGACATGTATCACCACCGATATGAACACATTATTCAATTGTATGGATTTTTCGACGTGTATCACCACAAATATGAACACGTCGTTAGCACGTCTGACTATCAATCCAGGGGTCGTGAGTTCGAATATCCGGCCGACCATAATCTCAGTGATGGTTGATATACGACATTGAGTCCCATTATCATTCGTCTCTTACCGCTGATTCAAGTGAAAAAGTTATCAGCTTCTTGCGGAGAAGGGTTGTGCTCGTGTACTGGTTAAACTTTCAGGATCCCAGGTAACAGTGGATATGTTATTTGATCGTCTGTAAGCCCTCGATGGCATAAAATAACGCTAAATATGTAATCAATCAATAATTTGAATTAAACTGATCACAATCAAATCCGTGTGATAAAATCCAATAAAAGTCACTTCTGTAGAAATACTATTATATTTTGTACACGAGAACTCGCCCTCTTTACGAAACATTTTGACAACATTTAAAAAAATACATTTAAGTGCAAAAAATATTATCCTACCATCACTTAAAACGGCAAAGCAATGTGTTAAATTTTCTTACTATAACAACTAAGTATTTTTTCAACCATAAATATTAACACTAAATAAAGTTTCTTTTTATAAGCCTGAGATAAATATCTTGTTGTCTTTTATAAGTATAAATAGCCTTGTATAAATGACCCGCAGTAAATTATTAAATATTGTATGGAGCGCGTGGTCCAGTGGTACAGCACGGAGCTCATGATCGGAGGGTCATGGGTTCAATCCTCCTTCGCGGTTTATGTATGGTGTCTTTGAGCAAGACACTCATCCGCATATGTTTAGAACTGTTTCTAACCAGGAAGACTTCGAGCGTGATTTGCCTAAGATGTAAGACTTTTCATAATCGAAGTAAAATAAATAAGTTATTTATAATCTAATACTACATATTTATTGAAATACCACATGGCTTTCCCTGTGAATATAGTAGTTTTATATAAAAACAAATATATATATATTAACACTTTACTTCATAAAGACATCTTTGGACATCTCTAATATAAGTTTTTTTGAATTATTGGGTGAATTATGTTTATATTAACTGACAGAGGGGAAAACAGTGCAGGAAGTGTTCAGATTGCTCGTTAATCAATCTGAACTCTTCATGCACTCTTTTCAAAGGCCTTTTGTGATTGGTATCTATGGAATAAAGGGTTAAAATTATACCTGTAACCGCGAGTCTAAAACTTGAATAATAAACAGTACTTAAGGTACTTTATTGTTCTGAATAATCCTTCTAAAAAACTTAAACCTTCTAAAAGCTATTTCTTGTAAATATACCTTTAAAAATGATAAACTAATGGAAAAAAAAACGGTGGTTATTTATGATATGCAGTCAGACATTTTGATTTTTTTTTCTAGTATACATATTACCGCGAATCGGCCATTTAGACTGCTATAAATTGTGTTATCAGAAAAAATACTTTTACTGAATTAAACTTTTATATAATGTTAAGCAAGTCCTGTATAAAAATATAATTAGAGATGCTCCGAATCAACGTTAACAGTGAGTGTACACTTAAAATGCATGCACCGATTCTAGTTTTGCTAAAAAAAAGAGAGCACATAAATGTCGACCCCCCCCCCCCCCCAACACCCACACATACAAACTCACCCCCCCCCCCCCCCCACACACACACATACATAATTACACTTTCCTATCACCGCTAAGGTCGTAGGCTTACTAGAAGGACGGTGTTCCTACTCTGGTTCATTCAGAGGTCTTCCTCCGCCAATAAAATTGGAAATGACATATATAACCTTAAAAAATGTATATCTACATGATGTATTAAGTGGATTGTTATTGTTTTGCAGAACTCGGATAATAGTGGACTCAGAACGATTCCCCAAGGTCTTTCTCTTTACCAATTTAGTCCCTCATTGGACTTTCAATTCTTCAATGTTTATGACTGCGAAAGATCTTCGGGGGAGCAAAAGCAGATTGACAAAATGGTAACGAAACTCGAAGGTAAGATTTTTGTATTATTTTGCAAGAGCATATTTTACTTGAAATTCTTAATTACTATTGTACATGTTACTATTTGACTATTTTGTTACTTTTTCTAAAATTTCAGTCCCCTTTAACCAATGTTTTTACGACCGATTTGTTTACTATGGAATTTCATTCTGTCTCTCTATTTATTCATCGTATTTCCCCATTGTATTTATTTTTCATATGTATCAGCAAATGAACATCTTTATATTACTTAAAGGCCGAAAATGTTATCGTCGGGACAACATCTGTTTTCTTTCCCTTCAGTTAGGGTACGTGTTCTAAAAATACTCCATTATTTGGCTGCTGAAATGTGTATAAGCACAGATCCATGTGATTTTTTTTACAATTTAGAGTGTTTAACCTCATAAGGTCCTCCCTAGAATTTAAAATGTTTGGAACTGGGATTTAGTTGTTTTTAAACTGCATATGACACTCTCATTTTGGAAAAAAACCATTTTCGCCAATTAAATATATTAACACTAGTATAGTTGGATGCAAAATTGTAACTAAACCAATGCATTATTGACTAAATTTTGAACAAACAAGAAATGTCACTGGTTAATGTCGCACGCCCCCCAAATAGTCTTTGAAAAATAACAATATTATTATGTTATAATAAGTAGCGATGTATCCATGAATATAAACAGTAATAGACTGATGTTTCAAACTAGACATGGAATTTCATGTTTTTTTACATTAAAACGCGACCTTGACCTTGACATATGATGTAATAGTCTGGGTATTTCAACAGTTAAATGCTGCTGAAACATCATCATGACATGCTGATCACTTGTGTCAAGCTATTTTAAAATCCCTAAATGTAAGACAAAGTTACAGATCAAGTGTTGATAAATTGAGCCAAGTGCTTTTGAAATCCATCCTTGTATGATAAAGTTAAAGGATGGACTTGAAATCTCAAACAGATTCAAAGTGTTGTCATACATACTAAAAGTGTGACCTTGACCTTTGAGGTATGGCTCTAGGTCTTACTTATGACACGTCGTCATGTCATCTTGATAAATTGAGACCTTGTTCTTTGAGGAAAGGTTCTGGGTATTACATGCGACATTTATTTATTTCATGTTGATCAACTGAGCCAAGTGTTTTTAAAATTTATCCATAGATGACAGACCGGACAAGCAATGTCAAAATGACTGAAAGTGTTGTCAAACAAAGTTAAATTGTGATCTTGACCTTTGAAGTGGCAGTTTGGGTATAAAGTGCAACACGTCGTCATGTTATGTTGATCATTTATAATATATATATATATTTATAAAAATCCATCCATTTGCATGACAAAGTTGCAGGCCAGACACGAAATCTCAAACAGACTCAAAGTGTTGTCAAACTCAAATTGTGACCTTGACCTTTGAGGTACGGGTGTGGGTCTTACTCGCGACACGTCGTCATGTTATGTTGATCAATTGTTGCAAGTATCATTAAAAATCCATCTATCCATGACAAAATTACAGGCCGGACACGAAATCTCACAAAAACTCAAAGTGTTGTCAAACTAACTCAAATAGTGACCTTGACCTTTGAGTTCCGGGTGTGGGTCTTACTCGCGACACGTCGTCATGTTATGTTGATAATTTGTAGCAAGTAGCATTAAAATCTATCTATGCATGACAAAGTTACAGGCCGGACACGAAATCTCACAGACTCGAAGTGTATTAAAACAAACTCTTATTGTGACCTTGACCTTTGAGGTACGGCTGTGGGTCTTACTCGCGACACGTCGTCATGTTTTGTTGATCAGTTGTAGCAAGTATCATTAAAATCCACATTTGCATGACAAAGATACAGGCCGGAAACGAAATACCAGACGGACGGACGCTGCGACTACTATTTGCCACCCCAAACAATTTTTGGGGGGCATAAAAACTTTTGGCTTGGATCATGTATAGAGTTATAATAAACCTGCTCCATCTTGCTGCTTTTATATCGCAGTGGGGTTTTGAACTATCGTGCTCAAAGTGTTTTATTTTCTTCAGATATTGCGCCTGGTGACGTTGTAGCAGTATCTGTGCAGAATTATTTTAACCCAAACCCAGCGACGGACCTTACTGCATTATGGGCAAAACTTGAAACGTTGGCGAACATGAGCAGCGGTGAATTGTTAATTCGGAATTCCCAGAAATTTGACGCATTTTCCCTCGTCTTCGTATGCGGTGAGTCATCTCGTTAAATTACGTTAAAACACATTTAAGATTGGGGCGTTTATTTTTGCCAAAGAAACACAACTTGTTAATAAAAATGGAAAACAATAAATTCGGATTGATTTTATCCATTTTTAGGTAGTTTACTGCGTTTCTACATAATTTCCTGACATCTAGCGTAAAAATCAATAATCTTATACTCGTACAGTGAAGTATCAACTTTCGTTTTATCTTGTTTTTTACTGGAGGGTGCGGTACTATATTTAAAATAAGCCCACAAAGCTAAAACGAAAGCTGAGACTTCATAGTACACTGTACAAGTGTACAGATGTTTGATGATTTATACAAGATGTCAAAAATCCAACAGAAAGCCGCGGACGATCTTAAATCATGTGTTGCTTTAACACTTATAACCAATTTTCAAATGTTGAAATATTTTTATTTACCACTTAAATGATTATTCTCCTAGTATCCCATTCATATATACAACTATTGTGCATGTTTTTCTCTATTTAAAAACATGCACTCAGTGATCAAGACTAATTATATGCAGTTTGTATTGCAAGATGCAAAGCTTTTAAAACCTCTAAATGGTACAGACGTTTATTCTACAAATCTAAGAGTTTTTCTTAAAGTCAGGTCTCACTACATTTGAATTTGTTCTTTGTTCTCTATCAAGGTATTCACGGTAATTTTATATTTCGTATATACATGTTATATTTTATAAAGCAAGGATATATCTGCACATAAAAATGCACAATAACTGGTAGTTTGTTTTAAATAAAAACAGTGCAGTGACACCCTGACGTTTTTTTTTTAAAAAAGAAGTCCAAAAGTACTCATATATAATTCACATTTACATTGCTTTACAAATTTGCGACAAGAAATCACAGCCCCTATGAACCATTCTGAAACTATTTCAAACCAAATGACATAGGTTATATTTTTACAATGACAGAAAAGGGGCACAACTGTGTAGTAATACCTAAAGATCAGTGAGTTAGACATGGTTCGATTGTCGACAGTCTTAGTGTATCAAATTTTAAAATAAAATGACTCATTTTGTTTTGCGTTTATTTATTTTTAGCTCGACGATTCGGAAGTAAAGAGAGTTATTGTACTCACCCAAGCGTCGGTGTCACACCTTGGTTAAAGTTTTGCATGCAAGTCCGTATCTCAGTAACCATTGCATATACTACAATAACTTAGTTAGATAACTCTTGTGTTACAATAACTTTATATATAACATTTCCCAATGTAACACAAGTTATATGATGATCTTGTTATTTATTGTAAAAGTTCTTGTTTAACATATCGGCGCGGTTACTGTGAAGCATACCGACCTCCTCCCTTTTGTCAATACATTCTATTCGCTTTGTGAGATCCTGAGAAATAAATAGTGAAACGCTTATATGATGTTCATGCCGTCAGTTTTATTAATCATGAATATATACATGAATAAAATATAAATTAACAAGTATATCTGATTAAATCAAAACGTTATTTCTTTAATTTAACTGTTTCAATCTAAATAATATTTTACTAAGTTTGGTTTAACAAACATCTTATTGTTTATTTCAATGATAGCAAATAACAAACAGAGTATCTGAGAAATAAATAGTGAAACGCTTATATGATGTTCATGCCGTCTATTGGCAAGCGATATATCAAGCGTTCATATATAAAATCTTGGGCGTTATCATGACTTGCAAAGATTACAGATCTCTTTAATTGCACAAACAGAAGTGATATTAGCACTGACCAAATGTCTTTAGCAAGTAAATTTAGAGACATACCACACATTGCAATTGATATTTAAACTCGTTTTTTAACCACACTTGTCTGAACATAAAGCAAATTATTGCCCTTGTTTGACTTAAGTAATTCAGGTTAAAGTTTTGCGTGCAAGTACCACCAAGTCCATATCTCACCAACCATTCAATGAATTGGATTGAAACTTTACACAAATCTTTCCAATCATCAGCTCTACTACAATAACCAAGTTCGATAACTCTTTGCATGAATGTAACGCAAATTATTGCCCTTGTTTAACTTAAAAATCTGGTTAGCGTTTTGCATGCAAGTCCATATCTCAGTAACCATTGCATGTATTAACTTGAAACTTTACACAAGTTTTCCCAATCTTTAACCCTACTACAATAACTATGTAAGATAACTCTTGCTTGAATATTATGCAAATTATTGCCCTTGATTGACTTAGAAAGTCTGGTAAATATTTTGCATGCAAGTCCCTATCTCAGTAACCATTGCATGTATTGACTTGAAACTTTACACAAGTCCTTCCAGTCATCAATCCTACTACGCTTACTAAGTTAGATAACTCTTACATGAAAATAATGCAAATTACTGCCCTTCTTTGACTTAGAAATTCTGGTTAAAGTTTTACATGCAAGTCCCTATCCCAGTATCCATTGCATGTATTGACTTGAAACTTTACCCAAGCCTTCCCAATCATCAACACTACTTCAATAACTACTTCAATAAGATATCCCTTGATGAAAATGTTATACAAATTATTGCCCTTGTTTGACTTAGAAGTTCTGGTTATAGTTTTGCGTGTAAGTACCATAAAGTCCATATCTTACCAACTGCTCAATGAATTCGATTAAAACTTTACACAAGTTTTCCCAGTCATCAACTTCACTACAATATATAAGTTAAATAACTCTTACATGAATATTATTAAAATTATTGCCCTTCTTTTACTTAGAATTTTGATTAAAGTTTTACATACAAGTACCGTCAAGTCCATATCGTAGTAACCATTCATTATATTTGATTGAAACTTAACATATGGCTTTGTTGTCAACAAACCAACCAACTTAATTAAGTGGATTAACTCTTGCCAGATTTGTTTTGCAAATTAGGGCCTTTGTTTTACTTGAGCGGGACTCGAACCTACGAGACCAAATATATTTTATATATTTAATATGTTACTTTGATGTTTAAATGTGCCGTAAATAATATGTATGGTTTAGAGGAACATATGTCAGACTGGTTATAAAGCCAAATAGGTTATCCTAAAAAAATAAAGATTGTTTTATTAGTATTATTATTATTTTTATAACAACAGTAAATTTAAATGGCATACTATACCAGTATATGTAATATGTCTTCCAAGCATTCACTCATTTAAATCTCAATATAGAAATTACTTACTCCAAACATCCAACAATATAATTATATTTGCAATAAATGTGTTTGTATAATGAACGGTACAGTTTACCGGCCAATTTTGTATTTCCAATACCTTCTTAAAAATATGAAATAGCGCTATTTAAATATGTATATGACATTAACAGACCATTATGTAAATTTACATAGCCTAAATGTTCATCCTTATTCAGGTCAAGGAATAGATACAATTTGAGAAAACACATAGAATTTCAGATACATAAAAAACCATGAGACTGATAAGCTGTAGCGTTTAGTTTATAAAAGTATTGAATGTGTATAAGTGTTACGACGCATGTATTAATTACTTAATTGAGTGTTTCTCGTTAGTACAGTTGTATTTTTCAATTTGTTGATAGTATTAAAACCAAATTAGAAATATGACATGTGCCTTGATTTCAATAGTTATTTGTATATGTTATAGTGTGTTAACACTTTTACTGTCTCTTGGCCGGATATGATACTATGGAAGTAGGTTTGAAAATTCAAACCATTCGTCAATCGAATCAGTAATATACCAGTAAATATTCTCATTCCGAATTTCCAACACTATTTGTTTACTTTATTACATAAGAATAAACATTGACAAGTATAAACCGATTCAGTACAGCTTTGCTCATTCGATGAACTTCATATAATGAACTGTTTATGATTAACCGATTTCTGACTATAATCGAAGTTTAATACTCTGCGCCTACGCATGGTCCATCTTTTCTGTTTTGATTTTACGAATGGCAACATGACCATTGGGTTATTTGTTTATGTGTCATAGCTACACTCGTGACTTTTTTCGTATATTACTGTAATAGGTTTGGAAACAAAACGTATACCTTCTTATATTTATCATAATTATTTTTTAACTAGGAGCGAACAAGTACAATCAAGTAGTTGACGAACAAATCGGCAAGCGTTCTACCTTGGCTATTGCTTCTATAGACCACCAAGGTTGGACAATATCTGCAGAGTCCTCCATAACAAGAAGCACAACGAGCAAGTCTAATATCGATCTGAGAATTTTATCCCCAAAAGTCGCTTACCCAACAATCAAAACGGTTTTCCCGACAGGATGGTCAGTAGGTAAGATATTTATTCTGTCATCAGATGTTTTTTACATAATAAAGGAATGACCTTATCAACGTTTTCGGTAGGTATTTGCTGTTTGGGTTTTACGGCACGACGAATCTGACACGTAATACAATGATAGCTCATTTATATTGGATTCCTTTATATAAGTGCCCGAGCTACTGCGAACAATTATTAATATATAAACTAGTAGTCCATTAATTCACTACAAACGTTTATAAGGACCGGTACAAAAGAAAATGGAATGAAGATTTGACAGAGCTGACCTTAGTGCATTCTCCAGACTTAGAAACAATGTAGGAAATGCATTACAGAGCAATAAAACAAACATAAATACGCCCCCAAGTGTAGTGAACCGCGTCAGTATAATATTTATTTTTCCAGCATAGCAGAAAGTATAAACACTCTGTATTCCGTAAGTCGAACTTTTCACAACGGTTGTTCTGATTATTGTGTGGTACAATAAATATCGTATCATAAATATGTACACCAGAGCGATATGAAAATGCAACTTAGATAGGACTAACTTGGAAATGAAAAAGTGGTACCAATGCAAGAGGTGGCAAGGTTTTTAGTAACATGTCGGGTAAACAATCAATAACATCAATAGACAATAATTAAGGTAGGGTATGGATATATACGCTTGTGTCAAATGTTTTGCGTTTTAATATCTCTTGAGAACGTATTTACTTAGCAAATGACTAATCTAGCATCACCAAATAGCTGATATTAACTTGTAAATCGTAACAAAGGATTAACATTATGTGAAAACTAAAAGGATAAAAGTAGATCAAGCTATCAAACTTTGCCTAATACTTAACCTCGATCTTGTAACAGATTTATAATTGTATACCCTTATAAAAAATATATCCTTAGAAGCTTGAAAACAAACTATAGTTCACTGTTTAACACCAATCGTGAAACATCAGGTATTTCCTTATTCTCCGTGTAATACACCTCGTGTATAGCTCTAGAATACACCAACGCTATTCGCCTGTGTTACAAGTCTGTGTTCATTCGAGTGAAAATAACAAATTATATATCCGTCATTAAGTTGAATATATGGCGTTATTATGTCAATTTTTTATGTATACACTCGACATGGGTCATGTATATAGGGAAATCTTAAATATCAGTCTTGATTAACCAAGGTTGATATTTTTAATGTACATGTATATTAACGTGGTATAAGGGTGTCTCCATTTTATTTTATCATTTGACTTCAAAGTAGTTATTATGTCAGTAGTCTAATACGTAGCATAAAGGTCGAGGTGATCGGATTGTGTTTAACCCTTCAACAATTGCTTTAATAATTTCTCCTGCATGTACCTCCAATTTATATACGCCGGAGCAGGCATTCATTATGATTAATTTTATTTTTCAAAACACATTCAGATCTGGGAGGGTAATTTTCAAATCTAAAATTTATTTATTGATTTAAAAGTTTGAAATTTGTCATGCAACATGGTCTTAATATTAATCACAGTTCCTGAAATTAAATAAAATCTGAAATAATTTATTACTTATTGCTATCAACTGAGAATCAGTTACAGAGAAAATTGGATTTTTAAGGAGCAGCAAACTAGTCAATATTTGTCATGTGACCAATGTTTGTAAACAAACTGACATTCTGTAGCTCACATGACTATATTTAAGATATAATAGTTAAATGCAAACTACAAATCATGCAAGACTTTTGAATGTTTTATAGTATTATCCTTTTTTAATCACCAACAGTATATATCACCATATTTAATTGAATTATATAATGTTTCCTCTTCTTTATTAAAAAATGGTCCAATTAATGGTGTCATGTGAATGAATCATTTTACATGTGTATTATATCACATCAACCAACAGAAATGATAGTTTTAGATTCAAACTATACACAGTGTTCTCACTAGGAATATCATGAATATATATAAGCTTTTGTCAAATAAAATTTTGAAAATGACTTAAAAATGAGACAATCATAAACAATTTCTGGATTTTTTTCTCACTTAATTTTCCGTAAATTCTAAGTAACAACTTATTTATTCATCATGATTTCTGTTTTAATGAAGTTACAGTGTTGTCTGTCACGCTGTGTATTACATTGTTATGACAGGAACCAATTTTAATGTTTTTCCCCTTTGTATTTTGATTTTGAAATGCACGGCCTTAACATTGTTCATTACCACCACAATTTATAGTTTACAGTTGATACACAGTCATGGTATGATAAAACAGAATTTTAAAGTTTATTATAAGCGCAGTCTCTGTCACATTATTTACTACTTTGTATCTTTTGCAATTTTCAATCACATCAACATTAGTTCAAGTTTAATTCATAAATTCAACAAAGTGTTAATACTATTACTTTTTTCTCAGTAACATCTCATTATTAATATAATGTTCGTTATAGATATCGTTGCAAGTCCTGATTTTCTAAATATTTATACCTATGTATTTTTGATTTCCCTCCATACTGTTCTAAATGTTTCATAATGGGTTGAACCAACTTGATTATTGGGATTTTGGGCATGTCTGTTAATTATAACGCCTGAATTGTGTTTTTAGATAAATAGACACATATGTTCATATACATGATTACTTTGATATCAACCAACAACATTATCTAATCACTTAATAGCGTTGATAAAAACCGTAATCACCAGATAATGATTAATGAAAGACCCTGTAGTCCCTAGTGCTAAAGTGAGAGGTGATATTGACCCCAGAGTCAACATTCCTGTACCAGTTACATTGTAAACAGTTTGCATGGTTTTAAAGATCATATTACACACTCCCAATTGATAAAACACGCCCCGTAGAGTACCTAACAGGGTATTGTTGAATACAGGTTAATTTACTCTGAAAGTATAGAAAATATAGAGGTTTAATAGGGTTGACCGCTTACAGAACAGAACAGAACGGAACAGATATTTTATTTCAGACTTGTACATAAATACATCGTCGTAATATCATATTTTACAATACATAATATCACGTAAAATATATTGTTAATTAATACATAAATTGTACCGCCATTTTTCATTTACATTTAAAGAAAGTTATTTTTTTTTTTTATTATCAATATCGAAATAATGCATGACAAATTTTTAAGTCATAAATTCATAAAAATAAGAGGATGAACAAATTTATTAAATATTTAAATGATTTTCTTTCATTGATTAAGTGAAATGTTTCCAAAAATAGATAAAAAATATTCAATTTATTTACATAAACTATTAAACGTTTAAAATGCTGTTTCTTAATTTCTGAGATTTCTTAATATACTGAGCAAAACTGACTAAAATACTTTTATCATTTGTTTTACGCAATTCCATAAGCTTGTACATAGACGGTCTTTGAAAAACATGTTTATTTATATACTTCTTTCTAAAATCACTGTAGCAAGGACAGATGCAAATAAAATGGTTTATATCTTTTACCTCAGTAATGTTACAATAAAGACAATTTCTCTCATTTTTTGGAATGTGATTTCTTGCATAACGACCTGTTTGAATTCTAAGAGTATGTGCTGATAATCTAATTCTAGTAACAAACAATCTTAAATCGTTTTGGAGAATATCTAAATATTGTTCGTATGCAAAACTACTTTTGAAATATTTATACTCTTCTATAACATGAATATTGTTAATTGAACCATACCATTCTTGGATAAAACAATCAATAACACGCTTTTTGAATATACAAGGAAATGTTTTTTTTATCAAAAGAAGCATCTGTAAATAAGTAAGAAAACCCATAATCATTTAATAGTTTCTTAACATTGGAAACCCAATTTTTACATCCTTTTGCACAATCATTTACACCTTGTTGATATAATTTATGTATAATGATATTGTCAGTATTAATAATTTTACACCAATACTTTACAATTCTACTATATCGGGTAATGTAAAGCGGATAACGTCCAAGTTCACCGTAAACCCCTGCTGTACATGTACTTAACCTAACGTTTAAAAGACGTTTACAAAATTTTAAATGAAGACGTTCAATTTCCTTGGACTAAGTGAAACCCCATATTTCAGAAGAATAACACAATATTGATCCAACAAATGAATCAAATAACTGACACAAAATGTTGGGTTTTAAATGTATTTTCTTACAATTTATCAATAAAACGTTTAAAGCCTTTAGAGCTTTACCTACTAAATGTTCGTTATTCAATGAAAAATTACCAGTATAATTAAAAATGGTAGCCAAGTAATTAAAATCATCTACAACCTCCACATTTTGCCCATTATATGATCAATTCTCGCCATGTAATAGACGTCCGCGTTTTCGAAAGACCATAATTTTTGTTTTAGAACAAACTCCAAATATTACAATATGTATGTAAACTGTTTAAGTTATTTTGTAACTCTTCTGGTGATTTGCCTAAAATTACCATATCATCGGCAAAAAGCAATACTATTAATACTATATCATCAATCAATAATCCAGAATCAGCCTTATTTTGCAAATACAGTTCTAAGTCTTCCATGAATAGAGATACTAAAATAGGCGAGATTACCTCCCCTTGACGTAAACCTATCGAATATTTAAAAAAGTCAGAAAAATTGTTACAACTTTTAACACATGAATTAACCTTTTCATACATATTTTTAATGACCCGTAAGAGTTTACCCTGTATGCCAGTTTTGTATAGTTTTAACCATAAAGCGTTTCTGTATATACTGTCAAAACACTTCTTCAGGTCAATAAAAGCTACGTAAAGACGTTTATTATTGTTTAAATAATTTTGTACAATAGAAATTAAAACAAACATGGCATCCATTGTAGATCTGCCTTTCCTAAATCCAAATTGTGCATCAGAAATGCTGTCGTGTTTGTCACAAAAAAATTCAATTCGTTTGTTCAAAATGGTAGTAAACAGTTTAGAAAGACAACTTAATAATGTTATGCCACGATAATTACTAACATTATTCTTATCACCCTTTTTGTGTAACGGGATAATAATTCCCTCGGTCCACTGCTCAGGGAAACACCCCGAGTTTAAAATAGCATTAAAAATGTCGCACAAATATGGTGCTATAATATCGATACTTTCAATAAAATATTCATTTAATAAACAATCAATACCAATAGATTTGCCAGATTTTAACTTTTTCGTGGCAAGTAAAATTTCAGCAACGGTGATAGGTGTATCAAGTTCCTCGTTGAAATGTTCGGTATCGTTAAAATCGTGCTCGTTACAAAACGTCTCGGCTTCATTGTTTGTACAACTGAAAATATCTTCTTCTAAATTAGAAAAATAATTATCAAATTCATTTAAAGGAATTTCGCTACTTTTATTGTTTTTATTATTATTTTTAAAATACTTCCAAAATTGCTGTGGTTTACAATGTCTTAGATTTTCTATTTCAGTCAATTTTTTTAGTTCAAAACGTCTTTTCTTACTACGCATACTATTTTTGTAAGTAGTTTTCAATTCGCAATAATGTTTCCTACTAACTTCTGTATTACACTGATTAAAAACACGCAACGCATCTAAATATCGGGTTTTAGCCGTAACACATTCGGCGTCGAACCATTCAGCGTTTTTTACGAAAGATTTATCGGTAAAAGAAATATTGCTCCTCTGCGCATGACGTTTTGAAAACAGTGGGTAAGCAATACCTCGAACAATATTGGTAAATTCATTAATTATCCTATTTATTGAATCTTGTGAAGCGGCAATATCGCGCGTTAGCTGATTAAAAACAGGTAACTTTGCTATAAGACCCGATCTAAAAGTATTTTTATGAATACCATTCCACTTAAATTTAATCCCATCGCCGTTTTCAAGTACATGAGAACTTTTATTACAGCACAAAGAAAAGGTAATTGGTGCGTGGTCACTCCATTTATACATAGGTTTAATTTCAAAGTGAAAAACGCGCGGAAAATTACATTCTTTAGTGAGTAAATAATCAATGACTGAAGACCCGTTGTGAGATACAAAAGTGTACGCACCACTGCCGTAATCATCTCCGAGTCTACCGTTAACTATGCGTAAACGTGCCGAGGTATACACAGGTTTGAATATATTTAGAGCGCAAGAAAGTGTTTTGTGAATAAGGAAGCTCTGTTAAGGTTTGTTGTTATAAATAAATAAATATTGGATTGATCTTATTTAACGATTATCGTTATTATATATTTTTACGATAATATCACGATATGTATCACAGATTATTACGTATTATGACAACATAACGGTATTCATTGTAGTTTAGTAGTTATAAATGTTATGACAACATCACGGTATTCATTGTAGTTTAACAGTAATTAATGTGACTAGAATCATAAAGTACTGGTGCAAAATTATTAATACTTACAATATCATTATACACAACTTATATCAACATGGTGTTAATGATTGTGCAAAAGGATGTAAAAATTGGGTTGTTAAGAAACTATTAAATGATTATGGATTTTTTTACTTATTTACAGATGCTTCATTTGATAAAAAAACATTTCCTTGTATATTCAAAAAGCGTGTTATTGATTGTTTTATCCAAGAATGGTATGGATCAGCTAACAATAGACATGTTATTGAAGAGTATAAATATTCTAAAAGTAATTTTGCATATGAACAATAGTTCTCCAAAACGATTTTAGATTGTTTGTTACTAGAATTAGATTATCGGCACATACTCTTAGAATTCAAACAGGTCGTTATGCAAACAATCATATTCCAAAAAATGAGAGATATTGTCTTTGTTGTTACACAACTGAGGTAGAAGATATATACCATTGTATTTGCATCTGTCTTTGCTACAGTGACTTTAGACAGACGTATAAGAATAAACATGTTTTACAAACACCGTCCATGTACAAGCTTATGGAATTGCTTAAAACAAATGACAAGTATTTTAGCCAGATTTGCTCAGTCTGTTAAAAAATCTCTGAAATTAAGAAACAGTATTTTAAACGTTTAATATGATGTGTAAATATATATTGAATATCTTTTATCTATTTTCGGAAACCATCTCTGAATCAATGAAAGACAAATATTTAAATATTTAATATATTGGTTCATCCCCTTATTTTAAGTAATTTATGACTTAAAAGTAATTAATGTATTATTTCGATATTGATAATAAAAAAATAATTAATTTACTTAAAATGCTTATGGAATATGGCGGTACAAATTATGTATTGATTAACAATACAATTTACATGATATTATGTGTTGTAAATATGTTATTATGACGATGTATTTATGTACTAGTCTGAAATAAAATATCTGTTCTGTTCTGTTGTTTTTGTTTGTTGTTTCTTTTGTCTTCGATGTTAAATAGTGTCATGCAAGTTTCTATATATATTGAAGGTATTGCAATTTGATAAAATGGTGACTGATAAGCCTTATCAAGCTTGGTATTTCTTAACATTTATTAACATTTTTGCTAATATTGTAGATCTAACGTGTATTAAACCTGTCATTTTAATAAACAAATAATATATATACAAATCACTCTCGAAGTTTTCCTTGGTGGAACCAGTTATAAGCATACATGTATTTTTATGACAATTGTACCTATCGTTTACTTACAGGTGCCTATATTCTCCTGACGTCTACCGATTACTCTCCCCTCCATGGCGAGCGTAGAAAGATCAAAGCCATCAACGGTAGCAGCATCACATTGGACAGTAAGTTGTTTTCAGTAAAGCGACTGTGTACATGATATTGAAGGGCAGTACAAGAGTGTTAGAATAATATTAAGCACACTATACTTTTGACTTCTATGACCGTATATGAGATTTTTAATGGTCGTATTATATTTTTAAGGACTGCATCTTTGATGTCGCCGTTAAAAAGATTTACGACCATGAAACATACTCGGTCAAATTTCAAAATAACAATTGATTGGTCAGTTGCTTTAGGGAAAGTTTGGATAATGCCATAGTTTTGCAAGCGCTCAGCTGGACAGGCATAGAAGTCCCTGTTTTTTCATTGCAGTTAATAAACCTTATTTGGGAAATAACAGGTTCTAATTACAGTACACTTAAACTTATATCAACTACTGCTTTCTTTAAATAGGAAGGAAATACCCCCGAACCTGATTAAGGTCTATGTTGTTTAGTTTACACAATATAAATGGTAGTCAGTTTGCACTTTAATTTACAAGAGTGGGTTCTCCTTGGCCGAGTGGTCTTAGGCGCCGTCGCAAGATCACTTACCTCTCGCCGCTAAGGTCGTAGGTTCGAGTACAGCTTGCTCCAAAACCTTTATATGAAAAAGATGGTGGTTCTACTCAGTCTGATTCATTCCGAGGTCTTCCTCCACCAGTAAAACTGGATTTGCTATATATAACCTGAAATGTGTTGAAAATGGCGTTAAACCCTGTCGAAATTTTTTTTTTTACAAGACAAAATTAGTAAAAACGGATTCAGAAAAAAGGTATAATAGCTCATATGAATCTGTTTCCTAGTTGGTAGGTGCTAGTATACTATCAAATAATAGTTAGATGGTAATATGTTTTAGAATAAGTCCGATATAAATTACTTTAGATTTTTTTCTCATTCACATTTCTAATATAAATGAGAAAGTAAAAAAAGTATGCAAGTTTAAATAGTTTATAAAGTATTCATCAACTAGTGTTATAAATACAAATATATGTATAGTATTGTTCTGATTTGTTTAATTTAAGCGAAGAATGCAATCAAGAAACAAAACAAAAGTAGATTCAGTTCCATTTATGTTTATAAGCAATTAGTTACTTTAACTGAAAGTTTGACTGGTATAGAATGTCCTTTCTTTTATTGCGGTTAATAGACCTGATTTGCGATATATCGGGACCTTGAATAGACTCAGCACTTAGTACATCTCAACCCAAATATTTGCCGGTTAACTAATCATCACCATTTTTTTAAAAAAACAAAAACATGCAGTGGATTTTAACTTTTATGAAATATTTTATTTTTCATGTATTATAAATACGCCAATCCAGTTTCCCATATGAAGGATTAGGGGTATATCATTATTAAAGTACCGATTTTCAGCCAGTTATATAGTGACACAATGCAATATTGATTCATCTACATTTCACACTTTTCATGAAAATCTCATACATGTGCGTCTTTATCACGTGACGTACCAGCATGTGTTATTTAACACACGTGACATATTTTTTATGTTAAGGGGACCATTTTTTAACAAAATATGCTTCTGAAAAGTATATGTCTGTATTATGCAAATACAAAATCCTAATAACATAGTATGTGCCAAAACTTCCATTCCAGCGACTAACCTCTTCTGTTGGAAAAAGTTAAAAAGCATCGTAGTTCATCAGTGTCTCATTGGGGACATTGCTGCATATTGATTAAATTAGGAAAAAAAGAAACAATGAAACAATGAACTTAAGCATCGGCAAATAAAACCGAAAATGCCGACTCGTGTATTGAATCTCTCATACATAAGATAAATCTACAAGGACGGATTCAAACATTATCTTCAAATAGGACCTTCCTCTTTGTGATAGGTTAAACGTGTCATCGTTTTTACTGAACAGACAGTGTATAGGTGATGCATCTTTAAGCTAAAATGGTTGGAGTAAAACCGGCGATTGATTAATGGGATAATTAAACATTAATAAGGAGAAAAAGTCATTGTTTGGACTTTGACTTACATTTCTTTGTAATTGTTAACTATAAAAGTAATAAAAAAAAGTTTTACACATAAGAATTATCTAAGACTTCTTAGTTGAAATATGTTATTGTGAGCTAAGTAGATTTTTAACGTTTGTTATTTTTTTTTTTTTAATTGACTTGTCACATAAATGAATGCACTGTATATTGTATTTTGTACGGATAGATTGATTGATTGAACTCAGGCGCATAAACGACTGAGCTAATCGGGCCCGGCTGTACGGATAGAAATTATATATTTATTATATATGGGAAAAGCATTCTGAATATGATGTTTAACATTATCTTATGTATGTACTATTATTGTACTAACCCTAGCTGTAACACTTTGAAAATAAAAGTAAATTACTGTAAGAATAGCTTACATATGTTTGGCGTACTGTTATTTTTTCTCTTTATTTTCGGATTACATTAAAAATGAATGATTGTAATTCAGGGGAACTGTGTTACCGCCATTTTGGCAAGATTATAGAAGCTGTAGACCTCCGCGGAGAGGTTGCCCTTCTCTCGCGTAACATACAAATCAGTGGAGAGATGTCACGTAACTGTACACCGGTCGACGATGTATGCACCAACGCTCACTATGACACGCATGGTGGTCATATGATGGTATATTTTTATCGTATTTTCGTTGTATCTATTTTTATTCAAATAGAAAAAATGTATTTTTCAAATGTTAAAACTAACCTGGTTCTATGCCGATATATTATATATATAATAATGTTTCACATTATGTTTATTAATGTGGGTATGTCGTCCGATATTCAATTTTTTTTATAGATAAATAAGTTTTGACAAGTTTATTTCCATTTTTACCAGAAGGTCTGAGACCCACGAGGAAGGAAAAGTCATATATATATATGATTACAAATATGGCGACAAAATCAAATAAACATATCACATATATATATACACTATCATAAAGCACCTAATTATATTATATTATAAACTCATATGCAGGTTGGAGTTTGAGGCTTTGTTCGACTTTAGACAAGTTTATATAAATAATTAAATTAAGACAAAATTTATATTGTTTGACTTAACATACCAGTCGTGTAATGTGAGTTTGAAGGTAAAATCTATATCCATTTGATCATAACCGATATCGAAACATGCATAACAAAATCAAATAATGACTGCAACAAGACCAACTTAAAGAAACATGTTAAATTATAAATATAATATATTAATTTGGTTAATTTTACAACGTGACATTTGTTTCAGCAATCTTTATTATAAAATACGCACATTGCTGTACAAAATACTGGTTCTAAGGTCAAAAGCTTTTAAAGTAAACATTCATAGATGTTTTATTACCCGTACTTTATCACTATCAAAATTTTCTACAAGTTTTTGCAAATTCGGTCTTTTCCAGTAATGACTTAAATAAAACATTTATTTAAGTCATTATATAAATAACACTCTAACATAAAATGAAATTCATCCTCTAAAATATTACATATACTACATTTTCTCTGATTTACTGGTTTACTTACAGGTTTAGCCCATCTGTCGGTTTCAATGGCAAGTCTATGAGATGGGACTCTTAATTTAGTAAAACTAGTACGCAATTTTCTTAAATTTGATGTATTTAAATATGGTTGAAACATTATGTGCGATATGTAATTATAAAATGTAGCTCTACTAGAATCGATGAATCTGCCAGACCATTTTTGTACAAATTGATCTTTAATTCTTTGTTTAACATTGCATAAAAATAAATCGACATTTCCAACATTTTTAAAAAAGCCAAGTCTCATAAAATCTAAGATAACAGCAAGTCTTTCAATAATGAACACCAATTTTTCTTATTTGGGTTATTTCAACATCGCTTTTTACCATCAGATAAATATTTTTTGTGTACTTTTTTCATTTGTTTTTAATGGTTTTAACCAAACATTTATAATATAAAAGAATCTCAAGGTTTGGAAAGGCATCCTTCCCAGCTCTCCATAAACAAATTGTGTTGTGTGCTTTTCTTTACACGCAATAAGCGCTTACATAATTGTAAATGAATGGTTTCTTCTTTGTCCTTTTTTTAAAACCCCAAGCTTCACTCGCATCATTAAGAACTAGCGCTATAAGCTTGTCGAATGAATCTAATCTTTGTTAAACCAGTATATCAGTGAACTTATATAAGTTTTCATAATTGTAAAATAACGTTTGATGCCTGACCATTAAGTGTATTCTGTGCTTCTGCGAAAGAACCACCAACTGTAAAAACAATTCCCTAATAAACAAACTTATTGCTGTTTCTTAATATTATAATAAAATGTTCAGGTAATCGATATTTAATATAATCCTTTGACTAATTAATCCTATTGAGGCCTTCCAAGGGTTTTGGAGATCAGGGGAAGACGACCAATTGTTTTTAGAGATCTGGGGAACATTGGCTATCAGTTTAAGGATCCAGGGATCAGTCCTAATTTTAGAGATCTAGGGGAAATACTTTTGGTGAACTATATCAAATACTTTTGGAGATCTGAGGAACAAAAACCATTATTTAAAGAGATCCAGGGAAAGCAATGGAGGGATTCCCTAATTACCTTTGCACTATTGATACCAGAATACGCTGTTTTATCCGGATGATACATGTGAAGATATAGATTTGCTTATTGTTTTTTTTTTCGGGCTATCTTCACCATTATATTGAAACCGCAGTGAATATCTGACACGAACATTTTGTATTTAGATATCTGGTACAGTGAATTTTATAAAATTGGTCCAATATACTTTTCATGTAAAATCAATGATGACAAATTGATGCATGGCTTTTGTAACCAGGGTTTTGTTGATACTATAAAATGAAACTGCGACACAATAAGATATTTTTGGGAACAAGTGACGTCATTTCAAATACAAAAGCAAACTACTTTTCTTCAAATTTCGGAACACTGATTAGCGGTCAAGTAGGTGAAATACATTTTTGCCTGATTACGTCAAGATTGGAATTTCTTATATAACAGATGCGCATATTTTAATAACTCCTTACCGACTGTGACATTATTTCAGTTCTTTGACGACTTTGGGGCAATTTTCGTCGAAGGGGCAGAGCTCTGGCATATGGGAATGGCAACCGACAAAGGTAAAAAATATGCTCTTAAATTTTGAAGCTAGTGGAGCTATCATGACAGAAAAAGCACACTATCTATTCGTTCGTGTTTTTTTTTCAAATATAGCGCAGCGTTGATCCAGTGGTAGAGCGTCCGCATTTTATGCGGATGGTCGTTGGTTCGATCCCTGGTCGGATCATACCAAATACTTGAATAATGGTACCAGAAGCTTCATAAGCTTGGCGCTTAGTATTCAGAACAGAACAGATACGTTTTGTTTCACATTGATGTATCAGAAATTAGTTGCATGTACTAGGTCTGGTTGGCCCGGGGTCAGTATAATGTGACTAGGTAGGCGTTAGTTGTAACGCGTATGCGGCATGATACGCAAGTGTGGCAGCGCTCAGAATAACCATGTATTTCTGGTTAGGGGGGCTGAATGTAAGAGTTAAGAGTCTGGTTAAAGGTTCATATTGCCTGTTATTGACTACAACTCAGCGTATGAGGTAAACAGACAACTTGTGTAACTTGTCGTTGTATTCCCTTAATGATAACATTATTGCAATATATATACACGGTGAAAATTTCGGATGGCATTTTAAGCATTTCTTAAATTATTCTTTGAATCGTTGTCTGAATTTGGTACAAAATAAGGTTGGTAAAAATATAACCATTTCTAATTATCATTTATTAATATTTCTCTCCAGAATTAAAGCTAATACCGGTAGAAAACGAAATATAGTCAAACCTGTCTTAAGCAGCCAGTCAATAAAATGAGCAAAGGTGGTCTTTTAAGACAGGTTGTTGATGAGTACAGGTTAATTTGCTCTGAAAGCATCGAAATGGGAATTAACAAATATGGCTGCTTAAGACAAGTGACTGCTTAATAGCGGTGGTCGCTAACACCGGTTTGCCTGTATATTGGATTTGTTTAAGAAAAAATTACAAAATAGGAATATACGATATATGAACGAAGTTACATGTATAGATCGGTGGGGAAAATGTGATATGATGAATCAATATTAAGATACGTATTTATTAGATAAAAATGAAATGTATGCTACGAGACAAACGTTTTATAGCTAGTAAATTATTTCAGGGAGATATCCTATGCATTTTCACATGTGTGGAAATGTAACAGGCAGAACTGCCATGTTAAAGGAGAATTCTATCCATGATACTTTTATGCGTGCCATCACCGTACACGGATCTTTCGGTTCTTCAAAAGAAAATCTCGGAGTTCAGGTTTGTATACATAGTCCCTTTAAAGTATAAATTGATACAAGATCCCTTTAAAGTATACATTTATAAAGGTCCCTTTAAGTAAATCCATTTGCCAAGTTTTATAGTTATAATTGTCTTCAATTAAACAAAAATAAAAAAGGCAACCGTAAATAATAGAATTTACAATTCCCTACTGAGCGTTCAACGGCGGTGTCCCCCTATTATCGTATCGTCCGTGGGGATATATTGCATTTATGAGATTTCTTTATGTACGGGGTATTTTTTAATGCTGTTGTGATTGCGAGTCATTTGCTACGGTGTCCCATTGGGGTCATCACGGCAAACTTATTATTTTAAGTAAAGTCAAGCAATGCAACTACGATGGTGAAAAATCGAAATAAACTTTTCATCATCGTAGTTTCGACTTTTCATCATTAAATTTTATAAATAAATATTCAGCGATAGCCCTTACGGGACATCATCATTCACAGTATACGTCATTTGGACATGTCTTTTCGCATTTTAGTAGTACGTTACTTTTTCTTCATGATTGCTCACTTGTATCAGTGTTTGAAAAGTATAACTCGACACAAGTTAACTCGGTATGCATGCATACCCTTAATTTTGTTTCTGTTTCAGTAAGGGACATAACTGGTGTAAGAAATTATATCATGGACTGTGAATATTAAGTTAATTGCTTCAATGATTTTGTGTACCGATTTTTTTCGGCAGATACCAATACTCAGTTTCCAAATTTATTCGAAAATAAAAACACTTAACAATTGCACAGCTAGAACATGTACCGATAAACAAATCAGAAATAACATGCATTTCGAATAATTTTAATATTAATAAATGGGCTTCAGTGACCGAGTTGTCTGGGGCACCGTTTCAATGTCACTTACCTCTCACCGCTAACTTGTATGCTCGAGTCCCGCTCACTCCAAAACATTCATCAAAGAAAGTTTTCCAGTAACTGATGGAAATACGGTGATTCTACTAGGATTCATTCTGAGATCTTCCTCCATCAATAAAACTATAAATGCCGGTTAAAACTTTATATTTTATGAGTTAATTTGTTTTTATTTTAAATTATAACCCCAAGGACCACCACCACTAAGAACCCCTTCCCTCACTGCAAATTTTTTTAAAATTTGTTTGAAATTAAATACTTTACCGTATTTCAACTTTGTAACCAACCCAAAAACCAGATTTAAAAAAATAGATTAAATATTAAATAAAAACAGTATTGGCTGGCTAGCTAGCCAGACATGGACATATACATAGTGTATATTCTGCCCTAGTAGTCCTACTGCACATACATATATCTATTATTTTGCTAATATTAAATATGGTTTCATTGATACAGATATATCGTTTTTTCTGATGATACATATAATATACTGTTCTGTGACAAGGCAAGAATTGTCAAGTTAACACTATTTTTCGACAGCTCTTGTATTTTTGTGTGTTTTTTTTTTAAATCTATTAGATTTGGAAAAAAAAGACGAGCGTCTGCACCCGCTTGCGGTGCCCTTATTTACTCGAGCCTATCGCGTGAGCGCGAGAGGAATTGATTACAATGACATTGTTATAGTGTATCATTCTTTTATAGTTAATAAGAAACGTAGCTTACAACATCAGAGGGCATGCCTTCTTCCTGGAAGACGGGGTCGAACTGGCAACATCTCTAGATGGCAACCTTGGTGCCCAAGTGCTAAATGTTGAGGCCAGCTTTCCTTTCGCTACCGACAGAAAGTAATTATTGTTTCTCACCATTTGCATGAACGTGGCTTGGTGTTTATATATGTAAAATTTAGAGAATTCGATTTAAATAATTTTGTATAAGTAGCTTTACTGTCTACAAAGGCTTTGATTTCTGGGTCGTCCGTCTGTCCTCGTCTCGTCGTTAATTTCTTTTATTAAACACAGTAATGCATCTGACTTCCAATCCAGGGGTCGTGTGTTTGAATCTCTGTTCTTCCATAGTCTCTGTGAAAAATGGTCACGAACCGTATATAAGGTCATAAGTCTCCCATCTCTTAATATGTGGGAAAGTAGGCAATGACTTGGAGATGGCAGTGCCGGTTAAGAGCCTAGTGGATCCGAGGACAGGGCGTTAGGTGTACTGACAACCGTTATACAACTTAATATGTGGGAAAGTAGGCAATGACTTGCAGATGGAAGTGCCGGTTTAGAGCTGATTGGATCCCAGGACCGAGCGTTAGTTGTACTTACCACCGTTAAATAACTTAATATGTGGGAACTGGGCAATGATTTGCAAATGAAAGTGCCGGTTAAGAGCCTAGTGGATAACAGGACCGAGCGTTAGATGTACTTACCACTGTTATATAACTTAATATGTGGGAAAGTAAGCAATGACTTGCAGATGGAAGTGCCGGTTAAGAGCCTAGTGGATAACAGGACCGTGCGTTAGATGTACTTACCACTGTTATATAACTTAATATGTGGGAAAGTAAGCAATGACTTGCAGATGGAAGTGCCGGTTAAGAGCCTAGTGGATCACAGGACCGTGCGTTAGATGTACTTACCACTGTAATATAACTTAATATGTGGGAAAGTAGGCAATGACTTGCAGATGGAAGTGCCGGTTAAGAGCCTAGTGGATCACAGGACCGTGCGTTAGATGTACTGACCATGGTTATATAACTTAATATGTGGGAAAGTAGGCAATGACTTGCAGATGGAAGTACCGGTTAAGAGCCTAGTGGATCACAGGACCGTGCGTTAGATGTACTGACCATGGTTATATAACTTAATATGTGGGAAAGTAAGCAATGACTTGCAGATGAAAGTGCCGGTTAAGAGCCTAGTGGATCACATGACCGTGCGTTAGATGTACTTACCACTGTAATATAACTTAATATGTGGGAAAGTAAGCAATGACTTGCAGTTGGAAGTGCCGGTTAAGAGCCTAGTGGATCACAGGACCGTGCGTTAGATGTACTGACCATGGTTATATAACTTAATATGTGGGAAAGTAGGCAATGACTTGCAGATGGAAGTGCCGGTTAAGAGCCTAGTGGATCACAGGACCGTGCGTTAGATGTACTGACCATGGTTATATAACTTAATATGTGGGAAAGTAAGCAATGACTTGCAGATGGAAGTGCCGGTTAAGAGCCTAGTGGATAACAGGACCGAGCGTTAGATGTACTTACCACTGTAATATAACTTAATATGTGGGAAAGTAAGCAATGACTTGCAGATTGAAGTGCCGGTTAAGAGCCTAGTGGATAACAGGACCGTGCGTTAGATGTACTTACCACCGTTATATAACTTAATATGTGGGAAAGTAAGCAATGACTTGCAGATGGAAGTGCCGGTTAAGAGCCTAGTGGATAACAGGACCGAGCGTTAGATGTACTTACCACCGTTATATAACTTAATATGTGGGAAAGTAAGCAATGACTTGCAGATGGAAGTGCCGGTTAAGAGCCTAGTGGATCACAGGACCGGGCGTTAGATGTACTTACCACTGTTATATAACTTAATATGTGGGAAAGTAAGCAATGATTTGCAGATGGAAGTGCCGGTTAAGAGCCTAGTGGATCACAGGACCGTGCGTTAGATGTACTGACCATGGTTATATAACTTAATATGTGGGAAAGTAAGCAATGACTTGCAGATGGAAGTGCCGGTTAAGAGCCTAGTGGATAACAGGACCGTGCGTTAGATTTACTGACCATGGTTATATAACTTAATATGTGGGAAAGTAGGCAATGACTTGCAGATGGAAGTGCCGGTTAAGAGCCTAGTGGATCACAGGACCGTGCGTTAGATGTACTGACCACCGTTATATAACTTAATATGTGGGAAAGTAGGCAATGACTTACAGATGGAAGTGCCGGTTAAGAGCCTAGTGGATCCCAGGACCGTGCGTTAGATGTACTGACCACCGTTATATAACTTAATATGTGGGAAAGTAGGCAATGGCGTGCAGATGGAAGTGCCGGTTAAGAGCCGAGTGGATCCCAGGACCGGGCGTTAGATGTACTGACCACCGTTATATAACTTGATATGTGGGAAAGTAGGCAATGACTTACAGATGGAAGTGCCGGTTAAGAGCCTAATAGATCACAGGACCGGGTGTTAGATGTACTGACCACCGTTAAATAACTTAATATGTGAAAAAGTAGGCAATGGCGTGCAGATGGAAGTGCCGGTTAAGAGCCTAGTGGATCCCAGGACCGAGCGTTAGGTGTACTGACCACCGTTAAATAACTTAATATGTGGGAAAGTAAGCAATGATTTGCAGATGGAAGTGCCGGTTAAGAGCCTAGTGGATCACAGGACCGTGCGTTAGATGTACTGACCATGGTTATATAACTTAATATGTGGGAAAGTAAGCAATGACTTGCAGATGGAAGTGCCGGTTAAGAGCCTAGTGGATCACAGGACCGTGCGTTAGATGTACTGACCATGGTTATATAACTTAATATGTGGGAAAGTAAGCAATGACTTACAGATGGAAGTGCCGGTTAAGAGCCTAGTGGATCACAGGACCGTGCGTTAGATGTACTGACCATGGTTATATAACTTAATATGTGGGAAAGTAGGCAATGACTTACAGATGGAAGTGCCGGTTAAGAGCCTAGTGGATCCCAGGACCGTCCGTTAGATGTACTGACCACCGTTATATAACTTAATATGTGGGAAAGTAGGCAATGGCGTGCAGATGGAAGTGCCGGTTAAGAGCCTAGTGGATCACTGGACCGGGCGTTAGATGTACTGACCACCGTTATATAACTTGATATGTGGGAAAGTAGGCAATGACTTACAGATGGAAGTGCCGGTTAAGAGCCTAATAGATCACAGGACCGGGTGTTAGATGTACTGACCACTGTAAAATAACTTAATATGTGAAAAAGTAGGCAATGGCGTGCAGATGGAAGTGTCGGTTAAGAGCCTAGTGGATCCCAGGACCGAGCGTTAGGTGTACTGACCACCGTTAAATAACTTAATATGTGAAAAAGTAGGCAATGGCGTGCAGATGGAAGTGCCGGTTAAGAGCCTAGTGTATCCCAGGACGGGGCGTTAGATGTACTGACCACCGTTAAATAACTTAATATGTGAAAAAGTAGGCAATGGCGTGCAGATGGAAGTGCCGGTTAAGAGCCTAGTGTATCCCAGGACCGGGCGTTAGATGTACTGACCACCGTTAAATAACTTAATATGTGAAAAAGTAGGCAATGGCGTGCAGATGGAAGTGCCGGTTAAGAGCCTAGTGGATCCCAGGACCGGGCGTTAGATGTACTGACCACCGTTAAATAACTTAATATGTGAAAAAGTAGGCAATGGCGTGCAGATGGAAGTGCCGGTTAAGAGCCGAGTGGATCCCAGGACCGGGCGTTAGATGTACTGACCACCGTTAAATAACTTAATATGTGAAAAAGTAGGCAATGGCGTGCAGATGGAAGTGCCGGTTAAGAGCCTAGTGTATCCCAGGACCGGGCGTTAGATGTACTGACCACCGTTAAATAACTTAATATGTGAAAAAGTAGGCAATGGCGTGCAGATGGAAGTGCCGGTTAAGAGCCTAGTGTATCCCAGGACCGGGCATTAGATGTACTGACCACCGTTAAATAACTTAATATGTGAAAAAGTAGGCAATGGCGTGCAGATGGAAGTGCCGGTTAAGAGCCTAGTGTATCCCAGGACCGGGCATTAGATGTACTGACCACCGTTAAATAACTTAATATGTGAAAAAGTAGGCAATGGCGTGCAGATGGAAGTGCCGGTTAAGAGCCTAGTGGATCCCAGGACCGGGCATTAGATGTACTGACCACCGTTAAATAACTTAATATGTGAAAAAGTAGGCAATGGCGTGCAGATGGAAGTGCCGGTTAAGAGCCTAGTGTATCCCAGGACCGGGCATTAGATGTACTGACCACCGTTAAATAACTTAATATGTGAAAAAGTAGGCAATGACTTGCAGATGGAAGTGCCGTTTAAGAGCCTAGTGGATCACAGGACCGTGCGTTAGATGTACTGACCACCGTTAAATAACTTAATATGTGGAAAAGTAGGCAATGACTTGCAGATAGAAGTGCCGGTTAAGAGCCTAGTGTATCCAAAGACCGGGCGTTAGGTGTACTGACCACCGTTATTTAACTTAATATTTGGGAAAGTAGGCAATGACTTGCAGATGGAAGTGCCGGTTAAGAGCATAGTGGATCCATGAACCGAGCGGTTAAAAGCCTAGTGGATAGAACTTAAAGTACAGTTGATAGAAGACGAAAACCACATACAATAAAAACATAAACAGCCTTATCTTTATACTTCTTTATCAAATACTAGTTTTATATTAAAACTGACTTTGCAGTCCTCCTGGTAAGTCTTATATAACTTATTGAACCCGTATTACAGGGGATAGCTTTCTAATGATGCGTATATAAGACTGTTTGATCAGAAGTTTCCAACCAATAATGTCTCTTAGTCTGTAGAACGAACCCAGCTCTACCGACTGTGTCCGTTAAATAGCAATGCTGGGAAAGCCATATTAGATCACGTTGATTGGTCAGTTACTTCAACTAAACGTGTGAATTACGTCACAGTTTAGTAAGTGTTCATTTGCTATGAATTATAGGACAGGCATAGGATTCCCTTGTTTTTATTGGGGGTAAAAAGACCTGATTCGGGAGATATCAGGTCCTGGGATAGACTAACTGTATATTTGTTACCAATTTTCTTAAATGTCTACACTTGTCTGTCAGGGAAGGGAGTGCACAACAGCTGTTTTCTGTACCTGTCAGTAATTGTAGTGTTCTAAAACACACCATTACTCTGCTGCTGAAATGTATATAAACGAAGATTAAAACAATTTAGAGTGCATGACCTCACAAACTCCTCCCTAGAATTTCAAATTTTGGGCAGTTGAACTTTTTTTCAAACTGCATATAACACACTTTTAGAAAAGTATATTTTTGCCCATCAAATGTATTAACAATAAGCTAGTAGTACGCAAAATTATAACAAAAACAATGCACTGGTGACTTTTTATTGTAAAAGGGTTCCAATTATTTTACTTCATAAATGTATGCAGACTTACACAAAACATATATCCTACTATATACATGAAGATATATGATTTATTAAACTTCTTATTTTGACCCCTTCACTTAAATTAATAAAAATAATTTTACATAACTAAAGGCTAGTATCTTGTATATAACCTGCCTACACGAAAACTATATGTCGTGTATTTGTGTCGACAGCGCAACAAATAGATGGGCGCCACATGGCAAAGATAGATACGTTTAATATGGTAGCATACTTGTTTTTTTATGTTATTAAAATTTTATATAAAAAAACCAACGTTCAATAAATTGACAAATATTTCTTTATATATTCCGGATGTATATACATATGACCAAGAAAACAAAAACATCAAAAATGTGTAATTTACCAAAGTTATATTGTTTTTATTGGATACATGTAAGAAGTAGATGGGGTATAGCCAATAATACAGGAGAAATGTGTACGAAAAATGCATACGAACCTATGCATTTATTTATATATTCCGAAAGTACAAGGGTTGCTCGATAAGTTCGCCGACTTTCTAATAGCGATTAACAAAATAAAATATATATATATACATGTACGTCTTGAAAGCATATACAAAGGAAACGTCTCTTATTCTTTCTCGGGGTATTCACCGTTTATTCGTATGCATTTTTGTGACGTATAGCCCATTAATAAATTTGTCTTCATACCAGGACTTTTAAATGATGAGGCAATATGCTGGGATTCTACCTTAAGTTCATCTGCGAGTTTAAACGTTCTTATCTTATTCAGTCCTAAGTCTTCACAGTCGGACTGAGTCAACAATCTCAGGAGAAGCGCTTACTCGTTTTTCCAGTTCGTCCATTTTAAGCAGCTTTGGGACCAAGCGAGCGTTTACTTTGTTCATTTAAAATCTTATTTAAAAGTATGTATTGTTGAAACAGAAACATCAAACTCCGCCGAAATATCTCTTACAGTTAAGCACCTTTTGTGGTTACGAATCTGTGACTGATAATGTTCTACCACATTCTCGAGTCATCAATAGAACCCTTTCCGAAATCGACCATGCCATTTAAACCCTAATGAACGACTGCGTTTATGTTTCTGTTTCTAACATTTGATTGTCTGTGCCGGTGTTCAACACGAAACTTGATGACCGCTCTTGTTTCAATGTCGCCAGTTGACCTCATTTTCTTTAATTTTTAATTGCAAAACTTCTAAACTTCCTATTGTAACTTCGCGATGGATTATAAGAATCTTACATGGGTTTGAGGTTCGGATAGAAAACCCCGTCCCAAGGGATAACCGTAAGAGCCTCGTTTCCGCGAAAATAGTTTCCCACGTGACGGAATTTTCTATCCGAACTGAAAAGGCAATTAATGAGTATTTATTTTGCATACCAAACATATTAAATAATTATTTTAACTTATTTTATCGTTATATTTTTACAACAGTCACTTTTAAGACTTTAAATTATATGCTTAACGTCATATATTGTACGTTACGTCATAATTTAGTCTAAACGTCATAGCGAGAGAAGTTTTTCTGTCTGATATAGTTTTTTGTACAAATAAAACTACACAATATGCAGTTATTTACTATCATATGTAAATTACAGCGAACGTCCACGAATTTATCGAACGACCCTCGTACGTTCATATGTTGAATATATGTGAGAAGTTATGGGATGACACTTAAAGGACACACATCAATTATGTTTAGAATCGATAAGTGTTAGCTTGAATCATATGTTCTGCATACATGTATGTTTTATTTTGAATTTCTCTTAACCTGACATCTGTTTGTTGCAGCAAGGCGTCAGTATTCTGGATAACAAATCCAAAGGTTATAATGACCGGAAACATTGCTGCAGGAGCAGACGTATTTATATTTAATTAAAGCCAAATTTAACAAAAAAAACAAACTTACAGCATACTTTAATCCATAGTATACGGCCAACATTTAAATCTCGTCCATCATAAATGCCGATTCCTTTTATTGTTTTAACAGTCAATAATTCCCATATCTTTATTGTTTGTGAATATGATTTAAGGCCTTTTTCAGCACATCACTTGCACATCATATGACAACCAATTTTTCTCTCTTGTTGCTGGAGATAATTAGAAAATTATCTTGTTTTCTGAAATGTAATCAATCAAAATCTTTGAATTTATCAAACGCATTTGCAAAAATAATATTATATTCTGAACATATATGAATAAAGCAAGGTTGTGTCAAGAACATATACATATATTTGCCAACTCGTTCAATAAATTAAATAGTAAATAATCGTGCAAATAGAATCATCTATTTACAGTGGCACTCACTGCGCTTAGCGTTCAACGTCTTGAATCTAAAGAGGCTTAAACAATGATTATTAGTTATAAGTCAAAGGTTAACATTTATATTTTCAAAGATATACACTTAGGATTAATATTGTAATATTGCCTTAAGATCAATTACCTCTCATCGTTACGGTCATAGGTTCCAGTCCCTCTCGCTCAAAAAAAATATGTGATAAAGTATACTTGCGGAAGGACGGCGGTTATACTCAGATGAATTCTGAGGTCTTCCTTCACCAATACCTGGAAATGTCATATACAACCTCAAATTTATTGAAAATGACGTTAAACCCCATTCAAATATACACGGCACATAGCACTGTATATATTGTAAAGAGGAGAATAAGAAAATGTTCGAAAGTGTTAAAGTAAATTCAAATAAACTATTTATAAACTGTTTTATAACAATGTATAAACCGATTCTAAAGTAAAGTTTTATTTGTTACATTTGTTGTGTTGTGCAGGAAGTGGTATGCGTACGACCGCTTAAACAACAACAAAAGTAAGCCATTAACGTTTACTACACAGTTAAGCCCCTTTTCCCCGCGGTAACAATATACTTCCGTTTAAAAAAGTCCTATGTAATTTTTTTTTTTTTCAAAATGAGTCATAATGGTTGTGATTATCTTGCTGCAGATGAGTAAAGCAAAAGCTGACATAGCATATGCTGCAATAATACATCACTGGTGTTAAAAAAGTGGCTTTTATAGGATTTCAAATATGCATGTATTTATTAGGATTTGATGACTTCTTTTTTTATTCTATTTTATAGAAAATAAAGAACAAAATTCAACTGTAAAATGAAACATTGATAGCTAAGGATGTTAGTTAAGCACTGTCCACATCTGTACCATTATGAATTAAGTTGAAGCTGTAATCAGTTTTGCTGCAGTATTCCTAGATCAATTTAAGGAATAAACATGTCCGTGGGTTATTAAAAACAGCACTTGAATATGTTTGCAACTTTGACAGCATTTTTATTAATATGAATAAGATTTTGGTTAATCATAAATGGAATAAATATTAAAGTTAAAATATTGTTGTATCTCTTTTAAGCTTTGTATAAATACATGCACATACATATGGAATTTTGTTAAACTTAACTTAATGGGTTTTTTTACCCCGATATAAACCTTTTTTTAAATAACACCATGAATACTCGTTATTCCTTTCAAATGCATGCGAGCCTATGTATTGTTTTAAATTTTCCTAAAGTGCTTTCAGAGTACAATTAAAATGTCATATCAAAAAGCTATTCTTTTTATTGTACATTTTGTGATAAAGCATATAAATGTTTTATTAACTAAAATAGGTAAAATAAGTGGGCGGTGTGTAACTTCAATGATTCACATTTTTTGTGTTATTCAGTTTTATTATGATGTTCAGTTTTTAAAGTCAGTTTCATACCTATAATAAAACAAAACATTTATAAAATATTTTTCTATTGAAAATAATTAAATATTACACAAATTTGTGATCATTTCAATTTTATAAAAATTATAACTATAGTTTTTAACTAATTAAAAATAATAAAGTTACCTTCATTTTATCCAAGAGGGTATTTGGGCACTTTATATATATTTGTATTTATACTTGCGCTCATACATTTCAGGGTATGTGCATCTGGTACACATTTCCCTTACAGCCGGTAGGTCCTTCGGCAAAATTTATAAATGATTCCAGCGTCGAAATGTATCAATATAAAGAGGCGAAGTACACGCCATTATGGACATTCGAGAACAACACCGTGCATTCATGTTTAAAAGTAAGTGCCTCCCGCTGTCATGCCTCATGTATGCATGTATTCCATTGTTATGTTATATGAAGCTGGGACCGATTGGCTCAGTCGGTAGCGTGTCTGACTATCAATCCAGAGATCATGATTTAGAATCCCCGCCTTGGAATGACTGGTATACGACAAAAATACAAATCAAATAAAAACGCGTTTTCATATTTATAACAGCCCCGGCGATCAGTTCTTTAGGTACTTTGGGTAATGATGGGTAATGAGCGGTTTAGTTTATTTTAGCTCAGTTGCTAAGAAATTGCTAAGCTTATGTGAACTGCTCTCGAGTCCGCTGCCTGGTTGGAACCAGTACTGAGTGTTGTTTCTGAAAGACATCGGGTCGAGCTGGGGACCGAACCCGCAACCTATTGCGTGAGCGTTTAGGTCTCACTACATAGTTATGCTCTTTTTTGCCACGGTATCATGAGTCTTGCACTTAAAAAAATATCTTATGGTGTCACTGCACTGTCTTTAAAAAACAATTAGTCAACCTACCAGTTATTGTGCAATTTATGTGCAGATACATTCGTGCTATGACAAATAATAAGATTCTATGTGGAAATTGTTTTTTTTTCGTGGAAATTCTTTACTTTATTTTATATTAAACAAGCCGGGCCCTATAAGCTCAGTCGGTTACGCATCTGACTATTAATCCAGGGATCGTTAGTTCGAATCCCCACCCGGCAACAGTCTCCGTTATGATTGATATGCGACATTGTGTCTCATTATCATTCTTCACTCACCACTGTCTCAAGTGGGAAAGTTATCAGTTACTTGCGGAGATGGGATGTGCTCGAGTACTGCTTAACCTTCCAGGATCCAAAGAAACAGCGGTTAGGTTAACTGATCGTCTGTTAGCCCTCGATGGCATAAAAATGACGCTAAATATTCAGTCAATCAATATACAACAAAGAACAAACTAAGTGAGACCTTTAGTAACAACGGTCAATGTCTTTGTTGGTGAAGGAAGTGCACTGGCTCAACAAAACAATCTTCGCTGTAATGGATCATCTTACAATATAGTGTGTCATCTATATAAGCCGGGCCCGATTAGCTCAGCCGATAACGTGTCTGACTATCAATCCAGGGGTCGGATGTTTGAGTCCCTGCTCGGCCACATTTTCCGCGATGACTGATATACGATGTTTTCTTTTAAATGCAATTGTTTTTTGACACAAAATTGCCTTGAAATCCTTTATTAGCTTCAAATGTTCAGTGATGATCTTAAATAATGATCATTTAACACATGGTACGAAAAAAATAATCACTGCAATATATAACCCTGGAAAAAAAGAAGAAAAAGGGATTTAAAATTTTACTTTTACCTCCTTCATCGATATTCAAGGGAGATGATAGTGTGGAAGTCGCTAAACACTCATGTCTGAATCAGTGTTATTACTTATATTTATAATATATATATATATATATATATTAGAAATTATTAATCTTTTCATTTTCATTCTGAAGAAGGAATATAAATTATATTCCGAAAGCGCTCGTTTATTTTTAGATATATATTTTTTTAAAGAATTCAGCATTGTTTGTGTGTATTAATTTATTATATATTATAAAAGGAGATATGATATCACTGTATCTTCATGATCCAGCGGGTTTCTATGTATGTCCTTTATATAACATGTGAGTAGTCATGAATCCTTAAGTGGATCCTACTCATACACAGCTATAAATTGTCCAGTCCAGTCCAGATGTGTTACAGGTAAACCATAGTATATAAGACATGGTTGACATTATTTCTGATGGTTGGTAGATGTCTTTATATAATATATGGTTTAAAATGTAACTAGGTGCGCTCGCCGTAGTAGGTTCTATACATTTATGTCTGGTTGTTCACATATAATTTTCCCCATGTATATGTTCTATATATAGCATATGAGTAGGCATGAATCCATAACGGGGACCTACTCATATAAAGCTATCAGTCCATGTATGTAAATTGTCCTTCCAGTTCAGATGTTTTATTTGTACAGCCATAGTACATAAGTAATGGTTGACACCAATTCTATTGGGTTCGTAGATGCTTTGACATTGTACATACATTGTTAATGTGCATCTGAAAATATCCCAAAATCAGAAATTCCGTTGTTGTGATTTTATTTATCTCTCTATATATTGGTCATATGTATTGAATTAAATATTTAAAAAGTTATGCCTTTTGGTCATTTGTGTTGAATAATAAAATTTTTCGAGTTATGCCTTTTGGTCATTTGTGCTGAATTATAAATTTATCGGTTTATGCCTTTTGGTTATTTGTGTTGAATAATAAGATTTATCGAGTTATGCCTTTTGGTCATTTGTGTTGAATAATAGAATTTATCGAGTTATTTGTGTTGAATTATAAAATTTGTCTTGTTATGCCTTATGGTCGTTTGTGTTGAATAATGAATTAATCGAGGTATGCATTTTGGTCATTTGTGTTGAATAATGAATTTATCGAGTTATGCTTTTTGGTCGTTTGTGTTGATCTATGATCTGTTTCCAATTCAGGGTGGAATGAACTTCGACAACATCCTGGAAGATGACGATGGAAACGTTCGGGGCTGTATGAACTACAAACCTCTTAAAGACCCGACAAACCTGACATCTCCCGATGCCATGATAAATATCGTACGACTCACCGGTCAGTTTTTATGATATTAAATAAACAGCAATGAAGTCTTCGAATACGATTTCATAATAACTAACACTTTTTCTTCAGATCTTAGTTTAAATATAAAACTGGTGGACACATATAATGTCCTGTATATCTTTTCACCAATACTTTTAGCATTATACTATTCGATAGTGTAGTGGATAGAGTGTTGGCCGCTTACGACAGAGGTTGCAAGTTGGGTCCCAAGCTCAACCCGATGATCCATAAAGAACACTGTACTGGTTCTACACAGGAAACAGTATCTCAGAGCTGTCATTTTTTAGAATGGGGATTTCGTTTCAAGTTTACCAATCCAATTTAAACATCGGTTTTGTCACGTTTTCATAGATTTGACCAAACTATTCGGATGTTATTTATCAATGATAATGAGATACTTTTTATCCATTTTGGTAATAATTCTATTTTTAACACATTGTTAGCGTTGTAATCTGACTGCCTTTAAGTCAATCCCTCCTGTTCACCTTACACGATGACACTGTATCAGATACAACCGGTTGACATTTCCGATGCTCTCCACCCATCAGTGTAGAGTACTGTAATGTATTGCCTGTGGGTAATCGACGATGCTGCTATACCGAACAGTATATTAAACAAATAATAATCAATGTTATATTTGTTATTACAGCTTCTAAGAACCTAAATTTTAATACCTGGTTGAGAGGTGGTTGGTTCAGAATGATACAGTACGGGTAAGCAACATGACGTCTTATTCGTATGATCTAGTGATATAGTATCTGACCCAGGCTTGAAGGATCATTGATTCGGGCATGCGCAATGGCTTTGTGTGGTGTCCTTAACAAGACACTTTATCCAAAAATTAGGCTTAATACTCATTCTACCCAGGAATACTTCGATCTAATTCATAATAATTTGCAATCGATGTAAATTATACAAATTTATATTAAACTGTAAACGCTTTTATTAAAATCTCGATGTACTTTATTTGAGCTTGGTTATTATAGAAGGACAGTTACAAACTGTTAACATATTATCATATAAACTGTAAGTGATATGTAATCTTAGATGTTTAAATATGTTTCGATTACGCAAAATGATCTTAAATTAAAGAAATTTAGGTCTGAAGGAAAATGTCTCGTAATTTGCCTTTATTTTAGCTTACAGTACACACATTTTGTAATCAAAAGATTGAACACAAATTTCTTGGAATGGTACTGTTTTTTTGATAAGGAGTTTATTCTGCAATGTAAAAATTTTGATTTTTGTTCCTGATATGAATGTAAGTTAAGATAATTGCAAACGAGATACTGCGAGATTTTGCGTCAATACGCGATCAATACGAGACAATCAGTTGCCTTTTCTTCTCTATATAATTCCTTGTTCCAAGGAATCAGTTTTACCGATAGTGTGTTGAGCGCGTGATCCTATGGTAGAGCATCGGACTCAGATTGTGTCCAGTGTCCTTGAGCAAGACACATTTTTCTGCATATGATTAGTTCTGGTTCTACCCAGAGCTTGATTTGTCTAAGTTGTAAGAACTTGTTTCATAGTCGATGTAAAATAAAGAAGTAGAAGACAGATATTCACAAGCATTATTCAAATGAACTCATCATTAATAAACATAACAACAGTTTGCATGCTATTATCATCAGTGCTCAATCAATTCAATTAAGTTGTCTTAATTTTCAAGAATATTTTGTTGAAACACAGTTTATGTTGGGTTTCTATTAAATCAGTAACTTGTATTTCAGATGTGCTGACAGCACTAGAGGAGTTCAGTTGGCAAGGTAATATCACAGCATATAAGCACTATAACCCGCCTCCTCACAGTTTATGTATTTCCCAAAAAAGTAGCAAGGTTCGTTCTGCATGTGCAAAACAAGCATTTTGTGGCAAACAGAAGTGAACGAAAAATTGTTTAGAATGTCGCAATGGGGATATGTAAAATCAATAAAAGTCATAATTTTCTTAATGTCGAATACAAAACCCAATTGTTCATATCAGAAATAATTATGATGACCATTAACATCGTTAACAAAGATAATTGATTATAAAGTGACAGTTGTCACCCATCCAAGTACTAGTCCCGTACTTCGTTGCTTAACTTACAATATTTACAGTCAGCACTTCAACCATGTCGCTATGAAGCTAGCTCAAAAGTGAGGTTGTTGTAGGTGACTTATATACATTCACTGCACTCCTTCCCTCTTTAACCTTTAGGGCTTAGCCCCAAATGCACAACCTGTGGCTTCCCACAGTTCCTGGCCGTATCCTGCTCCATCCCAGCGAAAGAGAGACTCGTCTAGACGCAAGTTCGAAAGTTAATCCTCGTCATTATTAAAGTGACAGCGGTCACCCATCAAAAAAAGTACTAACTCCGTACCTCGTGGCTTAACTTCTAATACAGTCAGTGTACTTCAACTATGTCGCTGTAAAAGATAGCTTAACAACAATAATGTTCTTTTAGAAAATAACACGAGTACGTTAATGTACATTAATTTGTTTTGTTGCTGTGACCACTGTGTCTCTGGCAGTGGCGGCTGTATCTGTTGCAGTGGTGGCTGTGTCTGATGTATTGGCGGCTGTATCTGTTGCAGTGGTGGCTGTGTCTATTGTTGTGGCGATGTCAGTTGTTGTGACGGCTGTATCTGTTGGTGTGGCGGCTTATCTGTTGCAGTTGGGCTGTGTTCATTGCAGTGGCGGCTGTATCTGTTGCAGTGGCGGCGGCATCTGTTGCAGTGGTGGCTGTGTCTATTATTGTGGCGATGTCAATTGTTATGACGGCTGTATCTGTTGGTGTGGCGGTTTATCTGTTGCAGCGGGGCTGTGTCCGTTGCAGTGGCGGCTGTATCTGTTGCTGTGGCGGCTGTATATGTTGCAATGGTGGCTGTGTCTGATGTATTGGCGGCTGTATCTGTTGCTGTGGCGGCTGTATCTGTTGGTGTGGCGGTTGTATCTGTTGCAGTGGTGGCTGTATCTGTTTCAGTGGCGGCTGTATCTGTTGCATTGGTGGGTGTTTCGGTTGCAGTTTGGCTGTGTCTGATGTATTGGCAGCTGTATCTTTCGCAGTGTTGGATGTGTCCGTTGTTGTGGCGTCTGTGTCTGTTGTTGTGGCGGCTGTATCAGTTGCAGTGGTGGCTGTGTCTGTTGTTGTAATGACTGTATCTGTTGCAGTGGTGGCTGTTCTGTTGTGGCGACTGTGTCTGTTGCAGTGGTGGCTTTGTCTGTTGTTGTGGTGACTGTGTCTGTTACAGTGGTGGCTGTGTCTGTTGTTTTGTCGACATTGTCTGTTGCAATGGTGGCTTTGTCTGTTGCAGTGGTGGCTGTACCTGTTGGTGTGGCGGCTGTGTCTGGTGCAGTTGCGACTGTGTCTGTTGCAATGATGTCTGTATCTGTTGAAATGGCGACTGTGTTCATTATTGTGATGGATGTGTCCGTTGTTGTGGCGGCTGTGTCCGTTGCACTGGTGGCTGTGTCCGTTGTTTTGCGGCTGTGTCCGTTGCAGTGACGGCTGTGTCTGTTGCAGTGGCGTCTGTGTCCGTTCTTGTGGGGGCCGTGTCCGTTGCTGTGGCGGCTCTCTGTTGTGTCCACATTGTTATGGCGGCTGTGTCCGTTGCTGTCGCGGCTGTGTCCCTTGTTGTGGTGACTGTGTCCGTTGCTATTGCGGCTGTGTCCATTGTTGTGGCGGCTGTGTATATTGAATATTGCGTCTCCTAACATTTCTTATTCGTTTTATTATTATAATCGCCTACATGTTTGCTTCTTTTCATAACTATACATTTTGTAACATATATATATATATATATATATATTGTGTTATTTATATAGGGCAAGCAACCAGCAAATGACTGTTTGTAAGAGTAATATCCTTGGAAGAACAGAAAATGCTGAAGACGCAGATTATCCTGATGCACCCGATTCACTATCGTAAGTGGGATCTAAAGTTCTTATATATCGTTATCTTTAACAGAGAGAAAGGGAGAAAAAGAGAATGAGAAAGATAAAGATATATATAGAATGAGAGAGATAGACAGATAGAACGAGACAGAGAGAGAGAAAGAGAAATAGATAGATTAGTAATCCACTTTTACTGAGTGTTAGACCACATTATTAATATAGATTCGTTGAATAAAAAATTACTGAAATGTTACAGGCTTCCCCATCACACCGGAATAATGATGTATGATGGACCGATTAAAGCAGACAAATGCTATTTTAATCATTTCCAACCCGATCCCAATGGCTCTTGGACTGCCGGGGCCCTCGGTTTCAAGCCACAAAATCCGTTTTCAACTTCTGTAGCCAGTACAACTTATAACATGAAATTTGGGTTTACGGATTCGGTAGGTTTTACTTTTGTACCATTTGTATCCTCTGAATACATGATAGAACCTAATGTGGATACAGTAGCCTGTCTACGTATCTTGACTGCCTCCTGCTGTATAAAATAATGTTAAATGCATGTACTAATATTTCAGCACATTTTTAAAAAGTTTTAATGTTTATCTTATTTTTTAAGAATATTTGAATTTGGGCCTGAAATTCAGCCCTTATGATTTCCATTCGTTATAATCGGGCGTCAAGATGGAGGTTAGCACAGCCTTGCGAAAACACTTTTCAAGCATAAATACAAATTGAAGCCTGAACAAGCATTATCACACCATACAGATATGAAAATAATGTTAAATTCTGGTGAGGGAAAACCTGCCAAAATGAAACGTAGCACCAGTGCCTTCTCTTCTTGTTGATTATCAATCGAAATTTCTCTGTAACGTTCGCAGATTTGCTTTGCATTTTGGATTGCGTATTATACCCGGCAGAATATGTAGGACCGACACGGAGATAGAAACCTGCATTCCAATAAACTGGTTGTCAACTACAGAATTGCTCACAATCTTCGAACCGGAAGTAGAGTGAACCAGTCCGTAGAGTTTGAATAGAACCATACAGATGATCTTACATAATGCTGAGTGTTCATTTATTATTAAACTTATTAAAATTAGTTGGCAAAAATATATACAGCGAGGTTACGCAATGCATTATATCATTTTTACCGATGAGTATAATATATTCAAAATGAAATAAATGAGATTCTATTCATTACATATGATTCAAATAGTACTTTTATCAATTTTGTTTAGGTCAAATCCATTGATGGAATTGTATTTATTGGAAAGGGATTCTCCTGCTTTAGTTTTACTTTAACTTTGAAAACAGGTTTCCATTTGTCAGTATTTCATTACCTATAAAGAATGAATGAATTAATGTTTTTTACGGCGTATCAGCATCTTTTAGGTTATTCGACGCCAACAGGAAGCATTATTCCAGGTTCACTCTTAATGTAAAAAAAACCAACAAATCAACATACAGATTAAAGTTATATATCAACAAATGAATGTGCAGAGAGAAAACAGTCCTCGATCGTTCTTGGTCAATATCTCTTTCTATGGTCCATAGCTCACTTCAGTCAAAGTCAATAATTGTATAATATTACCTGTAGTGTTAAGATGACTGTTTATGTGGTTAAATACCGCTTCCGAAACAAAGACATTGCCTTTGAATATTATAATGATACACGTGTAACCCAGTCTGTAGAACGAACCCAACTCTCCCGATTGGGTCCGTTCAACAGCAATTGTTACGAGTACGCTAATTGGTCAGTTGGTTCAGGGGACGTTTGAATGACGTCATAATTTATTAAGCGTTTAATTGCTATGAATTGTGGGACAGGGATATAGTTCTCTGCTTTTTTCATTGGTGGTTAATAGACCTGATTCGGAAGATATCAAGTTCTGGGATAGACTATTTGTAACCAGTCTTGAAATGGTATCCCAATTAAATTCAGGTGGAAAACAGAGTGTTTGACGACCCGAATTCAATCGACGACAACAACTTGTCAACGTTTGACGGCAGTGAAAGTGCGACATTCAGAGATGGGGACGGTTCTGTCACTCAATGTACGTCAAGCGATCCCGTCCCGGTACAGATTGTGAAACCTAAAGCATTAATGATGACAGAAGGATGTAAATATCGGGACAACTGGGCAATGGCTGTCTGCCCCCATCTATATGGAAAGGTAAGATAAATCAAGTCTATTCATCTGCTAATTCTATGCATGTTACGTTCCATAAATATATGTTACATCATATGGCATGAATAGGAGCAGCTTGCATTCCAATTTTTGCGTACTGAGTATACGATATATATCAATATATTATAAACTGCCAAGACATTTTGAGTAGTTAACAAACGTGGTTTGTATTGTTAATTGAATAGAGGATCTTAAATGAGTGTTTATTTAGTATTAAATTTATAAAACGAGTTGGCAAAATATATACTGTGCTTGACTCTGCCGATCATTACATTTTTTCAACAAATTTGATAAATTCAATAATAAATGAGTACCAATGTAAAATGCGTTTCATCACATAACTCGGGAATTTTCACATTTGCCATTTATTTAACAGATCTACTCTATAACGAACAACAAAAAATGCATTTTATCAGAATATAACATGAGTTTGAGGTTCGAATAGAACTTTCGTCCTGAGGAATAGCTGTTTTGGCGGGAACGAACCGAACCAAAATAAGCTTTTAAGACGTTTAATTATGTGATTGACGTCATATATTGTATACATTGCATCATTTAAATGGTTCCAACACCAGTGCGCAAGAATTTTATCTCAGCCTTACGTTGAGAAAGAAATATCTAACCGCGGTAAAAATGCAGCTATGCAAGAAATTAGCTGATGTGAGTGTTCAAATGCTGTTACTTCTCAAAATGACGTCCTTACCTATGACAAATCGAAGTCATATAATCACGCAAATCAAAATGTACTTCGGCAATTTACGTGTGAGAGTCAAGTTGTACAGAAAACACCGAGCGGCGAATCGGAAATGATAACACATCAGGTTAATTTAAAAAATATGTCATGGGTTTATTACACTCCTGCACAGTGAATGATGTGACAACATTTTATTTTTCGGCGAATGCTGCGGACTACATAACCTAGTGTTTAAATTTTTTTTTCAGTATTAATTTTAGAGTGTTTGCTGATATATGTGTGGTTTTGAAACACAAAAGCAAACGAAAGAGTAATTACCTACTGCTCACATCGGTATCATACAGTCCTTGTTTCCTTTTTACTGTTTTAACATATGTAGGTTTTGCAATTGTAAGTCAGGCAATATGCATATCGGAAAACAACACGGTTGGTGCCTTGGTTAACCCCTCAAATATATAAGGTGCAATAAATATCCAAGCAGTCGCTTGCAATCAGAAAAAAGTATGTATTTTACTTTCCGCTGCACAGTTTATGATTCAGTAACAGTTGTCATAGAAATATATATGGAATTTTCAGTTATTGAATGATGTACTATAAAATGAGTATTGACCCCCGCCTGTCGACTTGGTAAATATTCATTTTTCTGTTTAGATTTGCATGATATTCAACAGCCTGAAAAGTTCATATCAGGAACGTAGGGTCGTTGATTCAATCCTCCGCCGCGAGGGGTTGTCCTTGAGCAAGACTATATCTGCCTATACTGGATCTATCCAAGAAGGTCTCGAACGTGATTGGTCTAAGTTGAAAATTTTCGTCTCTCAGTAGAAAAAAAATAATCATATTCAAAACAATACTCTTTTTTTTGAAAAAATTCACACTTAAAATTCCCTAGATATATTTTTGTAAAAACAAAAAATATATATTAAAAGGATGAATATTAAAAAAAATCATTCTCTAAGATGAATTATATATTTAAAAAACGTTTTTTTTTATTATTGTGAAACAATTCCAAGTTGAATTATGTATTTCAAATAATGTCCATTCTCCAACATAAGCAACATGTACATTTAAAAAAAAAGAGTCAAGTATTCTGTAGTTTAAAAAAGTTCAGTCTGATCAAAATGATCTAGATGTATTTATTTGATTTATGAAAATTATTTCTTTGAAAATGTTCAGCCATTATCTCCGAACCGACTTATTGATATAAGATACAACACTGAGTAGCCAAGTTAAATTATTATATATTTCATAAAAAGTTGTCTCCCAGACGATAATTATTGAAGTTTTGACGTTCAGCACATTGTAAACTATATTTAAGTATATAATATATATATATAAAGGTTCAATCACCTAGCTGATTTATGCAAATTTTATTAAAAACACAGCCGGGTAACCATCCGTCATGCCGAAAATTGACAACAGTAGCCACATCTGTATCGTTTTAAGAAGTGATTACAAACAAACCAAATTGACGCTTCGGAAATGAACATGTATCCGTGAACAGGGTATTGATAAATATATAGTACAGAATTCCCCGATTTTTTATTTTCTCTCTTAAACTAAGAAACAACACAGACACATTGAAGACGACTCACCTTTGTTGTCAATAATTCGCGTGACCGAACCATCACCGGAAATGCTACCGAACATTGTATTTCATCACATTGATGTGACGGTATGGGTGATTGATTACCATGCGGTACATATTTCATATTAACAAGAAAAAACATCACATACATACGTACATACATATGAACACTAGAACACTTGTCAAACGAATTCCCGTAATGTTTTACCACTCACATATAACATAGCGGTGGCTCTGCTTAAATACCTTCTGAGTTCTTCAACCGTCACTAAAATATGTGTGAAATTATTCAAAACTCAACCATAAATGGTTCAGATAGGTCACGTGATAAACAGTCATGGAAAACATCTTATCTTATATTTGACGCTTCTGTTTACCAGGCGGCATCAAAAGTTCTTGACGTTTTTGCGGGAGCTAAAGAGGATTTTGACGATTCTGCTCAAATAAAAAGAACAAACTTGACGGACCTGACAGATGCAGTGTATGAAGATCACACAGGAACACATAATCCACAGTTCATGGTTTTACTTGGAAACAGCATGGAGTTTATTTATGAAATTCAATACAGCGTTTCATTACCCAAAAAGTTCAAATGGGAAGGCCTAGGTGTCAGCAAGTATGTACATGTCGGTTTTAATAAAACCGAGTCTGTTTTTCTTTTTCCTTGAACGGTTTATTTGAATCTAAGGCATCCTTGAATCAGATAATATTGACTACCAAAACAGCAGCCTTAAGTTATGTGTGGCAAAAAACATCGAGTAATGAAATGGTGTGACTATTATATTAGATTGATATAAACTCCTATGACATTGATGTAATGATATGGTGTGCCTATTATATTCGATTGATATAAACTCCTATGACATTGATGTAATGATATGGTTAGCCTATTAAATTAGATTGCTATAAAATACTATGACATTGATGTAATGATATGATGTGGCTATTATATTAGATTAATATAAACCCCTATGATATTGGTGAAATGATATGATATGGCTATTATATTAGATTAATATAAACCCCTATGATATTGGTGAAATGATATGATGTGGCTTTTATATAAGATAAATATAAACCCCTATGATATTGATGGAATGATATGATATGGCTATTATATTAGATTAATATAAACCCCTATGATATTGGTGAAATGATATGATGTGGCTATTCTATAAGATAAATATAAACCCCTATGATATTGGTGAAACGATATGGTGTGGCTATTATATTAGATTGATATAATACCGTATGACATTGATGTAATGATCTATGCTTAAGTTGTCTTGTGTGTTATTAAATACCACGTGTCTTTCTAAGAAATAGTTGAAATAATACACAGTGACTGTTATCCATCCTGCAGGAATGAATGTTGAATGAAAATGTTTCATTAGCTATAAACATAAGATAGTGTTGTATCAGGGGGTGTATAGTATCTCACAGCATGAGTGATTTGTTCACATCAATGCGACGGATAAGCTCACAGTTTTGGTCATAAATTGTTGACACAATATTGACAAGAGATATATAAAAGTAACGCGAACAAATGGGATGCCACGAATCCGAGTTGAGAATTAATCAGTTGCCCGTGGGCACTAGTCCACTGCATCTCCGACATAACACAATGGCTGAACAAAGGCTTACAAAATTTACTACACCTTTTATCATATTTTCATTATGTTCGTCATTCAAATAATTGTTTACTCATTGCTGTAACTAAATATTTATTTTCTAACCATTTTGCATAATAATCTACGCTGTTGAATATTGCAATTAATTAAAAGACACATGGTATGATGCCCCATCCAATACCCCACCCAGTCACACTGAAGTATCATGCCGCAGACACATGGTATGATGCCCCATCCAATCACACTGGAGTATCATGCCACAGACACATAGTATGATGCCCATCCAATCACACTGGATTATCATGCCGCAGACACATGGTATGATGCCCCATCCAATCACACTAGAGTATCATGCCGCAGACACATGGTATAATGCCCCATCCAATCACACTGGAGTATCATGCCGCAGACACATGGTATGATGCCCCAACCAATCACACTGGATTATCATGCCGCAGACACATGGCATGATACCCCAACCAATCACACTGGATTATCATGCCGCAGACACATGGTATGATACCCCACCCAGTCACACTGGATTATCATGCCGCAGACACATGGTATGATGCCCCATCCAATCACACTGGATTGTCATGCCGCATACACATGGTACGATGCCCCATGCCGCAGACACATGGTATAATGCCTCATCCAATCACACTGGAGTATCATGACGCAGACACATGGTATGATGCCCCAACCAGTCACACTGGATTATCATGCCGCAGACACATGGTATGATGCCCAATCCAATCACACTGGAGTATCATGCCGCAGACACATGGTATGATACCCAACCCAGTCACACTGGATAAAATGCCGCAGACACATGGTATGATGCCCCATCCAATCACACTGGATTATCATGCCGCAGACACATGGTTCGATGCCCCATGCCGCAGACACATGTTATAATGCCCCATCCAATCACACTGGAGTATCATGCCGCAGACACATGGTATGATGCCCAAACCAGTCACACTGGATTATCATGCCACAGACACATGGTATGATTCCCCATCCAATCACACTGGAGTATCATGCCGCAGACACATGGTATGATACCCCACCCAGTCACACTGGATATCATGCCGCAGACACATGGTATGATGCCCCATCCAATCACACTGGATTATCATGCCGCATACACATGGTATGATATCCAATCCAGTCACACTGGATTATCATGCCGCAGACACATAGTATGATGCCCCAACAAGTCACACTGGATTATCATGCCGTAGACACATGGTATGATGCCCCATCCAACCACACTGGATTATCATGCCGCAGACACATGGTATGATACCCCAACCAGTCACACTGGATTATCATGCTGCAGACACATGGTTCGATGCCCCATGCCGCAGACACATGTTTTAATGCCCCATCCAATCACACTGGAGTATCATGCCGCAGACACATGGTATGATGCCCAAACCAGTCACACTGGATTATCATGCCGCAGACACATGGTATGATGCCCCATCCAATCACACTGGAGTATCATGCCGCAGACACATGGTATGATACCCCACCCAGTCACACTGGATATCATGCCGCAGACACATGGTATGATGCCCCATCCAATCACACTGGATTATCATGCCGCATACACATGGTATGATATCCCACCCAGTCACACTGGAGTATCATGCCGCAGACACATAGTATGATGCCCCAACAAGTCACACTGGATTATCATGCCGTAGACACATGGTATGATGCCCCATCCAATCACACTGGATTATCATGCCGCAGACACATGGTATGATACCCCAACCAGTCACACTGGATTATCATGCCGCAGACACATGGTATGATGCCCCATCCAATCACACTGGATTATCATGCCGCATACACATGGTATGATATTCCACCCAGTCACACTGGATTATCATGCCGCAGACACGTGGTATGATATTCCACCCAGTCACACTGGATTATCATGCCGCAGACACATGGTATGATATTCCACCCAGTCACACTGGAGTATCATGCCGCAGACATATGGTATGATGCCCCAACCAATCACATTATACCCAGAACTAGAAGTATCCTCTAAATGTTGAGCGCCACACGAGGAAGCTTCTAGCACTATAGTTCAAGTATTTGGTATTATCCGTCCACAACCCACAACCTTCCGAATGCGAGGAAGACTCTCTTTCATATGACTAAAGTTGCAGTCTGTATTAATACACATACTTTTAATCGACCTGGTATTTTTGTAAGATCATAATTGTTTAAAAGAACGCTGATTACATTGAGGGGTCAGTATCCGAGTGGTGAGGGAATGGCTAATTTTAATAAGAGCAATCAAGGGGGTGAATATGAAAATGCACAACAAGTTAATCAGAGCTTATCCCAAACTGGAACAATGTACATGTGTCAAGTCTGTTACTCAGTTTTCCTTTATCTTAATTGTTTTCTAGAGACATGCCGGTTATAGTGGGTATTTGCTTACCTGAAAATGCCAAGCACAACGAAGACTTCGTTTTAACGACAACGGCACCAAAAGATGTGATACTGGGGAATGATGAGATGATATTTGTAAACAATTTTGAGGAACTAAAGGCAGATACGTCAATGAGAAGAGTTCTTTTTCAAAACAGGTATTGTTCTATTCTATGATAAGGAAAACAACATGGACTTATAGAGATGGACAGGAAACGTGCATCCCTCTGCTAAATGTTGATAAGACAGCATGCGAAGAATTAATATTTTGAAAAAAAAAAAAAAATCAGATCTTATAGGCAACTGATCTTTTCCACATAATATGTAAGCTTATGCAACCTTAGATGGTTTAGAATGTTGAAAAGACGCAAAATGCTCTTGAATTAAATCAATCATGTCAAGTACTTTTCTTGATTATTCAATTGCACTATACGAAGGTTTTTTATCATTAGAATTCCAAAAAATTTAAATAGTCTCGTTTTGTAGAATTTTGTACTTTTGAGCGGAATGTAATTGATATTTGAAAACGAGATTTCCTGAGAGTTTGCATGAATACGCGAGCGTTCATAACATCTCATGCATTTGCCTTTCCTTCTTTATAAAAGTCCTTTGACATTAACTGCCAATAACAACAGTGTTACGTGCGGCAAAACGTCCCTACATACTTTATTTAGTACTGCTTTAGTTAAGCTCGATTGCGAAAAAAGTTCAACGTTTATATTAACCGTTCTCGAGTAACCTTCCTGTGTAGAACCAGTACTGAGTGATTTTACGGGACATCTAGTCGAACTGGACCAGCAACCTCTGATATAAGCTACCAACACCCTACCCACTACGTTATCCGCGTAATATGGTTAGTGCTAATAGTATTTCCAAAACCAGAATACGGCAAACACCACTGCTATGGGAGGGAGGTTGCGAGTTGTGCCGCATATTTCGTTACCCGTCGTGAAGACTCAACTTAGCCCAGCTTGCAATTTTCTTTATTTGGTTTCGTCCTGGGCTTCCAAAGGGTTGTTTTATGAGATAAATCAATACAATAAAAAGGGAATCTTACATTAACTTTATTTATTATTGAATTTATTAAACGAGTTAGCAAAACTATGTTATGCGAGGCTCTGTCGAACGTTATATTTTTTTTGCCAACGAGTTAAATTAAATAATAAATGAGTACGTATGTAAGATTCGTTTTATCACATAACTCGGAAAAGTTGAAATTTACCATTTGTTAGATCTTCTCTAAAAGGAACGAGAAAAAAAATAGAGCATATTTGTTTCCGTGAGTCATCGTATGACGTAACGTCTGAAAATAACGTCATTTAACCATGACAAATCGACGTCATTTCTATATACGGGGAAGTCCGAAATTACTTTGGCAATTTACGTACGAGAGCCGAGTTATAAGGAAAATGCCGAGCGATGAATTGGAAGTGATAGTATACACTATATTACTATCAAAACTATGTCCTGGGTTTATTACACTGCTGCACCATAAATTATGTGATAAATAGTTAAAGTTTTGTGTAGGAATGATAATATTTATTGATGCTAAGCATTTGTTCTATAATTTTAACATTCTTTCAGTTGTGTTTGTTCTGTCGCACAAACAAGCATTTGTTTTCAAACCAAGCATTTTTTTTATTAGGATGCTGTACATAAAACTCCAAAACAGAAACACGAGGAATCCGGACTGGGAGGCCCATGATAGTGATAACTGCCCGGGTAGGACCTGCCCCGCTATCATCATAGAAATGATCAATGATCTGCCCTATACCAAGTGTTTCAATGCAACAGAAGAAGAGGTGTGTGTTCTATAGCCCAACCTGTCTTAAGAAGCCAATAAAAAAAGAGAAAAATGATCCCTTAAGGCAGGTGGCTGAATAAAACAGGTTTATTAAACCCAAATTTATAAAAATGGAAAATATATTAATATGTGGATGCGACAAGTGGTTGCTGAATAGAGGCGACCACTTTCATAGATTTGATTGTAGTTTCAAATAGAAACTATGTATGTATAAAGGTGGCATATGATTATTCTATTATAATGATAGCCGTGTAACATAGAGTGTTTATCTCTCCTCTTCTTTTACAAGAATTAGAGAATGACAATTACATAAAATGACATTATATATGATAGATAAAATTGACCGCTGTTTTTGCAAAAAAATTAGCGAAAGCGTATGAAAGAGTGTTTCACACTAAACCCAACAAAATGTACCGTAATAAATGCAAACCAACTTAAACATAAACATATACTGTACGGATAAAGAAACACAAGGTGAAGAGCCACATTAATATATTGCAAAGGATTCTCTTTACTTGGCCTCGCTTAAAGTGCCAACATATTGTGTGATGTATTCAATGAGTCAAATGATTTATCTTTTATTTCAATTTGATCCGTAGTACGGATTTACACGTAATGAAAATGGTGAATCTTAGAAACAGTCCGAATGATGATGCGAAGGACGCCAAGCAAAATTAAGGCGATGTCTTTTTTGAGAATTGAGATTGTAAAACTCTGATTTAAATGTCGATATTGGCATATTTTGGCGGATTTGACATACAAAACCATTCGAAGTTTGTTTTTTAATGATAATGAGACGTTTTTTATCCACTTTTGGAGACAGTTATAACGTAAATATACTGAAAGGATAACAAAATGCCCGGTGAATATCAAAGCTTCATTATCAAACTAATGTCAACGATATTTACAATTTATGCATGTAAAGATGAATTTGTTAATAATAATGGCCAGGTAAACAAAATAATTAATGAAATACCTTTATGTACACATATTTATCGCTCACAGTGGTGACTCAAGATCTGAACAAACGGCCGACGTTTCTTTATCCGTTTAGTCGCTGTCTCAAGACCTCTCACCGCTAAGGTCGTAGGTTCGAGTCACGCTCGCTCCAAAAACTTTATGTGAGAAAGTTTGCCAGTAACTTGCGGAAGGACGGTGGTTATACTCACATTCATTCTGAGGTCTTCCTCCACCAATAAAACTGGATATTTCATATTTAACATGAAATGTGTTGAAAATGGCGTTAAACCCCATTTAAAACAACCCGTTTAGTACATGATTTCAAACCATAAAAAGACGTAACAGTACAAGCAATAGTAACATAGAACACTTGCATTGTAATATTAATATTTTAAAATACGTTTACATTTACAAATTTGTTTAAAATCCTCTTACCATTTTACCAAATCCATCTGAAGAAAATATACGTTGAACAACACATAATGACAGCATGTATAGCAGTTCCTTCTATCTCTCAGTCTCTGTCGTCTGTCTACTCTCGTCTGTACAATCTCATCTGTACACTCTCGTCTGTCCACTCTCGTCTGTTCACTCTCGTCAGTCTACTCTCGTCTGTCCACCCTCGTCTATACAATCTCATCTATACACGCTAGTCTGTCCGCTCTCGTCTGTACACTCTCGTCTGTTTACTGTCGTCAGTCTACTCTCGTCTGTCCACTCTCGTCTGTCCACCCTCGTCTGTACAACTTAATCTCTACACTCTCGTCTGTACACTCTCGTCTGTACAATCTCATATGTACACTCTCGTCTGTCTGTTCACTCTCGTCTGTCTGTTCACTCTCGTCAGTCTACTCTCGTCTGTCCACTCTAGTCTGTCCACCCTTGTCTGTCCACTGTCGTCTGTCCACTCTCGTCTGTTTACTCTCTACTCTCATCTGTCCACTCTCGTCTATTTATTTTCGTCTGTCTACTCTCTACTCTCATCTTTCTATTCTCGTCTGTCTACCCTCGTCTGTCTACTCTCTACTCTCATCTGTCCACTCTCTACTCCCATCTGTCCACTCTCGTCTGTCTAATTTCGTAAGTCTACTCTCTACTTTCATCTGTATACTGTTGTCTGACTACTCTCTATTCTCATCTGTCCACTCTCGTCTGTCTACTCTCTACTCTCGTCTGTCTTATCTCGTCTGTCTACTCTCAACTCTCGTCTGTCTTATCTCGTCTGGCTACTCTCTACTCTCGTCTGTCTTATCTCGTCTGTCTACTCTCTGCTCTCTTGTGCAAAACGGAACAGCTAACCCGGCACCTGACATTTTATTTACGTGACATTTTATGTATTTTATCAAAATGTCCTTTAAATTTGGAGTTGCTGTTTCGTCAGTTACATGTTAAACCATTGTATAATGTCAACTGCATTTACTTCTGCTAATAAACTGCCTGCCTGATAATCATAGGTTTACTACGTCAATTCAAGTTTATAAGGCACACGGCGTCATTATGTATAGTGATCCTGCTCTGAATCTCTATAGGCTGTAACAAACGTTTGATGATGATTTTCATTTGCATATATACGAGATGAATTAGAAATATTGACGTGATAAAGAGAATATCATGTTGAAGTCTTTCATTACCAACTTCACCAGGTTCGGCACGAAGAAAACAATGACTCGGCAGAGGTTCGAATTCGTTTTTTTCTAAGCTTCACCTGATAAAGTTGATAGTAACAGACACAAACACGGTATTCTCTATATATACAATTCATGGTTGACTCCAATTCTATTGAGGTGGTTGATTTTTATAGTATTGTGTTCTTGCTTTGTACTGTGGCTAAATGCGCTCGCCGTAGTCTGTTCTGTAGATTTATGACAGTTGGTTCACGAATAATTATCCCCGTGTATAAACTTATATATATTGTTGTTGTTGCAGAAGTGTCCTTGCAATGCTCCGACATGTGTTGTTCTCGCAATTTCTAATTTTATTTTAGTTGAAATCGGAAGTTGACATTTCGGCGCTACCTAAACACGTCTGTAATATGCCTGCAGGATATCCTGAAGCGGTGAGTTAGATCGTTAGAATTTCGAAATCATACATTAAACACCCGCAAACGAACTATATGAAAGAGATATATAGAAGGTTAGGTTGGTTTGTCTGTCGATCGGTCTGTCAGCAACTTCTTTAGCAGTTTTTATCGTTTTTCTTAATACTTTGTATAAAATGATCAAAATCAAAAATGCATGTGCAAGGCACCGATTTTATGATGCTGACTTAACCAACACGGAGTCATCAGTTTTAACCACATTCGGTGATCTAGTTTATTTTTTTAAAGTGAAACATGTGTACAAGTATTGATTGACATATTAGTAAGTTATAATTGACGAAAATACCAAATGTGCGCCTTTGATACAAACAAGTCGATAATCCAATCAGCGATCGATATCGGTTCCAAGTCGTTATTTTCCAAAGACAAACTTTTTGATTCTGCATATACACTACATTGTATTACATTGTATTGACTTGGACAAACAACACCACGTGGCCAGAGGGTGGAGCGATAGTCGCTCTCGCGACTGGTTAATTGACACGGCGTAATCTATGTATCAATAAGCATTATGGGTTAAAAATTAGCCAGAGGGAAATACTGCCTTTTTTATGATTTACAAACGGTACATTGTCCAGTATTTTACCCCCACCCCGACACACACACACACACACACACACACACACACACACACACACACACACACACACACACACACACACACCAACGCATACTTGGGGTATAAACCATTGATATCTACACAATCAACAATAGAATCTACACCCTGATATACACAAAATAAATATAACCTAAATTTAGGTCAGGAAAAAATACCACAAATGGGTTACCAAAATAAAAGGATCTCTTTACAGTTTCTTTTTTTCCATATACATGTCTTTTTTAAACATGCAATTTACAATTTATTGCCAATATATTCACGTATTTAGTTTATTTAAGGACTGGGGTCCAGGTGACATCTATAAAATCCATAATGGGCAATGGGGACCGTGGACCGGTTGGTCCTACTGTTGCAATAAAGGTACAAACTTTGTCTACTTTATTTTTTTCGATGCTCGTCCTCGAAAATTAATGTCAAACTGCTTTAATTTTAGCCAAACTTTATGTCTAATGGTTTCGTGGTGATGCTTTACAGTATTTATCACCGCCAAAATCAGCAGTGCGCGAAAGGAACTACTTTTTGTTCCTCGAAATCATTTTTTTATTTTATCGCATGCAACAAATCAAAAATGAAAAATATATTATGAGCATTTTATATCTATTTTTTTTTAAATATTGCATAAAATACAAAGCTACAATAAAAATATCAACCAAATAAGAAAGGCGTATGAATATTCATTAAAAAACATTTTTATTAAATGTGTACTTTAACTTAATCCGTTATCAGATGGGCTCCTGCAACGTCATCTTAACATTGCTTTTATTTCCCTCTGAATAATACAATTGACGGTAACATAAATAGATGTATAGGAAGGGCGATAATCACAATACACGGGATAACAGGGGACGTCGTCTTTGAACGGTCGGTAGCCAAAACTGCTACTTGGGGAGGGGATAAAATAGATAACGATTGCACCAAACCTTAGTCTATATATAGAACCTGATAATACAGTCCTTCTTAAAATGAATATAAAGAAGCAGTATTGATGTTCACTATAAACTACCATAAAACACATGTTGTAAAGAAACAATAATCTACGCGATAAAAACACTATATATATAAAAGTTGAGTGCTAAAATTAAGCTACGACCAAATATTTGATGCTGTCTTTCCTTGTTTGATTATTACAGAGGGGGAGACCAACCAAAATACAACTAAAAGACGATATTGTGATTCACCTCCCCCGTCACCTCATGGGGATGAATGCAGCGGTCCTAGTGAAGAGACGAAGCCATGCACTGTAAAATGTCCAGGCAAGTAAAAGTGTTTGACAATTAAAACATTTTGTATTGTTTGTGAATAATTTGATGCCTTATTATTTTGCAAAACTTTGGAAACAAATTTGTTGTTTTTGTTTTGCATGAGAGCATGATGCATCTATAATTAAACTGGCACATGATAATTTTGTAATGTAGCGTTTATGATTCGCTTTGTGCTACTTACGTTAAAATGTCAGAGTTTAGTGCTGTTGTTCAAGTTCTATGTTACATAGCCGGGCCCGATAGCTCAGTCGTTAGCGTACCTGACTATCAATCCATATAACATTAGATTGATTGACTGATTGAATATTCAGCGTCATTTTATGTCATTGAGGGCTAACAGACGATCAGTTAACCTAACCACTGTTTCCTGGGATCCATAAAGGTTTACCAGTACTGGAGCACACCCCATCTCCGCAAGTAACCGGATAATTTTCTCACTTGATTCAGTGGTGAGAGACGAATGATAATGAGACACAATGTATATCAATCATCACGGACACTTGCCATGTGTGATTCTAACTCACAAACCCTGAATTTGATAGTCAGTGTTCCAATATTAACACAAAACTAACGCATCGTTCTTCGATACATTTTTATTCCTACATTAGTGTGCAAGCTCTCTCTCTCTCTCTCTCTCTCTCTCTCTCCAGCGTAAACTTACACTAAGTTCTCCTTAACACATATTTTCGTTTGAACTTTAATGATCATTATTTAACAAACATATACGCTTCAAAACATAGTTCACAAAACATAGTTCACAAAATATAGTTCAGACGAGACTCCCCGATCTTCATACCTAATCCCCCAAACAGCCTCCTCTTACTCCCAAAAACAAAACACCATATCTCGCTTAGACCATCCGATTCCAACTGAATCTTTAACTGAGCTGTCCTGTTATCACCAGCTTTTCTCAGCCAGTCTGCCATTAGAGTCACTCATTAATATACAAATGTCACATTTATCAGCAGATATTTTGTATATAAGGTGGACATGCTGATCAGATATTCCTGGTCACGCGCTATTCTCTTGACATGTTTGGCCCTTACATGGGCAGTTAGCTAAATTTATACATGTTATAATTATATTTTCTAATTTACTAAGTAAAGTATTATTTTTATAAAAGGATAATTATACATAAGTGACTTTTAAGTCTCAGACGTGTTACCGACTGAGCTAATGGGGCCCGGCACATAATTTATAATGTAACGATGTGTAAGATATTAGTGATTAACAGACAAATTAAAATACACATAAAATGATATTTTCAAGAAACAAATGACTTTGTTAAGTGTCCTGAACCAGTAAATAGCGATGTTGACAAACTGACAATGACAGGTACAATTAATAACTGAACGGATACGTATCTAAAAGGTTTGGAAAGTACGATAAAACACAAAATTCGCATGAACATTTTTTCGCGAATTTGCTCTGATTTGCCCCATTTTATTTATTGGCGAAATATTTAATTCGCAACGTTCGAAAAGTGAAACGGAAAATGCAGTTTTATTCTGATATCTTCGGTTAGTAATCCATGATCAAATAGTTCATAAGTATTCCATTATCCAAGTAGACCGGGTTCACCCGTCAAAATGGCCAAAATACAGTATTTCTGTTCAGCAATAAGTGTATCACCTTGGTGATATTGAACTGTTAATTATTGTATTCACCTGTATTTTAGCCATTTTTGACCGATGACTCCTGTACACATATGTGTAAGATTACTTATGCACTAATGAATGGATTGTCATTTTCTTTACGCCTGTTTGTTGTGTTTGAACTATTGTTTACTACGGTATACAAAACATATACGTATAAAATAAAGTTTTCATTTTATAACCCAAATATCAAATATGTGCAGAATATTATTTTTGCCGAGTTTCTAATGTGTTGAAAACAAAGGCGTTACACATCATTTCAAAAATAATAAAACTTTATTGAAACATTCACAGTGGACGGCGTACTAAGCGAGTGGTCTGGATGGACCGACTGTGGCTGTGATGGTAAGTCGAGTGGAAGCAGAACTCGGACACGAACATGCAGCGTTGCCAACGGAGGAAAGATGTGCCACGGCGCTCTCACAGATATCAAATCTTGCAATGGCGGCTGTGTTGTGCAGTGATGATGATCTGCGTCCGTGCATTGAATGCACGTTATATTATGACCTTGGAAACACAAACTATCAGAAAACAAAAAATTAATTACGTGTAATCTTGCAATATTTTATGCATGTTTATATCGAAATAAATCAGTTACACCATTTTGCTTTATTTTTTAACTGTTTCTTCTTTGTAGTTTGTATTTTATACGTAATTGTTGTGGATAAACATTGTTAACGGGTCGATATTCAATGCAAAAAGAGGGTGAATATCGTGGCTTTCTTATCAGCAAGTCAAGGTCATTACAAGTTTACTCTCATCTACTGAATTTATATAACTTAACCCTGATTTGAAGAGTAATGTTACAAGTATTTATATGTGCTTTGTTATAATGATTACATTCGTTTTTTCAGATGAGCATGAAATCTCGATTTAAAAATGTTTAAATAATTGATTCTTGAGTTGACCATAACCTTTTGAACTGAGCATAAACTCTTGAATAAAGCAGGAATCATTGAATGGAGCGTGAACTCTTGAGATGTTATAAACTCTTGTATTGAGCTTGGTCTCTTGAGTTGAGCATGAACTCTTGAGCTATGCATGAACTCTTCAGCATGAACTCTTGAGTTGATCACGAACACATAAGTTGAGCATAAACTCATGAGTAGAGCATGAAGTCTTGAATTGAGCATGAACTCTTGAATTGAGCATGAACTCTTAAGATGTTATAAAATCTTGAGTTATGCATGAACTCTTGAGCTTAGCATGAACTCTTCAGTTTAGCATGAACTTTTGAGTTAAACATGAACTCTTGAGATGGGATGAAGTCTTGAGTTGAGCATGAAGTCTTGAGTTGAGCATGAACTCTTGAGTTAAGCATGAATTCTTGAGTTGAGCATGAACTCTTGAGTTGAGCATGAACTTTTGAGATATTATGAGCTCTTGAGTTGAGCATGGACTCTTGAGCATGAACTATTGATATATTTTGAACTCTTGAGTTGAGCATGAACTCTTGAGTTGAGTATGAATTCTAGAGTTGATATGAACTCTTGAGCATGAACTCTTAAGTTGCACATGAACTCTTGAGCATGAACTCTTGAGGTGGGTTGAACTATTGAGTTGATATGAACTCTTGAGCATGAACTCTTGAGTTAAACATGAACTCATTAGTTGAGCATGAAATCTTGAGTTGAGCATGAACTCATGAGTTAAGCATGGAATCTTGAGTTGAGCATGAACTCTTGAGCATGAACTCTTGAGATGGGATGAACTCTTCAGTTGATATAAACTCTTGAGCATGAACTCTTCAATTGAGCATGAACTCATGAGTTGAGCATGAACCATTGAGCTGACCATGAGGTCTTGAAATGGGATGAACTCTTGAGTTGATCATGAATCCTTGAGCATGAATTCTTAAGATCAGAGCATGAACTCTTGAGATGGGATGAACTCTTCAGTTGATATTAACTCTTGAGCATGAAGTCTTCAATTGAGCATGAACTCATGAGTTGAGCGTGGAATGTTTTAGAACATCGGACCAAGGGTTCTGTCAGATCTTGAGTCGGCATCATAAAATATATTGCATTGAAAAAATGTGACATACCAATTTATCAAGCTTGTATTTGGCTTTCATGCATTCTTACGTACAAACACAATATATGGAATAAACAACTACAGCTTTTTAAAAGAATACTTTCTTATACCTTTTTTTATATGATACGCAAAGGGCAAATTAAGAATAATGGACTGATGTTCTATTGACCAGAAATCACAAAACTAAAAGTTATTTATTTTTATTCTGTTTTCTCGAACATTATTTACGAATGCAATATTCGCATAAAGTAATATGTTTCATTGTATTCTTTACAATGTCACCATAATTGCACAGCAGCATAAAAACTCGCAGTAACACTCTATATGTGCTATTGCTGTGGTTTTAAGGAACATAATTACAAAGAAAAACAGTTACACGGCAGACACCAAAACACAATTATCCGTCATTTGTCATATTGTTTTGCTTTATACTTTCACCGGTGACATGTTAGTTATACATATACTTATTTATTATTGATATGTTTGTGTTTTTATGTGTAGTGTTAGTTATAGAGTAGATTCGCCTCTGTATAGTTGCACAATGTACAGTTGAATAAGGTTAATAAAGAGAGAGGTCGCCGAACTATTATCTAATTTACGCTACGCATGAAACACGAGACTATCAATGACATGTTTATTTTTAACTTAGTACACTTTAGTATAAAAATTAGGTTTTTGTTGTGTGTGTGTGTGTGTGTGTGTGTGTGTGTGTGTGTGTGTGTGTGTGTGTGTGTTTTAACCTTTTCGTGAATCTATATTCTCCCAATCGATTAAGCGTGTAACAATTCTTTTATAAAAAGAGCAAGCATTTCCATTGGCGAAAAGTGCATCACCTGAAAACTATAACTTGGTCTCATTTCCATTGGTGAAAAGTGCATCACCTGAAAACTATAACTTGGTCTCATTTCCATTGGTGAAAAGTGCACCACCTAAAAACTATACCATGGTCTCATTTTCATTGGTGAAAAGTGCACCACCTGAAAACTATAACTTGGTCTCATTTTCATTCGCGAAAAGTGCATCACCTGAAAACTATAACTTGGTCTCATTTTCATTCGCGAAAAGTGCATCACATGATAACTATAACTTGGTCTGAAAACTATAACTTGGTATCATTTCCATTGGCGAAAAGTGCATCACCTGAAAACTATAACTTGGTCTCATTTTCATTTGCGAAAAGTGCATCACCCGATAACTATAACTTGGTCTCATTTTCATTCGCGAAAAGTGCATCACCTGATAACTATAACTTGGTCTGAAAACTATAACTTGGTATCATTTCCATTGGCGAAAAGTGCATCACCTGAAAACTATAACTTGGTCTCATTTTCATTCGCGAAAAGTGCATCACCTGAAAACTATAACTTGGTCTCATTTTCATTCGCGAAAAGTGCATCACATGATAACTATAACTTGGTCTGAAAACTATAACTTGGTATCATTTCCATTGGCGAAAAGTGCATCACCTGAAAACTATAACTTGGTCTCATTTTCATTCGCGAAAAGTGCATCACCTGAAAACTATAACTTGGTCTCATTTTCATTCGCGAAAAGTGCATCACCTGATAACTATAACTTGGTCTGAAAACTATAACTTGGTATCATTTCCATTGGCGAAAATTATTACTTTGCAATTTTACAGACGATCTCTACCAAGATGGTTAATTTAAACATTTTATTTTTTCATGTTATAGTACTAAATTAATCACAAAAGGTCGTCAAATGTGAACAAATATATTTTATATTTAAATTAATGAATTATAAATAATTTGTGGAAAACAAAACAAGGCGGTGTGAAATAAAACAAGACAGTGTGAAATAAAACAAGGCAGTGTGAAATAAAACAACTTACTATCTGAAATTCCATGTGTAAGAAATTGTTAACAGTTTACATAAAACTGGTGTAGCACGCTGGTTACAAAAATATGGCCAAAATGATCTGTAAAATACCAAATTAATGTTTTTCTATAACAATTGTTCTGATTAAATCTGATCAAATGAAATACCGTGATTAAATTTATACGTTTTTGTCAGATAATCACAAACGTGCGAAATGGGATGCTTTTCAACCACTTACCAAAGTTTTTCCCCTTTCAAGCATGAGACCTCAATATTTTTTCAAACCACAATATCCACGTTTAAATGCAGATAAATGGCATAGTGTAAAAAACACAAATGTACTTTGACATGAAGAGGTGGCATTTGCAAGGCTATGGAACAAAGTCAATTGCCAAACATCAAAGGAAATATGACCAGGCGTGGAGTCGAATTGACGAACCCTGAATCTACAGTCGGACGCGATAGTATCTTACCTAGCCGGGTCTGACGAAAGACCGATCGCACGTGGACTCAATAAACCGATGGTTTAGTAAAGAAAGTATTGTTGATAGAACACATTATTAAGAAAAAATCGACTAAACAGCTGCTGTATTGACTTTTGCTGCCATACTTTTGCAACAGCAAACAATATCAATGGTCCCTTTCTGGGGGATAGTTTATCGATATGTGGTTATTTCAAAGAGAAGAGATATATTATTATTGTAAATTTTTAGCAATTCAAAAACATAAACCTGGGATGTTAAAATAAAGATCCATCTGACACATGGAAAACGATATCAAAATGATTTAAGACATGTACATTAAACATTGTTGTAACTATGATATATGAATATATGTTATGGAACAGGAACAGCTAACTCGCTACCTGACATTTAAGAAAGAACATAATTATATTCAAATAAAAAACGTTTATCTCATTCTTTTTTCAAAGTCCATAAAAACCTGTTGTTTCTTTTAAGTGAAAAATGTACTTTTCTCAAACAAATCTACTCCTCATATTTTGAAAATATTTAACGACATATCCCCTGAAAAACGCTGTTGTGATTGTCAATAATATTTAAAAGGCTCAATTCTAACATGTCAAAGATGGGAGTAGAGAGTAGTGTTATATTTTTGTTTTACGATGTGATACTTGAATCATTTAAAGTACATTTCATGGCCATTTTCTATCGTTATGTAATAGTGCAATACATTAAAAATAGCTATAACTCAAGACTTTTGTAATAGTTTTGCCAAGTCAATAAAAAAATCGTATAGTTTGAAATGTGTTACTTATACCACTAAATACTCAACTTACTTTGTAGCTGCAATAAATAATGCATAGATTAGTTATAATAACAAAGTATTGTAATTTATGTATTTAACAAGTTTGTTTGACTGTAAATGACATTTTATGCTATCAAAGACTAACATACGATCAGTTATCCTAGCAAATATTTCCTTGGATCTTGGAAGGTTAACCAGGTAAGCGTACACTCATCTCTGTAAGTAACTGATGGCTTTTCATTTTGAATCAACGATGCGAAACATTGGAACTTAATGTCGTATATCAATTACCATGGACACTGTGGCTGGCCGAGATGAGTTTTTATAGCAACTCGATTATATGAAATAAGAATCTAGGAATACCCGGTACTAATCGAGCTAACGGAAACTAACAAATGAACAGCAGGTGTCTACCATTGACTCTTACCGTCCTCTTATTTCTTTATGTATGGGACATATTTAAAAAATCAACAAGAGCCATGTTGGACATGGCCAATCCGCCCACGCCGAAGTATAATTTTGTGTGGAAATTGGAAAAAAAAGAGCAAGTTTTATGTAATTGACAAGTATACTAAAAGTGATAAATGGGGATAATTGAAAAATGAGACACGGTAGAGTTATGGTTCTTACACACTGTACTTCCCATTAATGTCCTGTCATTGTATGCAGTTTGAATAAATTCAATGAAGCACTTTTAGAGGTATGCCAAGAACAAGTAAATTTAACAAAGGGAGATAATTCAAAGAGTAAGCAAGGTGTGAAGTTAAGGTTTTTAGACACTACACTTCCTCTCAATGTCCTTAGGAATTGTCTTAAGATTCAACATATCCTTTGAATAATTTTGAAGTTATGCTCCGGGCAACAGTGTAAATTTAATAAAGAGAGATAATTCAAAAAGTAAGCAAGGCAGAGTTATGGTTCTTGTACACTGCACTTCCTCTCAATTTCAGCAGCCATTGTGTGAAGATTCCACAAATCCTATAAATAGCTTTGGAGTTATGCTCCGGACAACAGTGTAAATTCAATAAAGGGAGATAATTAAAATTAGACAATACAGAGTTATGGTTCTTGTACACTGCACTTCCTCTCAATGTCCTCTGTCATTGTGTGAAGATTCAACAAAATCCCTTGTATAGGTTTGGAGCTATGCTCCAGACAAAAGTATCAGTAAATAAATGGAGATAATTAAAAAGGTAAGCAAGCTACAATGCAAACCATAGATACAATATCGAGGCCTATGCCAAACCAATAAATTTGGTGTCAACAATGTTTTATATATATATGGAATTACATGCAACACATCTGGACAGGGTGGACAAATTTACATACATGAACTGATAGCTTTATATGAGTAGGATATAGTTAAGTATTCATGACTACTCACATGCTATATAAAGGACATATTTATAAACCCGTTGGATCATATAGATACAGTGAATTCATACATATTTAATTTCATAAAGGGATATAATTAAATTCACAACAACGGAATTTACGCCGTCTCAAGATCACTTAAATTCGAGTCCAGCTCGCTCAAAAAATATTTATGTGAAATTGTGAATTGGGGCATCAGTGATCCGACAGCAATCGGAGTAAAAACCACCAGACTACTAATCTGGGTCGTCGTTATCAACAATCCCATTGATACACTCGTGTATTATTCGCTAGGCGCCGACCTTCGTCTTTGTGATTCAATAAACTTTTAATCAGTTACTCAACAGCCAGTTACATAGGTGATATGCATTGATGATTACAGGTCGTCTCTTTGAACAGCTTCAGTGATTTATTATCATATTTAACAAAATTGATTCGAAAGCGTTTTTCATTTAAGGGATTCACACATCTCGGTAATCCATTTCACACTTCGGTGAAGTTTAATCATGTTTAAGACCTTTCATACAGAGCAAGTGACTATATAGAGAAGTTGCTTATTGAATTGTGAAGTAAAAGGAAAGCTGAGTTAGGTTAGTAAGAATATTACTAAATGATGATCTATATGGGATAGTAAGAAGATATTAAAATCTAGATAGTAAAGTAAAAGGACAGCTGAGTTAGGTAAGTAAGAAAATTGCTAAGTTATGATCTTTATAGGGCAGTAAAAGATATTAAAATCTAGATAGTAAGTTAAAAGTACAGCTGAGTTAGGTAAGTAAAAATTTTGCTAAGTTATGATCTAGATAGGACAGTTAGAAGTTGGATAAATTAAAATATAGATAGTAAAGTAAGAGGACAGCTGAATTAGGAAAGTAAGAATATTGCTAAATTATGATCTAGATAGGACAGTAAGTAGTTTGATAATTTAAAATCTAGATAGTAAAGTAAAATGACAGCTGGGTTCGGTAAGTAAGAATTTTGCTAAGTTATGATCTAGATAGGACAGTTAGAAGTTTGATGAATTAAAATCTAGATAGTAACGTAAAAGGACACTTGAGTTAGATAAGTAAGAATATTGCTAACTTCCGAACACTGGCGGAGGTACAATCGGAAAGCAGCCGAGTCATTTCGGAATTACAAAAATGAAAACAAAAGTTAAAAGCTCGGTCCACTCGCCTAAGAAATACACATTTCGATCGAAGTTATTTATTTTCTCTCTTTTTTTAAAAAACAGTCACTAAGGGGTCTACATGAATGGTTTTAGCAATTACCATAAACACATTGAATTACAATCATTTTTGTTATTATCAATTTGTGTGCATTTCTGAAGTTTAATGAGGTTTTAAGGTTTATTCGCTTTAATAAAAAGAAAAATGAAATAGCCATCTGTCTCATGGTTGCAAGTGACTACCTTTTTTCATATTACAGGTGTTGGAATGTTTATAGTTACCCCCCTCCCCTCCCAACCCCTTGCCCTAAAGGTTCGATTTTTGTAGTACTTTTCAGTGAAGAATATATTTATTGATACTTGCTGTCAATGCTAGACAGTAAATAGTATTAGATCTTTGCACTAAAAAAGAATTTATCAACAAGAGTTGTCAGAAGACCAACAAAGCTCGCCTCTGGGTGTCTAAGTCCAAAAAGGGTCATAACTGTGTCATAATGCAATCCATAGTGATGGTTCTTGATTGTGTGTGTTCCATTGATGATGGTAAACACACATGCAAATTTCCACACACATCCAATGAGTGGTTGCATAGATATCTTAAACTTAAACGCAACAGTTTAACCTGGGTGCCTACAGACGACGCCGATGACGACGACGACGCCGGGGTCATGACAATACCTCCCTTGGACTTCGTCCCGGCGAGCTAAAAACACAAATGTAATGGAATTAGGCTATAGTACATGACACACGATCTGAACTATATATATGTGTTAAACATAGTTGAAAATATGTGATGATAAATGCTGCTGAGGTTGAAACAAGAGCTTAATAAACAAGTTTAACGTATGTTTTTTAAATGTTCATTCACTCATTTCCTTTGAGGAAAAGATGGCTCTCCATCGCTCATGTGTGGTTCTCAAGCCTGTTTTATATGTCTCTGCAGCCACCACGCCCATCACATGGAGATCTTAGTACCAGCCATGCCGTTGATATGAAATGGGTCACTAAATGTTATAATGATATGCTTTTCCATTTCTTGATGCTGAAATAAGTAATAAAAAAGACATTAACAGAACAAATGATGGGTCTGGGAGGGTTTGTTTATCAATTATCATTTATTTTGAATATTTTTAAACATTATTGTGTGATAAATAAATAACAGTTCTCACCATACAGTTATCCAAGGAAAAGTAACTCTTAATACTCCTTGCTCTCCACTCATCATAGTTACCACCTCATTCAAAATAAGTGGGCTTACTTAGAAACTTCGATTCACGTATAGCCTTATTATTATGAAAAGAGGGGGAATTAAAATACAACAAAAATTTATTAAACTTTTATCAATATATTTCATGTTTGTTTGGCAGAAACTTGACATGGCTGATTATTTCTATAAGTATTCACGAATGTATCCAAGAGTATTCTTATAAAAAAATTATATACCGGACAGTCTAATAAAATAATCTGATATTTTGAAAGCAGTCATAATGTGTATTTTTTGACACTCGAACATCTGCCAACAATTATAATACATTCCAAATAATCTGAAACGATTATTGTATTCCGGACAATCGAAAAAAGCAAGAAATACATTCCGGACAATCGTTAATGACTATTACATAGATATTCCGGACAATCGGTAATACTTTAAATATGAAGTACATTCCGGATATTCGGAAATGATTATTCTACACATATTCCGGGACAATTGGCAATAATAAAAAAGTATTTGACTGCGTGACCTTATAGGTTAATTAGTGCTAGTCAAACATATATATATATATATATATATATATATATATATATATATATATTCCGGACAATCGCAAATAAATCTATACATATTCCGTACGTTCGGAAATATCTCAATACATATTCCGGATTATCGGAAATACTTCATTACATATTCAGACCCATCTGAAATAATAATTAAGTTTTTATTACATTTGACTGCATGTCAATTACAACTATATGAATTGCAAATATTCTATCAAATTATAAAATATTTATTTATCAAATGTATACTCTGGATATCGAAAGCATAATATATATGTTAAATGAATCTGCAATTTATATATTTATTTATTGATACTTGCTGTCAATGCCAAGACACGCATACTTGTGACCAGAGCCACATGTTTAAGTGTCCCGCCATAAAAGAAAAATGCTAGTTCTAAAGTGGCGGAACAGCATGTATCTAAACCAGTCGCGAATCAATTTCTGCAGTTTCAGGATAATATGCCGCATCTGTCTATAAAAACTTATAAATGACTTTTTGAAGTATATTTAACATGAGATCATAGCCTGTTTGTGACAAATGAACCGAGTCTGAATATAAATATGTAGCACTTTCCACTATACCAGGGTATTGGATGTAAGCACAGTCACTTTTTATGAAATATTTGCCGATGCAGCTGTTAACTCGTGTACGGACTTTTTCAAGATGTTAATGATTGACTTCATTTCTATAGTGGAGACGTGGAATAATTGCAGACCAAACAAGACGTGTGCCCTGAAGATTGAAAAGAAGACCATTTGTGAAGGACTTTCAAAATTGTATAATATACGATAAATTAACCTGGCCAATATCATTTCCAGTGCAATGTATGACTAGAATTTGGAGAGCAGATATGAATAAAAGAAGAGTGTTAATTCTATCTAGAATTTCGTACATTCTCATGCCTGGCGTAAAATCCCATAAAATACTTTCCCCCAACTTCTTCAATCCAAGATGTACCCATCAGGACTGTGCGCAGTTCTGTGGAATGCATATCTAATTATAGATGAGCCAATGACCCACACTTTGAACTGTACTAAAAAAATAATTTAAACTTTAAATTTCATAAAGATATATAAATGTATAGATATTCACACACACACACACACACACACACACACACACACACACACACACATATATATATATACATATATATATATAATGTATATGCATATCTGGAATATTTAATCTAATATAACCCTGACATGCGTTTGATTTCCAACGACCTAATTGTTTAATTTCTTCTTCGGACTTCTAAATCTATATGACGTATAATGCAATGTTTCTATACCTAAAAATTTTAAGACATTCTTCAGAACACTAATAAACTGTAACCTGTATTCCATTGTAATGACAGAGAAATTGGGCTCCCCCTTTCGGTCTACATGCCAAATATATATCAAGGACGTGCTTCAAAAATGAGTTACGATTAGAAAACTGAATGGTTATTGTTGCACCCCTACCAAATTAGTCATTTTTTGGAATTTCTAATGAAAATAGTGATATAATTCTGATAAACAACAACATCTTTAAATTGTAAAACTCCGTCTGCAGAGAATTTATCTAATAGAGCTATTTCACTAACTCTTAAAAGAGCAGAAAAAAAACAATGTGTATTCCATGAAAAACAAATCTGCTTCATATTTTGATGCACAGACATTAATTAAGTTCGGCGATAGTTTTGTTACAAGAGTAATGGTGATTGGCATTCTATTATCTTTTCCTTTTTGAAGACTGTTCATGCCTTGTAACATTCGTTTAACAATAAAGGATTGCGTTTTATCTTCAAAGCTATTAATTTTATTAAAGAAGCTTATAGAAGCAACATGGCAACTAACAGTTTTATATGCATAATCATTTTGTGACATAAAAGCAATATATTCAACAATATGCCACAATGGAGGAGGTCATGTGTTATTGTATGACATGCTTAATCTAAAGTTTTAAAAATGAAGCCTTTCCCGCTTGGTACGTTTTCTGTGTGATTTTTGCCATAGAAGCATTAACCAATCTGTTTATTTCAAGTTGAAAAGGCGAAGAAATGAGTCGGAACTGCTGTTGGGGTTTTGGATGCCCAATCGGGAAGTAACTCCTAAAGTCTTGTCCACTTAAAACGGCTTATAGCATCACAAATGTTATTCTGATGACCATGAATATGTATCGCTCTAATTTGCTTATTTTGCGCTAGTAGAATAATAATTAACAAACGAATTAAGGACATGACCTGTTTATTACGCAATGACTTTTTATTGATAATTTCAACTATTGATAATTTGTCTGACCGTATTGTCACCTTTTTACCTTTGAGGTGATAACACTATGTATTGAAAGCCAGCACGATTGGTATTAATTCTAAGTAAGTAATACCCCTAAATACTTCATCACTCCAGTACCCGGGCCATTTAAACAAATGTCCAATTACCCTGAAAATAAGCACCACAGCCAAGCTGGGGAGAGCCTGCAGCATCGGTAAATAACTCAATATCATCACCCAATACCGATAATAGGTCACTGAAAATACTGTCTTCTTTTATACCCGCTGTGATTCTAATATAATGTTGAGTCTTTTTTGCATGTGCCATAGCTTCGTAAAAGTGACAATTAAATGCTCTTCCAGAAGAAATGGCTTTGGAAAAGAAGTTCAATAAACCAACGATTATCTCTAATGTTCTTAACTTAATTTTCTTTAACTGTAAAGCATTTTTAAAAAGTTTTTGCTTTTTCCACTTTATCATTAGGAATTCTAACTGTACCTTCTACAGTATCAATTTCAAGAGCTAGATATTGCATTTTTGTAGCTTCTGATTTTTTTATCATTAGTCGGTCGGAATACCAATGTCATTGCATTCATATTCACAAGTGTCCATTAGAAACTGATAATCATCGCTATCATTTTTTCAGGCGAAGAAAAAATCGTCTAGATAGTGATCCAAATTGTTTGAATGTGCTTCTTCAGATACTGCCCATTGTACAAATGTTATAAACCTTTGAAATATGGAACAAGATATGGATGCACCTTGTGGTAACATTTTCTAAACCCAAAATTGATTGTCATAACATATGCCCAATAAATCAAAATCCCCTGGATATATGGGATATAAATTAAAGGCAGATTTTATGTCTTTTTCGCCATCAAAGCTGATTTCCCCGAAATTTGTAAAATTTCTATAACATTTCAAAATTTCGAATAGCTTACAGAACATAATTTTTTATCTACAAACTCTTTGACATTAAAACCTGAAAGATAGGACAGATTAGAAATTAAACACCATTCTCCAGTATTCTTGGGTATAAAACCGACTGGGTTTATTCTAAAATTTGAAATGGGCATCTTATTAAACGGTCCTAAAATATTGCTCAAGTCAACTTCTTGTTCAAGTTTCATTTTTAAAATTTCTGGATGCATTGCAACATATTTTAAAATATTTGAATATATATGGATATGCGGACCCGAATACTGGAGACAAAAACTTGATTTAAAACCTTCCAGCAAAAATGAAGCATCACTTTTGTTATCATACCTATCCAACCATAATTGTTATCAATTTTGATTGGTGTGTGGCCTAGTGCCCACAAGTCGTTGATCCAAACTCTTTGCTAATAATGACTGAAGTTCAATATATTCCCCATTCTATATTTTTTGTTTAATTTGTTTGGACACATGTAAAGCAATGTCACCAACTATAGAATGTAATGGGTTAATATTACCTTGATTATTAACTTATCGTCACTGCATGTTAACAACCTGAGGCTGCATTGGTGGGTACATTGGCTCCTGATAGATCTGCTGAAGCGGTGCAACCTGTGCTATATCTGGTCGGTATATGGGAGCATACTGTTGTGCATCCTGAGCAATGTCTTGTGGGTACAGTGGTCCATGGGGATATGGTGGTCCCAGATAGTTTGCAGGCTGTTGTTGTTGCAGAGCCGGAACTATCAATTGGTCTGGCACAAGCGGTGGTTGGTCTTGCACCAGCGGTAATTGGTCAGACACCGGTGGTGGAGGTTGATCCAGTGCTTGGTCTGGTACCATTGGGTCTATTGGTGGTTGTTGGTCACCCCTTATTTCAGCAACTTGCACTACCAGTGGACGTCGACCTCTTCCACGGCCTCTACCACGTTTTGGATTTCTTACTCTCAGCATAGAGACAAATAAAGAACAATATTTTTTAAAATTATTACAACAGGATCATTACAATTTAATATTAGACAGGTAGTAAATTTATCCAAATAAAATAACATATATCATGTTTGTTTAAAGACATTATAAATTATATTTCATTAAATATTTCATTAAATTGTAGTTAACGAGCAAATCTCCTTCAGTTACCCGATTGAACATTATTGCGTTTGATTTCAATACAAACTCCGATATTGATAACGTAATTCATAAACTACACAAGATCAGTTATAACTGACCTGAATATTGCAGGTAAAGTGACCGATATAAATCAATACAAAACCCGATATTGATGACGTCATTCATAATCTGTTATAATTTGCCTGAACATATAAACTTTTATTATTTATATATATATTTTTTTAAAATTAGTTTATCAAATACTGAACCCATGTTTAAACATATTAATAATGCAGTGTAAAATAAAATATATTCACACAATTTTAATAATTCTTCTTTCGAGCATGCAATTTACCGTGTGCTCTCATGTACGAATAATAAATATCAAAATTTAAGTAATATTACATATTTTTACTTAATATCAAATCGACAGTTATATAAAAGAATCATAAGTTGATGCATTTACGCTACTGACATTTATCAATTATCATTTGTTTTTAATATGTTTAAAACATTATTGTGTGATAAATAAATAACAGTTCTCACCATTCAATTATCCAAGGAAAAGTAGCTCTTAATACTCCTTGCTCTCCACTCATCATAGCTCTTCAAAATAAGTGGGCATACTTAGAAACTTCGATTCACGTATAGCCTTATTATATGGTAACTGAATATTAGAAAACATTAATACAATGTCTTACAAATAACATTGTTAGGTTGAATATAAAGAGATAAAGTAGTAAATACGAGTTAAAGAAAGTAAAAAAGTGTAGAAGATGAGAAGTAGAATTTTGCGAAAAACTGTATGCATTATGTTTTCGTTATTTTAGTTTACATGTTTCCCCATTTAATTTCATGTGACCTGAGTTTGTTTTTGATTATTGCAATAAGTATTTCGATTTGCTGTGTTTTTTTTGTAAGTAATGTATGAATGCTGCAATACTGGGACTTGTTTTCGTATATTTACTTTAAAAAAAAAATATTTAGCAAGTAAAATTATACAGTCAATTAAGTTAAATCTTGATGAGTAACCCAAAAGATTCATTTTGGTAATAGATGTTTAAAACTTGATTGTTTGCAATACAAAATTTATGGACTTATGTCAAAAATGTTCTTACAAAATGACACTCCCAAAACAAATGTTTTACAGTTTCCGTATGTCTATCGCAAAACTTGCATAGACTCGAATTAACTATTTTACATTTATATAAAACTGGTACGTAGGTAAAATTTTCATAATGTATTTGTATTGAAATAATCTTAGTTTTGTGTCTATGGTACTTTTGAAAGGTAGACAATGGATAATTTTCCAATTAAGGTTGTTAATATTTCTTTCCATTGCAGATGAGGTTTTATGATATTGTCACTATTAATTAATTTAATTTGCATGTTATATAACATTTTATTTGGAGAATTACATTTTCTAAATTGGTGTAATAAAGGTGTTTTTCCAATTTTTAGTATAATCTCTGTTTTAATAATTTGTTTTCACCTTTTTGGTATGCTTCGAATTATAGAAAAATAGTTTAGAAATTCTGAATTATTTATATATATAATTGTTATATTCTTTTGAAAGTATAAAATGTTTTGTGTCTAGAATCATATATTTCATTTATTGTTTTTATTCCTGGCTGTAACCATGATTTGTTAAATAATAAACTGCCATTATTTTTTATGAAAGAATTGTTCTACATGTAGTTTTACAGGATATTTCTCCTCAATATTAAAGTTAAAATTAATATATGACCATGATTCTATTGTTTCAAAAAACGGCGTTTCGGTAAACATAGAACAACTATCTTCGACATTAAAATTACTCTAAAAGATGAAGTTTCCACCATCTATTTCCAATGAAGTCCTGTATATATAATTTCATTCGCCATAACTATTTACATCTGTTAGTCGTTTAACCAAACTTACTTTTATTGAATTTATAAAAAGTTCCCTCCCAAAAAAATTCGAACATTTTTTTTTATTTATAGTGTTTATGTTAGGTGACTCGAGCACAGCTAGTGGAAAAATTAGTTTTGGTAATGCAAATGTTTTCATTACTGTGATTTTACCTAAAATCGAAAATTTATGTTTTTCCAGTTATTAAGGCAGTTTTGAAATTGTTTTATTTTTGGATTGTAGTTTAAATCTTTATTTTTATCGTTTGTGAAAATGCCAAATGTTGTTGCTTTTTCATAAGTCAAAACATATTTTTTATTTTGACAAAACGTTTCTATGGATTTTTTAAAGAGCCTACACGGAGAATAATAATTATATTTGTTTGAGTTAAACTTTAAACCGGATATGGCGCTGAAACCTATCAATTGATAATATTAAAGATTCAAATAAAGATTGATTTCCATTTAATAAAAAAGTGGCATCGTCTACAAAAGCAGTATATTTGAGGATGTTGTTGCGTACCTTTAGACCTTCAATTGTGTTGTCGTTATTAATAGAGTGATATAAAATTTCAATAGCTAATATAAACAAATATGGCGACAGTGGACAGCTTTGCCCAACTCATCTATTTATATTAAACTCTGAGCCATAATCATTATTCGACACACAACTATGTGAGTCATTATGTAATAATTTTATCCAGTCAAGAAATTCGTAAATATTGTTATGTTTTAAAAATCAAAGTATGGTCAACACTATCAAACGCTTTTTCAAAATCAGCAAAGAATATCAGACCCGGTCTATTGTCTTTAATCAAGCCGTCAATACATTCAAAAATTGTCCTTATATTTTCATTAATGTAACGTCCTTTTAAAAATCCTGTCTGACTGTTGTTGATAGTGTCTGGTAATACTTTTTTCATTCTGTTAGCTATATATTTTGCTGCAATTTTATAGTCTATATTAAATAGGCTTATTGGTCTCCAGTTTGCCAATAGTGAAAGGTCTTTGTTTTCTTTTTGTTGCGCTTTTTTTTGCATTTTTAAAACAGTGTATGCACGTGCCTATAGGAAGCTACGCCCCTTGTGCGGTTGTGTTGTATACAACAAAAAGTAAAACGACAATAGACCGGCACAAGTCGATCATAATTACTCGTCTTGGCCTTTGCTCAGATGAACTGAACGTGGATGTTTCAGTGTCTGTAGCTTTTGATTAAGGTTATGTACCATCGTTTGAGCTATACATATTGATGTTATATAAAATACTCATGATTGGTTTGTAGATATTTTAGAATTATAAGATTCTGTTAAAATATTTCTTTCATATTGCAATAAATATAGTAAAATTATATGTTATGATAAATATGGTGTTGAGTTGCTCTCCAAACCGGGAATAATTAAAAAAAAGACATCATCCACAAAAACAGATTACATAGACACATATATATATTACAGATATAAGTTTTAGTATGATACGCCAGTCCTCTTCTAATTTATTAGACAGTCCATTCTTAACAGATATACATCTATTTAAGTCAAACATGGATTCCATACTCATCAGGAGTCCTATATAGGAAGGTGTTTCATCCAAGCATCTACTTGCATAGATATATCGTTTTATTTCAAGAATTATCAAGTTGTCTGTTAATGTTCTTTTGGTCATTTTTTGAAATCCCAAATAGAATTTGGATTTCATTCCATTGTACTTGAATATCTATTTTATTTAGGTGCATTGTTACATTTGATAAAAGTGCTTGTGTATGAGAGCAATGCCACAAGATATTTGAAATGTTTCAGTGTTTTCTTACAAAAAGTACATTTGATTTAATCTTTATCAAAGTGAGGTACCAACTATTGGGGAGAATTCGATGTAGAAGTCGATAATGTAGCCATTGTCGTTTATTTTTTGTGATGAATATCTTTTATTACATGTAAGACATAATACAATATTGTACACAAATACTAGCAAATAGATTGAATAATAACATATAATATGGTAACTGAGTATAATAAAACATTTATATAATATCTTACAAGTAACATTTTTAGGATGAATATAAAGTACTTAAGACGGGTTAAAGAAAGTAAAAAAAGTGTAAAAGATGAGAGTAGAGTAGAGTTTTGCGAGAAGCTGTATGCCATTGTCGTTTATTGTCTCTTTTACTTGGAAAGGAAAATTATAGTATATGATTTAATCACTTTCATTCATTTATACGTTTTATTCCATTCATTTTGACTTCTGAAATAGTGGCATTTTAAGAATTGTTTAATAACTGTCCAATTTGTTACTATCTAAAAAAAAGTTAAAAAAGAGATTAGAACATCTTTCGGAAAGTCGTTTTTTATAGCTTTTAATTATTTCTCTGGGTTATGTTTACCGTTAGTTAAAATTTTATTTAAATCAAAATATAAGTATCACAATAGGAATAAGTTTACGCGACACGGTAAGTTGACATCACCTACAGACTTTTCAAAGTTTTTAAACAAAAGATTATAAGATGTTCTTGTTCAGCATTGAGGATTACGACTGTGCTAATCTTTAAGAACGACAACATGCCAAAGGCATAGCCCGGCGTATTGTTGGTGTGATCTTGATCACCGCCAAAATAATCATACGCGACAGGGACTACTTTTTATTCGCCGAATTTCATTTCTGTCATGTATTTTATATAAGCAACAAATCAAACAACACGAATATATTGCGGACATTGAATTTAGTCACTTTTTAAAAATACTGTATAAAACAAACAAAATGCTAGAGAACAATAAAATCAATCAAATTATCAAGGCGTATGAATAGTTGTTATAGCTCGTCTAGCAGTACTATTACTTCTTTGGCTATAAAGAAGTATGCCATATATGTTGTGGGCCTGAATTTGAATGTGACTTGTAACAAAATATTCATATCACTGGATCACTATTTCTGTGTTTTTTTATCATGTATCATAGTTTGGAAGGAGTCAATCCATCAACAGTTCAGATAGCGAATAATATTATTGATACAGGGACAAGTGTACACTACTAATAGTGAAACGCAATTTTAAAACCAGGCGTGAATTCTCCCTATTAATTTGCCTGTTGAAACTGAAATATGTAATGCACTTGTCTGTTAGTGTTCCCTCATTAAAGAACATAAATTTTATAGGCCTAAAATGTTACCTGAACTTTATAAAAAAAACAACCATGTACTATCCCAAAAACTAACGTGTGATCGTCATTCTATTATAGAGAAAAAAACGACGTTGAACAGAAACAAGTATATCCAATGAATTATATAGAGGTATAGCTAAAGGGATAGCTAAAGGGATGTAATAAATCTGCCTGATTCAAGCGGAAGCTATCGAAATAAAACCCTTTGACGTACCGTATAACAACGCGCATTACCAGTAAATGATGTCTCAGGAACCACCGGAAGTTGTTGTTAGTGGTATATCATGTCGTCTGCCACAGTCTGATAACATGGAAGAATTCCGAGATAATCTGATGAATGGTGTTGACATGGTAACGGAGGATTCTTTAAGATGGCCGCCAGGTATTAGTGTACTATATTATTTATCTTAGTTCTAAGCACATTGTCATCACCTAAATAACACAAAACCGGTTGTCCCAAATAAATACGACGACCATCTTGAGCTTTTACCGTTATTTCCATGGAATAAATTTTGGAAATCTGCACGTGTTTGTTGGACGAAATGATAGCGATAATGTTTTCTTTATATAATAATAATAATTATGCTTATAACAACAGTAATATAATTATAATAATAGTAAATACTACTACTTCTACTAAAATACTACTACTAATAATAACAATAATAACTACTATAACGAATACTTCTACTTTACTACTAATGATAATAATAACAATAAAAATCATAGCCTATTTACATAGACTATGAAAAACGAGCGACAAGATGAATGCCCTTGATAATACACTACGAATAAAGAATATATCATACAAATGTACTTTTAAATGAAATGATATGAATCTGAATCTATACGACGTAGCGCCCATTACAGAACTTTTCTGTGATAATGTTAAACATTTCTAAATAGAATGTCGAAATTAATACTGACGACATGTTAAACTTTTTAAGCAGAAAGCCGGTAATATTTGCTTCAGCGACTTTTTTCATGTTGCTATCGGTTATGCTAATTTGTATGGACACTCCTGCATTTCAGCCATCGCTACGCTCCATTAAATAGCGATGTTGTTCTTGAAGTATGAAACCATGAGGAAGCAGTTCTATGGTGAATATGAAATGAGCAACAGATAATTAACTTACGATACTGAAGGAATTGCCAGAAAGTCTGGCGCCTCAAAAAGCACTTTCCGCAATAATATTCCTATGTAGAAATAAATGTCACCTTATAGAGGGTCCCAATGTATCCCAGCCCCTTGATTTGCAGAATATCCAATTACTTGCTGATGCTAGGATAACTAATTTCATATATGAACAAATTTTACATAAAGACGAAAATAAAGACGACTAGATGATGGTTCAAAACTCAAATTGAATAAATAAAAAAAATAAATCGATGAAAAAATAGATTTTTCTATTCCCTATAGTACTTCTTTGTAAAACTGAAGTCCCCTTACAGGATCCCTATACATGCAAACCCCTTGATTTGTACAAACTTTAAACTCCTTCTCATAAGGACAACTCTATCAAATATGAACAAATTTGGCTGACCTGTTGTTTTGAAGAAAACTTGAAAATTGTCTATTTTAACTTTTTTGTACAAACATGAAACCGGAACTTATGTTTAATATAGGCAAACGCAGTTCCATTATAAAAAAGTATTAATGTTTATTATAACTATAGTTGAGTATCATTACTACCTATATATTTTCAAAAGCGGTTTATCAGAAGATTTTGTTTTAAGTTTTTGAAAAGTTTTAGTAATGGGGACCATCTTGAGTTTCAGATTGATAAATAAAAATCACCAATGCAATAGAAACATCCATCATTAATTGACCGAGTGGTTTCAGAGGATTTGCTGCTAAAGGACGACAGACGAGGGACAACGCTCAATCGAGTAAGGCCTTTAGTAGCGCTAAAAATGGTACCCTAAAATGTTATCAAAACTGGGTTCTTTATTTGAAAATACACCTACACATATAATACAAATATAAATAAACATTTATATCACCATATTTATGGGTAGAATATAGGTCACAATGCTTGTTTTTTTTGCTATGACTAGTATTTAACTAAACCGTTTTACTTTTTTTTTTAAAGAAAAGACAGCAAAGGGGTGCAACTTACAAATCATGTTTTATTTACTAAAAGAGTGATATATTTCAACAAAATATTGTTGTCATCCATGTAATAAAAGATAAAGTATCTTAAACAGAAAAAATCATAATGCTATTTTGGGTTTCACCTTTCATACAATGATTTTCATAAATTGCTACGATTATAAATTTGACCGCAAATATTGCAATTTTACACTAATTCAAAAATAAAAAAAAGTTCTAACACGGAGAAATGTTTCATTCTTTCTAAAATGAGGCACTTTAACAAACCATATAATATTTTTATTTAGAAAAAAAAAAAAATATTTATGTAACCATGCTTGTTACAAAGTTACAGTGCTAAATATTACCTCCCTTTTTCATAAAATGGCCGCAATAGATGCATTTTCACAATAATTCAATATTAATAAAAACAGTTCTAACGTGGAAAATTGTTCCACTCTTTTTACAAAGAGGCACTATAACAATACAAATCGAAAATAAAATAAAAAATACAGGTCACCATACTTGTCACAAAGTTACAGTGCTAAACGTTACCTCCCTTTTGCATAAAATGGCAGCAATCGATGCATTTTCACATCAATTCAATAATAAAAAATGTTCTAACGCGGAGAATTGTTTCATTCTTTCTACAAAGAAGCACAGCAACAAACAGTATCATAAAATAAAATAAAATAAAAAAAAATGTCACCTTGCTTATTACTAAGCTACAGTGCTAAATGTTACCTCCGCTTTTAATAAAATGGCCTAAATTTGTCAAAATGGTGAACATTATCTGTGTTATTTTTTTTATAAATGAAGCTCCATTGCAGAGGTAACTTTTATATTTGTTAATGATGCACTACAAAGCAATTTTACTATTTGTAATATATAATGTTATTACTGTTATGTTGCTTTAATACATTTTATATTTACCGGGTAATTGATGAACGCCAATATTTGTAATAGTGTGCAATGGTATAGGCCTTGTGGTAAAGCCATGTACTGTCAATCAAGGTTGGATCACCAGTGACCTGCTAATAAACATAATATCTTCCGAGTTTTATCTACAAATCCATTCAAGTCATTTTTTTCTGGTATTTATCTTGGCTATAGTAGTCACACCGTCTTCCATTATTATAACATTAACTTGGACATTTTTATTCCTGTACTGGGCAACTTCCAACATTATTCTTTGAATTGTCATTCAAAGTTTAGAACACTGGTGAACTGGTAGTGATTGTTCTTAATTTTTTGATATGTGCATTTCCTACAGTCTTTTGAAAAAACATCATATGTTTTTCGAATACTTTTTCTTAACATGGTCCCAATATCTGATTAACTGTCACAATCCATGCTTCTGGCAACACATATTGTAATAAATTGGCCTGGTCCTGGTGAACTACTTGACTGACTTCATCATTGAAAATTAAAGAAAGTTTATATGAGATAAAGAAATAAATGACAATGTTTGTTTGACAAATTGTATGTAAGCTTAATTTACATCGCCACCAGTTTAGTCTTTTAAGGTTAGTGGGGGATAGTGCAGGAAATAAATATAGAAACACAATCATATGTTTCACTTGGTTCTTTTGCTCGGTGTATAGCAATATCATAAATGTCCTCTGTTTAAAGTCCCATTTGAATGACTGTTAGCACTGTAAGTTAACCAGCCTCACGTATCAAACTCTCAACCCTGAGCAAAAAGAATCATGCTCTACCGACTGAGCTTATCGGTCTGGCTAGAAATCTGACAATGTACTTTAATTAAACAGCACAATATATGAGTATAGTTTTACAACTCAAGGGCTATAACTGAGCAGCAATTCCTGTTATGATATGTATGTTCAAAACATTGAATAAATCTTATAGTTATAAACAGAATAAATCTTATACTCAATTGCTTTGTGTTGATGTCAAATGATATTGGACTGTTCCTGTTTAATCGATGTGTCTTGTTTGTTTCCACTGTTCTTATGCTTCCACATATACAGTCTATGTATAACATTGACTCATATAAGTGTCTTCCATAATGTCCTTCAATACCAAACTTTTACAGGCATCAGGTCAGATAAATGTCAAAATTCAAGATGTATTCTTCTTTGTCTCCATCCCGGTATGATAATAAAAATAATAGTGTTGAGCAAGTGGAAGAGGGTCATTGGTTGGATCCTCAGTCACGGCCATGTATGGTGTCCTTGAGCAAGGCACTAAGTAATGATAAAATAATAATTAAGTCTTTATTTACAGAGAGGACTCGTTTGAACCAGTCAAATTTCTATAAGGCCCTCAGATATATGGAACCAGAATTTTTTATGGAGGCTCTCAACCTCGGATATATGTAACTTTGTATGTACTCCCAATTCATGATCTCAGTGGTAAGGGGTATGTGACAGAGACGGAGAAGATCACCCGGCTGTAAAGGAATACAACTTATAAGTAAATGGTTGATGTAATAGTTTATTTGTTGTTTTTTCTTTTACCGCTATTTTGAATACATTTAGGCTATATCGCATACCAAATCTCCCTGGTGGCGGAACACCTCCAAATGAATCTGAGAAGAACCGCCGTCCTTCCGCAAGTAACTGGCAAACTTTCTCACATACTAGTAAGTGTTTTGGAGTGAGTGAGCGAGACCCGAACCTTAGTGGCCGGAGGTAAGTGATCTTGAGACGACGCCTTACACCACTTGGCCACGGAGGACCTTTGGTGCAAAAGAGATAATCTTAATGTTATACATAGTTTACATGTTATTGTATACAACCATTTCTGTATATACAATTAAGGTTTGCACGGGTTACCCAGAAGAAGCGGTAAATTAAAAGATCTATCAAAATTTGACGCAGCGTATTTTGGAGTCCATCCCAAACAGGCCAACCGAATGGATCCCCAGTTAAGAATGTTGCTAGAAGTAACATACGAGGCGATTGTTGATGCAGGTATGTAATGTATGTCATAGATATGTCAATTCGTGCCAGGATTTATGATCTAAGATCAGAAGTAGTATATACCCCGTATGCGCATATGTCCGTGTTTGGATTGTCGCAAGTCTTTGCCCATATCCTATATTCTGAACAACCTCGTTCAGGATATAGGTCAGTGTGTACGTGACATTTAAAGCATATGGATTGTGCCGAGTCAGTTAATATAGCTATTTATCATAAGTATATGTAAACCCACCATCTTGTTTGGAGGAGGATATTTTTGAGAGTATAGAGGCGTGACGCATTGATCCATTTGATAACAGATCTTAGTTATATTATACGGTCACTGCAGACGATTTTCGTAGGTTCGATGTACTATCTGAGACGTTTGTATTCAACAGCAGACGATGTTAGGTAGATTTACTAAATGTGTTTATCCCAACTGTTAAAGTGTATCACTTAAACATTCGGGTTTATTTATTACAATAAATTATCATATAGGTATGTTTTTCGTTACGGTTTTAATCTGACAATATGATCCATTGTGTGGTGTTAACACTCTTCTATACATATATAGAGTCTTATGATGATAATACATTCGTCAATAACATCTCCTCAAATTTTTCTAAAAGATGCACAAGAACATGCATTATACATACTAACATGAACTCTAAACTTTCAACAACATGTATCTGTTAACACGCTATGTACGGCGTAAATAAAGCGTTAACGAAAGGGAGATAACTGTTGACAGATAAAAGAGTACACGTAGTGCGATATATAACTAAGGCGTATATATAGTTATGCGCTTCATTTTAGATGCTCTCTAACAGGAATAATTAACGCATGCGCATATACATAGTTTTGATGTACATAGTTTAGATAATACATAACACTTATTGATCAAATTACAGTATGCAACATGCAGGATGATACAAATGTAATACTTTATTGCCACAACAATATAAATTAAGTTTGAGGGAATACATATCCAAGGAGACACTCACACCTCAAACTAATTGAGGTAACACATCCGCACTCCTCAAGTAAGTTTTGTCATCGGCATATACGTTAACTATAGTTAATAATCACCTCAGTCATTCTGTAAGCATAAAGATTAAATAAAGTTAGATTTTCACAAAATCACGTCAACCACAAACTTTAAAATATTAAGGAGTGTATGACAAATAAATCACTGATCCAATTCACATATTGTCGTAGCCACCCGAGTCCGTATGCTTATATATAAACATTATCGGAGCATCATATTACATCGGGTAAAGGTACATATTAACACTCGTTGCTTTAGCAAAGAGATCTAATCTTAAATATACTACGTTAAGTGACTTAAAAATATTATCAATTTAAGAAATGATACACGTTAAAGCTAGAGACTCGTTATCACATTTCGTTTATACCATTTATTAAAGAAGCAAAGCATGTCAATTACATAGTGTTGTCATAAAAAAACATGTATCTCATTTAAAAAATAAAAAAATTCCCACCATAATATATCCATTAACTAAAGTTAACATAAACGACAACGCTTAGTCAACAGTTGAACTAATACGTGCGTCCGACGATGGATATTTTACGAGCGTTTCGCATTCGTTCTAATTCATGTTCGACCCACTTATTCACCCGGCGACTTCTACCCTTCCTCTTTGTCGAACTGCAACCCGACTCCTGAACTTTGGAGGATCGTATCGCTTTAGAATGTTTTTCGAACAAGTACTTTCTCTGTTTAGTCGCGTATTTCCACGCCTCATCAGTATCGATTATCGTCAGCTACTCAGCGTTTTTTTTAATCGCGGAATACACCGGATCTTTGAGCATAGCGTTCATCCATTCAACCTTGGCCGCGAAGTCATCCGCCATGTTATCGGGTGTTAAATTAAACTTCCAATAGAACGCGATGCAATGCATAAGAAGACATACGATTCATCGATACAATTGTCAGATATCATGCATCACAATTCCATTCTTGATGAAACATAAAAAACTAGGTCTAGCTTATAAAAACTAACAAACTAAAACGACACATTTCTCCCATAAGGACTTTGGCTGAATTAAACAGGAACCCGCGACCTCTGTGATGAAAGGTCGGCTAAGTGATATTGAGACGTCTTAGACCACCCCGCAAGTGAATACCAAGTGTAAAGAACATGGAAAAGGAATAAATCATACAAAACTATTATATTTGATATTCATGTTGTACCATTTTAATATTATTTATATTGAGTGCTGTATTTTTGTTTTGTTTAAATATTTTAAACAGGAGTTAACCCAGAATCTATTCGAGGCACGAAAACGGGAGTATTTATAGGGGCAGGTTCAAATGAAAGTCACGAGGCTTGGTCAGCTGACCCGGATAACATTGTGGGATATACCCTTACGGGATGCTCACGAGCGATGTTTGCTAATAGACTTTCATTCTTCTTCAACTTCAACGGTTTGTACACAATAAAATAAAAAAAATGACTTGGTTTGACAAGTTTGACACAAGGTCAGATAGATAAAAAAAGCTTTAATTGACTGCCTTAACAGTTTCAAACGCTTACATAATACGTGTCCAGGTTTCTAAAAAAAATACATTTGGTCTATTCGTTGGAAATATTTTCTTCTTTCTGCCGTCTTTTCGATGGACATGACAATATTTCTTTTGTTATTTATCTGACACTTTCATGAGTTGGAAATGCATCACTCTGAAGAAAGGTCCAAACGTATTTTTTGTAAAAAGCATGCACTGTGTCAAGGTTTGAAAAATGTTATTTTATAATAGTCTCTATAGTTTTCACTCAATTGTTGCTATAACATATACTCATTAAAGTTATTTTAAAATATTGAGTATTTGTTACTTTGGGATTAAACAATACCGCATTGATTCACAATTCGCAATAATTTCTGAAATATGTGTAATAACAAGGACTTACATAGAAAGATGGGACACTTGCATATTTCTACTAAATGATGATAGGATAGCATGCGAAGAATTAATAATTTGGCAAATTAATCGTTCAAATTTCATAGGCAATTCTTTTACATGTAATGTTTGTGTTACCTTAGACGTTTTAAAGTGGTTTAGACACGCAAAATAATCTTGAATTTAAGATATTGTAGAGTATTTTAGTTGCAGTACACCTATTTTGTAATCATAAGTACTTCAACAATTTAAGCACAATTTGCTAGGAATAGTCTCGTTTTGCAGAGAATTCAATTGTATGAAGAAAGAATTCTGATTTGTATTTCTGAGATGAAAGGAAGCTAGGATATTTAAAAACGAGATTTTGCAGGAATACGCAATCGCCCATAACATCTCAATCAGTTGGTTTACCTTCTCTATATAAGTCATCAGTTATAAATAAAATCAGCGTGGTATTCATTTTAAAGTATATGTATCTGCTTGTTGATAAAAACACTGCACATACCAGTTTTACAAACTGAAGATGTTCCGTTTGTTAAAAAAAAACGACCATGCGCAACGGACGCTCAAATTATCATTTCCGATACGAAAAATTTGAAAGCGTTACGTGCATCACCGGTTCTCCATAAAAACTATCAGTATTCAGCTATTTGTGAAAAAAAGAATTGTTTTTATTAAACGTTTACCATGTTCTAACAGGGCCTAGTTACTCAGTAAGCACAGCATGTTCGTCCAGTCTCTTGGCTTTGGATCAAGCATGGCGCAGCATACGTAGTGGAGAATGCGACTCTGCCATCGTCGGGGGCACTACTTTGTGTTTGAAGCCGGGTACCGCTGTACAGTATTTGAAGCTTGGCATGCTTTCACCCGATGGAAAGTGTAAATCATTTGATGCTGACGGTATGATCAATATTTGTATTTTAATAGTAAAAAATATTAAAAGAAGAAAGCATGGCAAAATGCTGTCGAATTTACTCATGTTCAGTTTACAAATCCATCTTTATACACATGAATCATGTGGAAATATCTATATCTTAGATTTATTATGTTAGACTTATTCTCTATAAAAATTACGATACTCCTTTTACAGAATTATTCAATACGCTTAAAAAGAGGGTTAACTTTCAAAACTCGTTTATAAATCACTTAATAACTAGGCTCCTTTATATCTCAAAGATTCATTTACTCTAACAGCCAAATTCTGCAATGTTATTCAGTCGCTTGTTTGTGGGACTCTTACATTAAATATAAAGAGGGCATATTTTATTAATATATCGGATAGTGTTTTAATGCTGCTTTTTTGTAATCCATTGTTAATATTTTTTTCACTTCAGATTAACGTGTATAATATAATGAAATCTTTATGACATAATTTTTATCAAAATTTACAAAGTACATGTATTAGATTTTAACATATCATCTTAAAAATGAGATGGCACAAAAGTGATTTTGCAAACTTTCTACGTTTTCGGGAAAAAAATAAGCTTGGTACTTAAATATTAACATTTATTTTACCTCTGTATAGTATATAAGTGGCTGGGTACGGTGTATTACCGCATGCCAATTGCTTAAACATAAGAAAATTACAGCGCTGTTATTATTTGAGTAGCCGCCATTTTCAGTGTTGACAACTGATTTGAGTATTTACCTGATGTCTTTCATTTGGTGTTTTCCCATCGTGGGTTTCTATCAGTGTGGATCTTGGAGTAAGTGTAGTAACACCAGACAGAACATCGTCAATCCTTACTTGGTTTTAGGGTTCTCTTATCCTTCAAAACAAGTGTACATGTATGCAAAACTGTCTTACTTATCAATCTATTTATATACGTATTTATACACCTTAGGTCAGGGCTTTTGTCGCAGTGAAGGGATTGTCTCTATGTTTCTGCAGAAGAACACGGCGGCAAAAAGAATATACTGTACCTTCGTACATTCGAAGACCAACAACGATGGATACAAGGAACAAGGTTGGTCATATGTTGCGATTGCCAACATATTATGTTCATTTAGTTTTATGTTGTTTCGGTGTTCCCCTTGGCTGTCACGTGCTTGGCCAGAATTTGTAATCAATAATAAATGTAGATATAAATTTTGTAAAACTTAAAACATGTTATGCGAAGTGAGTATTTATTGTAAAATATATGTTTAAAAATGTACCTTGTCGAATACTTTGTACATTTTAAACTGATGAAATAAGTATACTAAACCAAATGAGAGGCCTGAATCAATAGTTATTTGCAGAGCAACATATTTGCAAAATGTTTTAATTTTGCTTTATTTTTTTACATTGGGTCATGAGTTCAAATTCCCGCCCGGTCACATTTTCCGTGATGATTGATATACAACATTCAATCTCATTATAGTTCATATCTCATTGCTGATTAAAGTGGGAAAAATTCAGTTACTAGTGGAGAAAGGATGTGCTCGAGTACTGACTAACCCAGGATCCATTGAAAAAGAGGTTAGGTTAACAGATCGGCTGTTAACTTTTTTCTTTTTTCTTGGAATTGGGTTTAACGGCATTTTCAACACATTTCAGGTTATATATGGCAAATCCAGTTTTACTGGAGGAAGACATCAGACTGAGTCAGACTGAGTAGAACCAACGTCCTTCCGCAAGTAACTTGACACTTTCTCACATAACGGCTTTAACCATCAATGGCATAAAATGACGCTTAATATTTAACGAAACAAACAATGTAAACGTTGTAACTTTCTAAAATGAATTATTGGCTAGGTATAACATTCCCATCTGGCCAAATACAGAAGACGCTGCTGTCAGACACGTATACTGAGGCTGGTATTGATCCAGCAAGCGTTTTGTACGTCGAGGCTCATGGCACAGGAACAAAGGTTGGGGATGTTCAAGAAGTCAACACCATTTGTGATGTATTCTGCAAAGATAGACAAGGTCCTTTGTTGATAGGATCAGTGAAATCAAACATGGGTCACTCGGAGATTGCTTCAGGTATAACACACAACCAATGTTATCATACGCATCTATATGGTATGCTTTAGTATTTTTGTTTGTTTTATTTAAAATATCATACATACAGCGACAATTACATAATTATTACGAGTAATACATATGTTATAATGGAACAAGTACATGTCCTTGATATGTAATTATGGCAGGCCAAACGTTGCAATATTGTACAACTCTTTTTCTTGTTCAAACTAAACAATATTTTGGTTAAACTGCACATATTTGTTGTAAAATTTTATGTTTATGTTATTCGTTTTACATTATTATTATATAACAAAAAACATAAATATAAAAAACTTACAATGCACACATAAAATGATCAGACACAAATCAAATTAAACAGTAATAATAATAATTAAAATAAAACATCAAACACAATATTTAACTTTACAAGACTTTAAAATAATGATCATTAATATAAAAAACATCAAACACAATAGACAAAACACTGGTATTTTTTTTTCTTGTTCATCAATTAGCATTGTGGGAAAAGAGATGTCACATGATTAACTAACGAGGTTTCTGACATATAATTCAAAACATGACTTATGACCCACTCATGGCGATTTTCCACACATGGCGCGTTTTGTTATGCTTCAGACAAATTCCAGCCTTGTGCAAAGATAGTCTCAGTTTACAGACACTTTGTCACAATACCCGGATGCAACAGTGTTACACTGCGACAGCGTTGCAGTGGAGAAGGTGGATACTTTTTTAAAGAACCAACTGGCGGGTGGAGTACCCGACCATATGAAGTTTGAGGAGCACCAGAGTGTCGACGGGCGCATGGCTCATTTAACAATAACCAATAAACAACAATTTTTATAAAATTCTAGAATGACGTCATCATATTAGCCACAACTCTAATTTGACAATAAGAATGTAACCTATGCATGCAGGCGATATTTGATTATGTTCCTCGTTTTGACAATGCAAATGAAAGTCAACACATTCCGATTTTTTCTTTCTTCTCCGAAAGATTCGATTCGAACAGAAAGTAATTGGCAAATAAATAAGAATGTAAAACAAAAAACATGAATGTAGAAATTGAATAATTAGAACACGAAACATACACCAAGAAAATAAACATTTAACAACAAGAATGTATGTTTGTTGTACGTTTTTTATATATGTATGTTCTAAGGTAAGCAATAAGAATGTAAATTGAACAACATAAATATAAATTTAAACACCATATCCTTTGTTGTCACTGACGTCACGATTGTGTACACAAATAACCTATAATGCAACACGCGCTCTATGCTGTCTCAGTATAAAATCATAGGCATGGAACCTTACAGCTAGTATAACCAGAGGGAGGAATCACCAATACGTAAAACACTAGCATTGATTTCAACTTTATTCTCATGAACGTTGAATGCGATAAGAAACTGCAACATACAAAGCAGGTTGTAATTAAATTGCCATATTAGTTTATTACAGCATGAAACAATCTACAATCCAAATAGTACAATAATGCAGCATGAATTAACTTTAAACATTTTACTGTCATTCATATTAACAAGAAAAATATGTACTAGAAGAATTATGAGATGATAAGTAAACCATTAGAACATCAAAGGTAAACCTTAATTTCTCTAAATATTTCTTAGAATAAACCAAATAATTTCCAATATTACAAAAGTGGGTGGGTGTGACAACGCCCAACTTTGAGTCAAATTCTCACATAAAAACAGGCGCTAAGCTTTAAAGCATACATGTATCGGACAAATCATATAAATATGCAACAAACTAGACCAAACTTACACCATGTAGGGCAATCTCGTAAATGTCGAGCTTGACAATGCAAGCCAAAACAACGTGGTTGCGACTTCCGGAAAAAAAACACGATATAGGCAAGAAATTCGACCTATATTATTAAATAAGCGAAAAGAGCCGAAAAGCAATGTTACCTTATATAGAGCGCGAGAGCGGTGGCAGCACACGCTCACAAAAACTGCCATTTTGATGCCTTAGGAAAACAGTCTCTGATAAGCGCAGTGTCTAAATAAAATATTTAAACAATTGTTTTATTTGTGTATTGCAAATATTTGCGTGATAATATAATAGTAAATATCAGTAAAACGAAAGAGATTTGTGTAAAATATAACAAACATAACGATTTTTAAACAAATAATACCATCAATAACACCGAACACCGACACGTCCATCTCAGTAGGTGTGAATATCGTCGGTAATTGAGACAATTACGTTTACAACAACAAGCTTTTCAACAAATAGATGGATTAACGTTAAAAGTTTATTGCTTGATGCCATCTAAAATTAGTAACGCTTCAATCAATAGTTGATTCGCTGGGGACACAAAATGACAGGTGCGAATATTGTGTGACGTCACATGAAAACAACGTATATCTACAATTGAACAACACAAATGTTAAGTTTAAACAAGAAAATGAGTTATACAATATTGCAACGTTTGGCCTCCGAAATGTTATAAGAAATATATACCAATGGATCAATTACATGGCAGTCAATGTCATAAAGGGTTATAATTGAAAGCACAACTAAGGTATTTCTGATTGTGGGGATATTTTAAGATGCATGTTCACAATGTATGCTTTATGTATATGAACAACCAGACATAAACCTACAGCCCTGACTTAAGCGAGCGGGTCTAGCTACAATGTAAACCAAAGACATATGTTATGGTCTTGTGTCTTTGATTTGCATCGTAATTAGGCGCGCTAGTCTGATCTGTAGATTTATATATGCTTTTTCACAAATTATTAAGCTACCCATGTGTAACAAATTATGTTACACTGGAACAATTACATGCTGTTTAATATGTAAAGTAGATCTACCCTTTTTGTGTAATGATCAATGCATACATATTTACGTGTAATGATTATGAATAACTGAACAATTGTAAACTGTTAACGTGTAATTGAATTTGTAACAACCAGAAAAATGACCTGACGCGGGCTGTCGACCAAACAATCATCGATCGATATTGGTTGCTACGCCGCCATTGTTCTTAAACAAGCTAACGGTGTTTAAGTTAACACTACATTACAATACCACTTGGCCCGTGGAAGATGATAGTTGTTTTCAAACCTAAAATAAATGCACAGACCAGACTACGGCGAGCGCGCCTAGCTACAATGCCAACCATAGACACAATATCAAGGCATCTACCAATTTGATATCAACCATTAATATGGCTTTATATACAACACATCTGAGCTGGATGGACAATTCATATACATGAACTGATAGTTTTATGTCAGTAGGATCCGGTTAAGGATTCATGACTACTCACATATAATATAAAGGACAGACATAGCAATCTGTTGGATCATGAAGATACATTGAAATCACATGTAGTTATAAGAGACGGTGATGGGCCGGTCACCGAAGTGCCGTTGTCTTTTCCTATACATAACCTAAGACCACGTAATGTTTTTCATCCTGGTGGCTTAAATATCACATAAATATAACGAACACAATTATTTACAAATAATAAAACTCGAAAATGTACTGCTACTGTTCACTTTCATCTAAAATCATTTTAAAAAATGATGAACAAAAAAATGATACATTGAATATAAGCACAATTGTGCAACTTTTTAAAATATAACATAACCTTGAATCAGATTCCAAATATACTGATTAGCAGTGATTTTTCAAACAACTACAACATATGAAAAAATGAATTGCAAAGAAAATAAATTGACATTATTTATATTATATAGTTAAAACTTCACTTCGATTGTGAAAAAAAAATACAACTGGACAAATCACGCTCGAAGTCATCCTGGGTAGAACCAGTAGTAAGCATATGCAGAAAAAAGTGTCTTGCTCAAGGATACCACACATAGCCGTAGCTGATGTTCGAACCCACGACCCTACGATCATGACTTCGATGCTCTATAAACTTTAGCAAAAAGCAGAATTAAAAAATATTTAAAATAAATCATTTATCACCACATTAGATTTAGGACGACCTGATTAACAATGTCTAACATTCACTACTAATATTTCCAATAACGAAAAAAACAATATCAATCAATATATACATTTTAAAATAACGTTAAATAGACAATAAATGCTGCCTATTGGCTTAAAAAAGAGAGATCTTCTTTCAAGAATTAGAAAGCAGGTTTTGGCAACTCTGCGTATAAGGTCGTGGTTGGTGAACAACATAGTAAGTTTGTTTTCATCTGATAGATTTCGGTAACGCATATCAATTTTAACAGCTTTTTCAGTTATAATGTTTATGTTGTCTAATACCGTCATATAAAGTTCATTTCAATATCACTTGTTTCCCGGATTCAACATGATCACTACAAAAAGGGCAAAGTCTGTGTTCAATTTGCAGTCTCTCATTCTTTCCGGTTTATAACCGTATTGGTGCAACATCAAATCAAAATTTTGCAAACGCTGCTCTTTGTTCTTTTGGTAAAATAATTTTGCAATAATGTTCAATTCCAAATACTTGTTTAAACAAAATGTATGTACGTAATTTATTTCCACCCCCATTCTTATTCTTATCTTCAGCGTTAACTGATTTTAACCAGTCCCTTGTGTACTTAGTCAATCTAGCTGTATTGACATTATTCATCATACTAGTCTTCGTTATAAGGTGGTTAATATTTGTATAATCAGCACAATTAATTTTTGTTAAAATATTCACAACGCCAATTTTTACATTTAATTTTACCTTTATTATAACAATACACAAAAATACGTTTATTTATCCAAGATGTTGTCAAATTATTAAAACCTATCCAATAGTTAGAAATACATCTAAACTGTTTAATAAAGACTGGTTGCCATCCCATATCACCAGATATTGCGGCTGTTGGTAAGAATTTACTGACTCCTGAAAAGAACCAACAGACTGTATTTTGAACCGTTTTTAATACACGAAAATTTCCTTGTTCCCCAGATGGCTGCCCCATACGAAATAATAGACCATGCCATTGAGCCATACAACTTTGTATATACATTATATGACATACCACCAAGTAACCTATATTTTGCTATTAACAAGTCAAGTGCTCTACCAGCAGATTGTGAGACAACTTTAGCAGTAACATTATAATCTAAAAATTCATTTATAATAAATCCCAAATAGATATATTTATCTTTTGTTGATAACATATTGTCGCCACATTTAAACTGAAACTCAGTTCTCGGTGTAGATCGAGGTCTATACTGAACAATATTACTTTTAGAAGCATTTATAGTCATACAATTATAATTACACAAAGTACATTTAATATGATTTTAAGTGCATTTCATTTTACGCCAACAAAACAGTATCGTCAGCATATAACAATAAGCATACGTTTTAATCTTCATATTTATCGATAACTAAACATTTTAGTTTAAAAGCTAAATCATTAACAAAACAATTGAACACGATTGGAGATAAGCAACAACCCTGCTTTAGACCAGTCGTAACATTAAAACAATATCATCAGCATAAAAAGTATAGTTATAACTTCATTATTCACATTAATGCCTTTACCACGTGTTTTTAAGCGTAAAGAAAAATCATTTATATACATATTGAACAACAAGGGTGACAATGAACAGGATTTACATCAAACCAATTACAGTGTAGTAAAATAGTTATTAATCGTTACATAGGCAATTGTGTATTGTTGTTATGCCATTAAAACTGAAACCGAAATAGTCTTTACACACGATGAAACCAATACATATAATTATATAACAGCAATTAACATTTTAGCCGAAAAACCAATATTATGTAACCAATGCCAAAGTTAACCTCGATCGATACAGTCATAAGCTTTATGAAAGTCTATAAATACGCAAAAAGTAGCCATTTTCTGGTATATTAGTGATGCATGAAACTTGATATATTGTACTCCGTTTTCCTCGGAACCTATTCTTTTCATCGACAAGCTTATCATTAGTTTCAGACCATAAAGTAAAACGGATTTTAGAATAGTTTGTACATAGAGGGTGCAAGTGCCATACCTCGATATGAAAGATGATTTTTGTATCAGCTAAACCTGACCTAGGTATAGGATTTATGATAGTTTTACCCCATAAGAAATGGTATGCAACCAGTATGTTAAAAAGTCAATGTGAAAAATAAACGTATCATATTTTTAAAACATCGGCTTGTATGTTATTAACTAGTAGCTTTACACGTCTTAGCGTAATCAACAGCCGTTTGTATTTCAAGTATAGGAATGTTTTCATCTAAAGTACTGTTGGAAAGAGTATTAACATTTTGTTTTTTATTATCGGTCTCATGAGCTGTAGTTGTTTTTAAAAGATTGCTATAATCCCGCTCACACCTATCACTACATCTGTTATATTCGAGGACAAACTGTCGTCTCCCATCAATACCTCCATCGAAATCAAGGTTTTCTTATTGTTATTAAATCCAATTTTACCGATAGATTTCCACATACATACTTTTTCTTTATATTTTTATAAAATGTTAAACAGCTATATACACTTTTGCGTTTAACAGACTCTGTTACAATGGAATATTTGCAGAAAATGAGGTGCCAATGCACACAACGCGCTTCCAACTTCCAACCTGGCGATGTAAAACTAACGAACAAAAATCAGATTAGAAATCAATTTTTATTGCAGGTATGGCAGCCATGGCTAAGGTCATCGTTTCTATGAAAGAAGGAACAATTCCAGGAAATCTTCATTACATGAAACCTAATCCCAATATACCTGGATTGGTAAACGGAAAATTACAAGTAGTGAGCAGCAATACGAAGTTGGAAGGAGGTCTAGTGGGCGTGGTCTCTATGGGGTTTGGAGGTTCAAATGTCCATGTTGTTTTGAAATCAAACCCACAGAAATCACAACAGTTTTGTGGAGAAAACAAGCAGAAAAGATTGTTTCTATACTCTTCAAGGTCAGAGGAAGGTCTAAAGGGTGTTTTAGAGAGAGCTAGAATGCACCAAGAAGATCAATATTTTCATGCTCTGATGAATGAATCGGCTCACACACCACCATCGTCGCATCCATTCAGAGGATTTACTGTGCTGAACAGCCTGAGTGAAATTAACATGAAGGTAACTTTAATAATTACGTACTGGGTAAATCTTGTAACCATATAAGGTTATTTTACAGTGTTTGTACAACATGGGAATATATTGTACGAGTATGTATTGTGGTGAAAATCATATTCGACAAGACGCCGTTGGCGAGAGTAATTTGTGAGGTTTTCAGAAAAATGTATCCATACACTATATCAAAATATTTAAAACAAATATGTTTATTTTTATTACAAAACTGACATTCTGTCGAAATGATTTTGTTAAATTCAATCTTATAATGATCATTTCCATGAAAAATAATACTATATGCATGCATATATGCAATAATTTTAATTAAATACTAGATGTTATCAAGTTTAAATATTTGTTTCGCATTGCTTCTTAAATCTCCAACTTTAAGAACGGATATGTTTATATTGAGGTTATACTCAAAAAATATGTGCGGTTACATGTGTTGTTTATTTCTGATATTGCATGAACATATATTAAGCTTAAATACTGGGAAGTTTTATAAAATTCTATCTATAGGGAAAATGTGACAAAAACTATAGCAATCGTCTTTAATATGTTTTAATAGCCTCAGTTTTTATACTAATCGTCTAAATACAAACATATACACAGGCTTTTGTTCATGATTATTAACACACAATACGGATATTATAAAGCAATACTGATTATGTTACCTTTTGGAGCAATTGTATCAATGTATTTCAGAAAGTAAGTGACGGTTTTCGGCCTGTTTGGCTAATTTTCTCTGGAATGGGTACGCAGTGGACTGGTATGGGCAAACACATGATGGAGCTGGATATATTTAGAGCCACAATCGTCAAGTTGGACACAGTCCTACTTCCGTATGACATTGCGCTCTACGACCTATTGATGGACACCGATGGCAAATTGTCTGAGAATGTAATTCATTCATTCGTGGCCATTACTGCTATACAGGTTGGTACTGTAGTGTATGAGACATTGCGATTGATGAGTTAAGAACAGTTAAAACAGAATTGTCAAACTTTGTAGTAAAATATTATTTAAAAATGACACTTTGTGAAATGTGCCTAAAACAACATCATTTAATGATTTAATACTTAGGTAAACTAAATAAGTTCATAGAACACTTGAGACATGCACATATCTATTGACTTTCTGCACAACATTTTGATAAAGATCATCAAACTGCTTTTGTTTGTAATTATATGGATAATGGAACTATTTCTAAGTTAAAAATGTGTCTTGATAATAAAAAAATTAGAATTATGTTATGGTATAGGTAAATATTATTAGAAATAGTACGACTTCAATCGTATTAAGAAAGAAAATGGAACAAGCTGTTGATTTATAAACGTACGTGTATGATAATTGTAATATTCATATCTGTACAGATAGCACTGTTTGATGTACTGACCAGTGTCGGTATTGAGGCAGATGGTATAATCGGTCATTCTATTGGAGAAGTGGCCTGCGCATATGCCGATGGTTGTTTGACGGCAGAGGAGACAATACTGGTTGCGTATTGGAGGGGACATTGTATAAAGTCAGCCCAGCTACCATTAGGTGGTATGGCGGCAGTAGGTATGTTAACTACCGTAATGGTATCTTGTAATGGCCGTTCATTACGTCGTTATATTTAACATCGCCTTTAAAAGAGATTTGTTCAATTGTACGATGGGTATACAATGGTTTATGGTACCGCGCTGTACATTTGAATAATTGACGCATGCATACAAAACTACAAGCTGATGATAATTCCCTGTGTATTTGTGGTGTCCTTGTTATGGTAAATTAATAATTGTTTATGCTTGTGATGTGCTGGTGGCAGTGTATCCTGTTAGATTTAAATTTCATTATATTTATATAAATGTTTTCAGATTAAGAATTTAAGTCACCGAACGTACACATACAATACAAAACAACACAATATCCTTTTTTCACTCAGTTCACATATACATGAAATCATGAGGTCATGCAAAGATGTTAAGTGTTAAGGCTCATCTAAGATGGCTAGTACCGTATACAGCATATATTTCAGAGATAGTTCAAATTCATAACCAAGGAAATGGAACAACATGTGTTAGTTTTTATGGGAGAGTTCCACGATAAGCAAAAGTAACATTGATATATTTGGCCTGTAACATTTGACATTATACGCAAATTTGTTAAATTCATGTTCTTATTTTCAAAATATTAATATCAACTGTCAAACAAATGGAAACATTCTTAATGTAAGTGTTAAAATAGTACAATTCGAAAATAGATGTGATGACAACAATAATCAACAGGAATTGTAGTCGCATAGTTATTATAGAATTCAACCGGAAGTCAAGGATGTGTATTTGCTGACATAATTCCATCATGTTATATTTTGGATAAAATTGTCACGCAATTATTGGTTATACGACATTTTTAACAGTAATGTTTAGTTAACAGTATTGGTAAGTGTCTAACATGCAAATGTTGAGACTTAACTATACATGAATGTATGATGACATATGATTAGCGACTGCTGTTTATTCGCCTAAAGTCGACGAATCGTGTGACGTGCTATGATTTTTCAGTGAAGTAGATTTCGAGTGACCATTTTATTTCTGTGGGATTATTGTATAATTAGATATTTTTTCCCTGTATTTCTAACATATATTGCTTTGTGTGTCACTATTGATTTTGTAAACTAAGAGTTCCACTAAGTTCAAAGATAATCAACATATAATTTTATATATCTATACACATTTATATATACATACATACACACACATAAATATTACGATATTTGGATATTTACATTACATAAAAGTACATGGAATGACTTGATAGGTAACTGTTGTATTATTTAAACTTGCACTATTTCCTTTCCATGTGATAGTTTATATGTCATTATTTAAAGGCTCATTAAACTTTCGAAACAGTACATTTTTAGTTTCAATTTAAGTCAGTTTTACTTTTCCAGATGATAGAATACATGTTAATTTGATCACTGAGAGACTTTGCAAATGAAAAAATAAATATAAAGCACATTACTAGTCTGAATTACGACCGGGTTTTGTTTACAAATTAAAGTTTGTCTCTTTCCGATAAACACCTTCGGCAAAAAACGGGGAGTTACAGCTTGTTCGGAAACGTGTCGGTCGGTTATATATTATCAATTCACTTCAAAGAGAAATATAGTATTGGGAACTGTGGGGGATGCAGTTAAACAATAAGTAAACGCTTACGGTTAGATAGTTTTTAAGAACACCTCTTAATTTATTGCACGTAAGCGACGAATCGTTTATATAAAATTTAAAATATATATTTTTGTTAATAACTGTACTAATCAAACCACCCTTGGTAGCCTCTCAATATTGACAGCGATAAAGTGATTTGTGACGTTATAGCGCGTGCGATAGACTCACGCGTGTATGCAAGGGAGGATCCTGAGCAAGAGTTACTAGTCCAAACTAGTAGTCCGTACTTATTGTTTTTCAGTCCGTATAAAGAATATAACGCGTATTACGTTCGATACAGTTTTATTGCAGACATCAATACATTGTTTTACAAAAAGAAACCCCAATAACGAAACAATATATTAGTGAAGTCATAAGTTTTCTAATCTTGCTAATTGACCCCTTATCTAACGGCCGAAACCCGCACACTACCATTGCAGTATTCATTTGTGTACTTTCGAACACTGGCGGAGGTACAGTCGGAAAGCAACCGAGTCATTACGGAATTACAAAAATGTAAACAAAATGTAAAAGTTTGGTCCGCTCGCCTAAGAAATACACATTTCGATCAAAATTATTTATTTTCTCGCTTTTTTAAAAAAAATCACTAAGGGGTCTACAGGAAGGGTTTTACTTTAAACACATTTAATTACAATCATTTTTGTTATTATCAAAAAGTTTGCATTTCTGACGTTTAATGAGGCTTTAAATCTTTTTAATATTGATTTGATGAATTCGCACATTTACCCCATATATGTTCTAACGTACACTAAATATATTTATTATTTCATGTAACGGAATTGAAACGAACTTTGGTGAGACATATGAAATGTAACACTCGTATTGTTGATTAAATATTAAAAGTGTAGTTTACTTATTTATTTACATATAAGAGGAATTAAATGTAAATGGCGTTTGCATTTTAAGGTTTGTCTTGGCAAGAGTGTATTGACCAATGTCCGGCAGATGTAGTTCCGGCTTGTCACAATTCTGCCGACACAGTCACCATATCTGGACCAAAAGAGGAAGTCAACAAATTTGTTAAAGTTCTTGAGACCAAGGAGGTATTTGCGAGGGAAGTAGACAGTGCGGGAGTAGCATTTCATTCGTATTTAATGAAAGGAATTGCACCTACATTCAAGATTGCGCTCGTTCAGGTATCTGTTACTATAAATGTTAACTTATTACTGCATCCCATCCTCTCCTACCCTGCTATAAAAGAAAAGTAATAGGAAACCGATATATTGAGTGTTCTAGAAAGTGTTTGTCAATTTCAATATAACATACATAGCTAGAATGGTGTAAAGGAAAATACTCTTACTGGCCCCTGCCATTTCGTCTACTATTTGTACTATTTGTAATTTAAATGCGCACATATCAATTTTACTTAAGTGTTCAGCATCAAATGTCGATGTGTCACACGCAAAACTATGTGGCTGCCTCTGACGTTCAGGTCACATTCAGGACGTAGGCCCTGTATTTCCATTCAATGATTGTTGGTTGTATCCCCTCTGTAACATGACTGTTTTTTTTTAATAACTCCACAGAAGAGTTTAAAATAATATGTCGACGTGTCGCGCGCAACACCTTGGTGCGCCACCTAAAAGTCCATTGCCACATACAGAACGTGGGCATATGAAGACTGTATTTCCATAAACTGCTGGAAGTGTCTGTCCTCTAGCGTCTAAATTCACTGGTCAGTTTTCAAATAACCTCGCAGACATTTTCACTATAACATGACGACTGGTTGCGCACAAACCTGGACGGCTACCTCAAAGGTCAAGTTCATATATATGACATGGGCATATTGGGCCGTGTACTTCCATTTACTTCATTGTTAATCGTGTCCAGAAGTGTTACGCATGACATAACTACGTGATTGACGAAAATCCTTTGTGGCTGCCTCAAAGGCTAAGGTCATGCACAGTACTTTCGCTTATGGACGAATCCTATCCATGGAGTTAGTATGCCAGTCCGCATTTCTTAAAGGGAATATATTGCTTGAAATATCTTTAAAATCAACCAATTATTAAAATGGATTAAAAGCATTTCATTATCTTTAAAAAATAAAATAAATCCGAGCGGTCTGGTAAGTCAAATCAACCAAAACACTTGATTCTGCTTGATGTCATTCGGACCTGTATCAATGGCGGATCTATCTTTTATTGAAATTAACTCTATTTTACTAAAAACATATGTGTCCGTTTAAATTTTGTGTTGCACCCTTTTAAATCGAAATCCTAGATCCGCCCTTGTGCACAACGGATCAAATGGAAATCATAATGAAATCGCATGCATCATTTTATACGTCATAAAATATGTAAAATTGTAAAATATGTAAAAACGTAAAATATAAAATTTTGTATAGGACAGCGGATTGGTTGATTGAATGTTAAGTGTCATTGCCTGCCACTGAGTGTTAATGGAAGATCAGTTAACCTAACCACTCTTTCCTGGGATCCTAGAATGCAAACAATAAGCGGTGTTCAAGTTATGATTATAATATCGGATGAATCAGCGTTGAGATTCGAATAAGTAGAAGTAATACCGTATATCAATTCTCATTGAGATTGTGGTTGGCAGAGACTCGAACTCACAACCCCTGGATTGATTACCAGACGTGCTACCGAGTGATCTAACCAAGGCCGGTCCGTGTAGTAGAAACCGTGCAGTAAAATTGAAATGACATCCGTATATATTATTGGTTTATTCATTACTTTTTATATATGCCACAAACACATCAATGTTAAATGAAAATATTTGAAAGTAAGATATTGTTTTCAGGTTATTAAAAAACCAAAATTACGGACAGCTCGGTGGATAAGTTCCTCTGTGCCCGAAAAAGACTGGTCCTCAGATCTTGCTTGCTCTTCGTCTGCCGATTATTTTGTGAACAATCTAATACGCCCGGTTTTGTTCCACGAGGCACTCTTGCATGTCCCCAGCAACTCCGTTGTCATTGAAGTTGCACCACACTATTTGCTACAGGCCATCTTAAAAAGGTCTCTGTCGACTGACTGTTGCATTGTGGGACTGATGAAAAAAGGACATGAGGAAAACGTTGAAGTGTGTTTATCCGGATTGGGCAGGTAAGACACGGTAATATTTTTGTTAGCATGCCTGTTGTGTAAAAAACGAAACCAAGCATTGTTTTACTCAAGAAAGTATCAATATAATCTCATTGTGAAGTGATAAATTGACAAAACGCAAAATAAACTTTACTAGACAAATTGGTGTCAAACATGCCGGAATATCGACTGTTAATGTTTAAGACTATAACACAATGACTGATATTACAGTTTACTGAATTATGGACAAATTGTTATGGACAAATTGTTATTGACAAGTGAATTAGATAGGAGTACATCTTGTCAAATTAGTATTATCTTTTTTCATTTCAAATCAGGATTTCTATTTATAAATATTGTCTTATTAATAGGTCGAGTGGGTGTCCAATATAAACTACAATTCACTTTTAAAATGTTTGTTTATCAAATACTGCTCATGTACCGACATACTGATTCAAGTTCCTTGGGGAGGAAAACAAATAAAAAAACGCAATCGATTTATATTCTAAACAGTCAACAGTAGTGAAAAATGAAAAACGTATATGAAATTTGATGAACTATCAAAATTGACTTTTTTGTAGCAGAATATTTTTTTTATATTTAAATTTTGAAATAACCATTAACGAAAACCATTTTTAATACAAAACTTTTTCAGACAAAAAACAATAATTGGGGACTTGTTTCAGCACATTTATTTTTATTTTGTGAACATAATATTTGGAGGAAAAAAAGTATGTATCTGTTGAAGAGAAAAGTTTATGTTTATATAAAATACTTCAATTTTCAAATTCAATTTAAAACTTAAGGTCTTAATGAAATGACACAAAAATGATTTTGGTTTGCAATTTTCTATGCAAAATTGTGATGTATTGGAATTTTAAAATATATAAATGTTCAAACTTAATTTAATGTATTAAATGACTATTTAAAGAGCCGTTGAAAGTTTTATCACAAATTAAAATTTATTGCAAAATGTCTTAATAGCTGCTGTATCGACAACATTATTTTTAACATTTAAAATCTGTTTTCTTTTGCTGTTAAATGCGTTCTGCCTAATTTATAAATATGCCACTGATAGTTGATTTAATAAACGCCCAATAACATTCACAAGAATAATAAATAACTTAAATTAACTTTTTTTGTGTAATAGAGACAACTTTTAAAATAAATTTTAGAGGGGGGCGAAACATTAACGAACACGTTGCAAGTGCTAATAACTGCCTTAAAATGAGGTTTATCATACAGCAAAAGATTTCAAACACCGTTTTTCATTAAACTGTTTTACGTATAATATCAGTTAAATTTCATTTAATAGAAACACGTAAGTAAATATTTCTACATAGATTGTGTCAATTAAAACTTATCAATGGCAAATAAGGGAATTTGACTTATTTTATGAGCTGGTGTGGCTTAATTTGTTTTTATTTCAAATCGTGCAGGTGCTACCAGAATGGAGTAAACGTTGACCCACTGAAGCTTTGTTCTCCGGTCACGTTTCCGGTACCAAACAGAACACCAATGATTTCTCCGCTAGTTAAGTGGGATCATACTCAGTTATGGGATGTTCCTGTGGCCGATATGTTCGTTGGTGGGGGCAGTTCCCAAAATGGGTGTGGATTTGATATTGACATATCACCGGATTCACAATACCACTTCCTGGTTGGACATACAATTGAAAGACGTGTTTTGTTTCCAGCAACAGGATATATTTTGTTAGCTTGGAAAACACTGGCAAAAATGAAAGGAATAGCGTTTGACATGATGGCGGTAAAGTTTGAAGACGTTCATATACATTTTGCCACAATATTATCTGAAAATAGTAAGTATTTTGTTTTTATGTGACAAGGTTCCCTTCAAACCGTTTGGTCAAGAATGGGGAAGGTATCCAGACACCCTAGTTGGATATACGGTATCATTATCGGTCGCCATATTATAGGCGAGGGGAAAGGACAAAGTATGTTTTACACCAATAAAACAGGTACTTTTGTAATGACAAGTAAATATGAAGGAGCGTTTTTGGAGGCCGTATCTCCATCTCAATACTCATAGTTAGTAGAACGCACCCAGCTTTCCCGATTCGGTCCGTTAATTAGCAATGGTGGGAAAGCGTTTTTGAGCCCAATGATCAGTTGCTTCGGAAGAAATTTGAATGACATCATTGTTCAGCAGGTGTTCAATTGCTATGAATTGGGAGACAGGCATATAATTCTCTGCTTGTTAATAGACCTGACTCGTGTCATATCAGGATCTGAGATTAAATTAAAATCATCAGGTAATAAATGAAATTTTTACCAGTCATTGAACCTAAAACTCACTGTGTGGCTATCCCATTTGACTAATGATGCAATGCACAGTAACAAAGCGCTTTAATTAAGGCTCACTGTGGGCTAAACCATGTGACTGTTGATACAATGCACAGCCACAAAACGAGTTAAGACTGGCTGTGGCGCTAACCCATGTGACTGTTGATACAATGCACAGCCACAAAACGAGTTAAAACTGGCTGTGGCGCTAACCCATGTGACTTGATACAATGCCCAACCACATAACGAGTTAAGACTGGCTGTGGCGCTAACCCACGTGACTGTTAATACAATGCACAGCCACACAACGAGTTATGACTGGCTGTGGCGCTAATCCATGTGACTGTTGATACAATGCACAATCACAAAACGAGTTAAGTCTGGTTGTGGCGCTAATCCATGTGACTGTTGATAAAATGCACAACCACAAAACGAGTTAAGACTTGTGGCTGTGGTGCTTACCCATGTGACTATTGATACAATGCACAATCACAAAACGAGTTAAGTCTGGTTGTGGCGCTAATCCATGTGACTGTTGATAAAATGCACAACCACAAAACGAGTTAAGACTTGTGGCTGTGGTGCTTACCCATGTGACTATTGATACAATGCACAGCCACAAAACGAGTTGAGACTGGTGGCTGTGGCGCTAATCCATGTGACTGTTGATACAATGCAAAACCACAAAACGAGTTAAGACTGGCTGTGGCGCTAATCCATGTGACTGTTGATACAATGCCCAACCACAAAACGAGTTAAGACTGGCTGTGGCGCTAACCCATGTGACTGTTGATACAATGCACAGCCACAAAACGAGTAAAGACTGGCTGTGGCACTAATCCATGTGACTGTTGATACAATGCACAACCACAAAACGAGTTAAGACTGGCTGTGGCGCTAACCCATGTGACTGTTGATACAATGCCCTACCACAAAACGAATTAAGACTGGCTGTGGCGCTAACCCATGTGACTGTTGATACAATGTACAGCCACAAAACGAGTTATGACTGGCTGTGGCGCTAATCCATGTTACTGTTGATACAATGCACAATCACAAAACGAGTTAAGACTTGTTGTGTCGCTAATCCATGTGACTGTTGATACAATGCACAACCACAAAACGAGTTAAGACTGGTGGCTGTGGTGCTAACCCATGTGACTGTTGATACAATGCACAGCCACAAAACGAGTTAGGACTGGTGGCTGTGGCGCTAATCCATGTGACTGTTGATACAATGCAAAACCACAAAACGAGTTAAGACTGGTGTGGCGCTAATCCATGTGATTGTTGATACAATGCCCAACCACAAAACGAGTTAAGACTGGCTGTGGCGCTAACCCATGTGACTGTTGATACAATGCACAGCCACAAAACGAGTAAAGACTGGCTGTGGCACTAATCCATGTGCCTGTTGATACAATGCACAGCCACAAAACGAGTTAAGACTGGCTGTGGCGCTAACCCATGTGACTGTTGATACAATGCACAGCCACAAAACGAGTTAAGACTGGTGGCTGTGGCGCTAATCCATGTGACTGTTGATACAATTCACAACTACAAAACGAGTTAAGTCTGACTGTGGCGCTAATCCATTTGACTGTTGATACAATGCACAGTAACATAACGTATAAAGACTGACTGCGGTGCTAACCCACGTGACTTTTTATGCAATGCACAGCCACAAAACGCTTTAATACTGACTGTGGGCTAACCCATGTGACTTTGTATGCAATGCACAGTCATAAAACGCATTAAGACTGATTGTGGGCTAACCCGTGTGACTTTTGATGCAATGCACATCCACAAAACGGTTTAAGACTTACTGTATGGCTAACCTATGTTACTTTTGATGTAGTATACACCCACAAAACTCTTTACGACTTACTATGTGACTAATCTATGTGACTTTTGATGTAGTACTCCCCCACAAAACACTTTACGACTTACTATGTGGCTAAACTATGTGACCTTTGATGTAGTACACATACACAAAACGCTTTACGACTGACTATGTGGCTAACCTATGTGACTTTTGATGTAGTACACATCCACAAAACGCTTTACGACTTACTATGTGGCTAACCTATGTGACTATTGATGTAGTATACATCCACAAAACGCTTTACGACTTACTATGTGGCTTACCTATGTGACTTTTGATGTAGTACACATCCACAAAACGCTTTAAGACTCAATGGTTCAGGTTTTAATCAAATTTTAATATATTGATTTTGATGTTTGTTTTGTCAGACAAGGTTCACTTCGGTGTGACCATACAGCCGGGAAGTAATAACTTCGAAATAATGGACGGGTCCGCTGTCTGCGTAACTGGAAAAGTGACAGCGGTAGAAAACACGGGAATGACAACCTGGCCCACACCAGATGAGATGAAAACAGAATACGAGCTAACTGCATCAGACGTGTACGGTCTGTTCAGAGCTAAAGGATTCGAATTTGGACCAACTTTTCAAGGAATTCTCTGTTCCGATTTGAATGGTAGGATTAAAATGTCATTGAAAAGTATTAAAATGTAAAGGCGTACCGTGAAGAAAATACATTTGTAAAACAAGTTATTGACGTGTCACTCTCAATATCGTTAATGGCATAACATAAAATTTCATTATATTTATATAAAATTTGGTAATACTATGCCAAAGGCATGAACCTGTTAATATCGGGACGATCAATATTTGCAGTTTTTGACCACTACCAAAAAATCATACGCGACAAGTTCTAGATTTTATTCGTCGAATTTCATACATTTGTACTTTATACATAAGCAACAAATCAAGCAATTAAAGTAAATTATGAACAGTGTATCAACATATGTATTGTTAGTTAGAATACTAATAAATGGAAATTGGTGGTAAACACATCGAAAACTAAAATCATATTTTTTATATTATATATTTGGGGATTTATTCATGGTAAAAATATAGAAGAATTCATATGCAATTTTGTAAACGTTTGTTAGGAGTGAAGACAACTACACTGAACTGAATGATTTTATTGATGGTGAACTCGGTAGAATGTCATTTCAAACATTGAGATGTTTAAATATAATAAGATTTTGAACTAAAATATTACAATCAAATGAAAATAAATATATAAGTAAGGTATATATGTTGTTAAAGGATGATATAGAAAATAATACAAACGAGAAAAACTGATTAAAACTTACTTTGCTCTGTTGGATTTCATGACGCCTGGCTTTATCAAGATGTACAATTGACAATTATTTATGTATAACGTTAAGCAAAGGCTTAAAGACCAATTGATACAGGACTGGTCTAGCAGATTGAATAACTCAAGTAGAGCTATTTTCTACCGATGTATTTCAAATTTTAATTTTCAACCATATTTAAATGTAAAAACAGTTTAGAATAGGTGTTTCAAAATTAAGAGTATTCTCATATAGATTATATATTGAAACATGCAGGTGGTCTAAATTTCAGAGTACACCAGTATATATATCCACTGACCCCGTATTGTAAAAACGGATGTCTGTTTTAACATACAACAATGATATAATGAACTACGCGCCTACGTTAGAATTTCCTGCTTAAAATTGTAACATATTCTTGATGTATTACAAGAGTCACGTGTCATGTTGATTTCAATTTGATCCGTCATACAGGTTTACACGTTGTAAATTTGTTTCATCTTAGAAAGAGTCCGAATGACGATGTAAATAGTTAAGAGTTGTCTTGTTTTTTCAAAGGGGAATTTCGTTCTGATTGAAATATTGATTTTGTCACATTTAGTAAATTTGATCTACCCTTTTTGAAAATGCTTTTATTTTTTTAGACATTTATAAAAAAAAATCTTGATATACTACCTTTAAATGCTTTGATGTCATTTAGAGATTTGTTTTATATACTCTGGTGCGTGTGTGATCTAATTAACAATAATAACCTCTTCGGGGGCCAGCCTAATTATTAAGATAGGTTTTGATTTCCTGTAAGGTAATCTGTTCAAAATGAAACAAGTCAATACAACGCAATATTGCGCAGGGTACCAGCAAAATCGGGCGCTAATACAAGGCGGTATCGATGGAACTCACTACTGTATTTTTTAAAATATGGTAATGGGGTGGGGGGAAGGGTGATGGGGGCGGTTATTAGCAATGTTTTGTGACATATTGATCAAGACTTTTCACAGTATGTAAAATGAGAAATGCGATCGTCTGACCGACGGTACTTTTTCATGAAGAACACTGAGGCTTTTCTATAAGATGTTGTGTTATATTTTGTAGGGTTGTCGATGTATTGTATAAGTTATTTTTATTTAACATGTTGTTTTCTTTTTTTTTTTGCAAAATAGGTTGGTCATCGATACCGTAATAACCGGTGTTTGTCATATTTTTGCACGTCGTAAGAAACACACATTTCATTTATATACACATGAATATATATGAAAATTGTTCAGTCTCTTTTAAAATAAATAAAAGTCACTAAGTAATTGATATATGTTTACCATAGAAAAAACACAGTCACAACCCCTGATAACGTACCGTTTAAAAACAGTGTACTCCTACCCGGAGCCCCCATCAACATTTCTAGGTTTACTTTGACCAAGCTAACCCCTGCTATAAACACATCACATACTCACATTTGTAGCTTGGTCTTGGCTCGTATTACTGGGAGTGAAACTCCATTGAGGTTCACTTTTTAATATTTCTTATGGTTTAATTTAAGTTTCGTGTGTGTGTGTGTTTAATAAAAAACGTTTTTAAGTCACGAACTATTGGATTAAATAATAATCATACACCCTCCCCTGTAAAACTCACAAGAATGCATAATTTGATCCCCTACGTCTACACTCGCAGTGCTTGGTGTACTGAGTTTGATACTCGTTGGAGATTCTCTTTTAAATACATCTTAGTGCCACCAGTGTAAGAAACACACCCTTCCTACACATTACTCCCAGGTTGCCTCTCCTTAATAACTGAATTGCTCTTACGTGCATTAAAATATCGTTCACCTACAAAATATTTATAATTACGCTTAGTTACTTTAAAAGTGGAAACCGTTCCTTTTGAAAGGAAAATGTACCTAAACTTGTGACGAAACATTTTGTCAGCTGCATAAATGCATGTAATGAACAATTATAACAAATAACTCCTCGACATCTGATACGTGTCATTAAAACAGGACCCCGCGATAATACTGTATCAATTGCTGGCCCTATTATACGGGAAGCCATAGTGTATGATGTTGTTTGACTGGGAGGTAGCATGTTATATCCCGTGATTGACGATAAGGAGGAAAACTGCCATTTCAGTTTACTTTCAATATCAAATTATTCAAGGTGAGAATGCGCGGTTGAGATGGACTGGTGAATGGATATCGTATTTGGACACGATGTTACAACTGACGATCTTGTTCAAGCCAAACCTCCCCACACGGATAAAGGCAGTTACCATTGACCCAGTCATCCATACACAGTTTATCAAAAACTATGACAATGGAATCCAAGGTATCATTTACTTAGCTGTCATATACCCATTTGCATTACTTACTTAATATCAGTTACAAGTTGTCGTCACTTACTTGATCTGAGCTACAAGTTGTAGTCGATTACTTGATCTTAGCTACAAGTTGTCGCAACTAACTTGATGTTAGCTACAAGTTGTAACTTACTTGATCTAAGCTACAAGTTGTCGTCACTTACTTGATCTGAGCTACAAGTTGTCGTTACTTGCCTGATCTAAGCTACAAGTTGTCGTCAATTACTTGATCATCTTACCTACAAGTTGTCGTCACCTACTTGTCGTCACTTACTAGATCTTAGCTATTAGTTGTTGTCACCTACTTGTTGTTGTCACTAACTTGATCTGAGCTACAAGTTGTCGCCACTTACTTGATCTTAGCTACAAGTTGTCGTCACTTAATTGATCTAAGCTACAAGTTGTCGTCACTCACTTGATCTGACCTACAAGTTGTCGTCACTTACTTGATCTGAGCTACAAGTTGTCGTCACTTACTTGATCTGAGCTACAAGTTGTCTTCACTTACCTGATCTTAGCTACAAGTTGTCGTCACCTACTTGTCGTCACTAACAAGATCTTAGCTACTAGTTGTCGACACCTACTTGTCGTCACTTACTTGATCTGAGCTACAAGTTGTTGTCACTTACTTGATCTGAGCTACAAGTTGTTGTCATTTACCTGATCTTAGCTCAAAATTGTTGTCGCTAACTTGATCTGAGCTACAAGTTGTCGTCACTTACTTGATCTGAGCTACAAGTTGTCGTCACTAACTTGATCTAAACTACAAGTTGACGTCACTTACTTGTTCTCAGCTACAAGTTGTTGTCACTTATTTGAGCAAAGCTACAAATTTTCATCACTAACTTGATCTCAGCTACAAGTTGTCACTAACTATTCGTTTGATTTCAGCTGCTATTATTTGTAACTTACTAGTTTCTCCAGCTATTGGTTCATACATAAAATATTGATGTACCAGGTTAATAAATAAGTTACGTTTAAGTAAACGAAAGTCGAAATTCATAACCGATCTTTCTCTCTTTACATTGGCTTAATTTGCATTTTCAATTAAATTAGATAACTTTAATGAGCTCGGCTATTGAAAGGCGTGTTCAACAATGTTATTTGCCATGTTTTTATTTAGAATTGCATATTCTTTTAAAAACATAGCAACATGTCTTTCCACGCATATAACATTTAAGTTATTGTTACTAGAGAAATGCCAACATGTAATACGAACAGCGTGATTTGTATACGAAAATTAAAGATGATGCTCTATATTGATCATTTTCTCCAAAGGAATCGATGCAAAAGTGAATAAGAACTGCGATATGTGTATGGCAGGCGGAGTAATGATCCATGGTCTTCATACAGCATCAACGCAGAGACGCGATGACCTCCAAGAGATAATCACACAGAAATACCAGTTTGTGCCTCATATTCTCCCAACACCGATGGAACCTGCTTCATCATTGATCGGATATTCCACAGAGTCCTCACTCCACGCATCCGGACTATCCAATGACTTCATTGAAAATCAAGAAAAGCCACGTCTGAATAAGAGAGGCCATATCAAATCCGTCATAGACGAAAACGTTTATATAAACACGGATGTCGCTGAAAAGGATGAATCTTCCAGAGATGAACAGCAGAATGGCAACCTGTCATTGTTGCAGAAAAACGATGGAATAAACGACACAGAATCGTTAATGCCTGATACCGAACAAAACAATGACCAGATGACGTCGGATTGTTCATTGGATTGTTTAAATATACCCGCAAATTTGAAACCATGTCTCGATTTAGTTGTTGAAAATACTCCGATTCAGACGTTGAAAGTGATGGAGGTCACAAAGTCGGGCATGCGTGATCACATATTTCCATTATTATCAGATGATCCAAATATTAACATTTCGTACACAGTCGCAGTTAAAACACAAGAAAGTCGGGAAAACTGCGATTATCAGACCATCATATGGTCTCCAGAAGTTTCACCAAGGCCAGCCGAAAAGGTGCATCTGATCGTGGCAAGAAACATACTACACAAACAAGTCAGCATTTCCACAGGAATCGGACATATCTCTAAATATTTGGAAGATGATGGATTTCTGCTTGTTGAGGAGGTTACTCAAAACTTTCATCTTGTCATGCCATTAGACGTTTTGGATGAAGGTATTGACGACCCTCGTGACCTTGATATTAGAAGCAGTGGCTGTTATTGCACCGCTGAAAAGTGGCGGGAGTTATTCGCGCAACATGGATTTACAGTTGTTTACGAGAGGTGCGATTTGGTGTTATCAACACTGTTTTTGCTGAGAAAGCGTTCCTGTAGCTTGCTTGAGAACCAGACGGTCGTTGAAGTATCAAGACTAGAGTGTAACTGGGTAGATGAACTGAAACAAAAGACTGAAGAATGTCAGAGTAAACCGAAAGGAGAAAACTTGTGGCTTGTGTCAGATGATCGTATCAATGGGATAGTTGGCCTGGTGAACTGTCTACGGCTAGAATCTGGTGGTGACAGGATCAGGTACGTGTTGTTTGATTTCTGAAATTTAATAAGAATTTTACGGAAATGCATGTCATTGTTTTTGGTTAATTTTAGAAATGGATATTATTTCAGTACAGAAGTTCATATCGTACATTTACAAATATATTACCCTTCTATCAGAAATACCAGTTCACCGTGGTTTATAAGTAAAAAGGTACCATCAATGAACGGATTTTTTTTTATACATTTCAGAGAGTTTATAATAAGGCCGCTATTATATACAAAAGTAGCAATCAGAAATATTTCTCGACACAAACCTTTCCCTATTTTAAAGTTTTACTTAAGAAACATTTAAATCATGTCAGTTAAAACACAAAAAGTCATCACCTATGGAATTTTGCCTATCATCTCGTATTTTTCAAACATGCGATACTCGCTATGGAAAAAAATTGCCGAAACCTCATTGGGTAGCAATCTACGTTTCGTCATCTATATGACATCCATATTTATTGATAAAGGATGATCTCAATCATTATCTAAGTAAATATTCCGTATTTCCGTAAGTGACAAAATGTTTTAGACCCGTCTGGGTTGTTGGACCCCACAACCTCGGCAGACTGTGACAGAAATACAATCCAGAGAAGGTACCTTAACCCACTAGGTCGCGAAGTGCATTTTTAATGCATAAGACAATTGCCTGATGATTCCATTCTTGCTCATTTCATTCGTATGTAATTCAATTCATGACATGTTAACTATCTGTTGCATAATTGCAGATGCGTTCTAAACATGGGGAAAGAGCACCTTCCAGATATCCGCAGCACCATAAAAACGTTGATACCAGCAGATATGGTGATGAATGTGTATAAAGACTCTCAGTGGGGATCATTCCGCAATCTTCCATTGCCGACAGGTGATTTTATAGCATTTCTTATTACAAAATTGGAGTTCCAGAGTGACATCATAACGGACTAGCTGGACCAAAAGATATCGATGATTATTACGCAAAAAATTGACGATAAAAGTTCATGGAATAAATCAAATCAAATCTATGTTCAACCTACCGTATATAACAAAAAGGTGACACATATAACTAATATATGATGGATTGAACAAAGATGTAGATCTGAAATAAAATATTGATTTTTTTTCTGCCCCACCACCCCAATAGATTTTTTTTGTGGAAGGGGGGGGGGAGGGGGGTGGCATGTAGTTATCATCCCAGTGTCCGTTCGTCCGGTATTTCGTATCCGGCCTGTAACTTTGTCATGCATAGATGGATTTTGTTAACAAATTATCAACGTAACTTGACGACGTGTCGTGCGTAACACCCAAACTCCCACTTCAAGGGTTAAGGTCACACTTTAACTTGTTTGACGACACTTTCGGTCTGTTTGAGATTTCGTGTCCGGTCTGTAAATTTGTCACCTATAGATAAATTACAAAAACACTAGGTTCAATTCGTTAACCTGACATGACGACGTGTCGCGCGTAAGACTCACACACGTAACTCAAAGACCAAGGTCATACTTTGAGTTTATTCGACAACACTTTGATATGTGTGATATTTCGTGTCTGGCTTGTAACTTTTTCATGCATATATGGCTTTTATAAATACTTGTAACAAATGATTAACATGAATTGACGACGTTTCGCGCGTAACACCCAGACTCCCACTTCAAAGGTAAAGGTCACAACTTGACTTTGTTCAACAACACTTTCAGTTTTAGATTTCGTGTCCAGTCTGTAACTTTGTCAACAGGACATGATAAAGTGTCCCAGAACCTTTCCTTAAAGGTCAAAATAACACTTTCAATTTGATATTTTGTGTCTGGTCTGCAATTTTGTCTTTAACTTTATCAAGATAACATCATGACGTGTCGCACGTAAGACACAGATCCGTACCTCAAAGGTCAATGCCACACTTTGAGTTTGTTTGATAACATTTTGAGTCTGTTTGAGATTTCAAGTCTGGTCTGTAACTTTATCATACATGGATGGATTTCAATTACATTAAGCTCAGTTCATTACCATGACATGACGACGTGTCTCTTCAAGACCAACAACATTACCTCAAAGGTCAAGGTCACACTTTCAGTTTGTTTGATATTTCATGTCTGGTCTGAAACTTTGTCTTATACGGAGGGATATTAAAATAGCTTGACACAAGTTATCAATATGTCATCTACATTTACCTGTAGAAATACCCAGACCTTTATATAAGATGTCAAGGTCACGGTTACACAAAGTTCAAGATTACTCTTTAATGTAAATATATATATATATATATATTCACAGACCATTTGGGCGGCATGTGACACCGATGACATTTCTTGTTTTCAAAAATTTTTTTTTTTAAAAATCAGATTTATTTTGGAGGGGGGAACTAACCAAGGTCCGTTTATCCTGATTGTGGTTATTAACTTGGGGGGAGGGGGGGGTGTGGAATCCGTTATACCCGTGACCTCTTAAACATACCGAAGTCTCGATAGAGCATGCACAGTAGCTCAGATATTAATGGCACCACACATATTCATGGCCAAGGATCGAACCCACGGTCCTAGAATTTGGGTCGAATAATCAACCGATGGGCAAGGCGCACTACATCTAAACTTTTTCAAATGTAGGTGAAAACGATCAAAACAATGGTTATCGACTTCGTCTTATCTTTCCAATTCACTTTTCTGCACTAAAATATTTTCTACTTTATTTTCCAGCTCCCCTGGTGAAGAGTAACTTTGCCTATGTGAACATCCGGACACATGGAGATCTGTCAAGCCTCCAGTGGTTTCAGTCTTCTCTGAGACACTTTGATGCAGAAATAAACACACACACCGAATTATGCGACGTCCATTATGCGTCGTTGAACTTTCGTGATGTAATGTTAGCAACTGGAAAACTACCACCGGATGCTATCCCAGCAGGGCCTGTATACCAGGAATGCATGCTGGGAATGGAGTTCTCGGGAGTCGACGGAAGTGGCAGAAGAGTGATGGGAATTGTTCCTACTCAGGTACGTTCGTCTGCTGTTGATCTAAATAAGCGCCTCAAAACATCCCCAGGGTCCCCTTGCACTGTTCTCCGCTCGCCTTTTTTGTTTTTTTATTTCTAGATACACGTATATGAAAACCATTTGACATAATTTAAAAACTGTCTATTGAAAACTTATTTCATTCAACAAAGATCTGCATTTGTCTTTTTTATGCCTCAGTAACCATAGTGTTTAAATGATTGACGTGACAGAGTATGGAATTGCGAGAATAAACGAACTGTAGAAGGAGGTGTCCCCAGAGAACAATTCGTTTATTCAAGTAATCCCATAAGTTAACATTCATAACAGTAATTAATATATATCCAAAGCAGTAGAACTTCATTTCGATGGTTTAACGCAACATTGCTCTATTTCCTTATTTGTTTATATGTAGATAGAACAGTCTTGCCTTCGGTTTACCAAACTCGGCTGCGTTCAGCACCGTTAAATAGCAAACATGTTTAATGCCTGGTTCCCTAAAAGTGTTGCGTAGTGTGTACTAATTTGATGTTGAGCCAGCGTCCAGTAAAATATGTAAGCTAATGTAAGTAAACGTTTATCCGAACTAAACGCAACCCAGGTGTCAGTAAGCGCTCAAAATGGGCGGCAAATGTCATTTTTATTTTTACGACATCTCGTGACAAATATAACACTAAAAGGGCGTAACTGAAATTTTATTCTAAGACATTACGCAACAAAAAGAACGCCAGATGGCATACATGGCTTTTTATTTTCGATAATTCGTTGATACCTTAATATGTATTGGATTCTTTGAATAAATTATTTGTTGTCGGAGTGTACACACTCTAACAGTTCATTTATTCTTGCAGTCCGATACTTTATCTGTTGCGTCATTGTTTCAGGGTCTAGCTACAGCAGTAGCTGTGAATAAACGGTACATTTGGCAAGTGCCCGACAACTGGTCGCTAGAGGAAGCAGCTAGTGTTCCTGTTGTCTACGCAACGGCGTACTATGCCATGGTTGTCAGGGGCAACATCCAACACGGTGACAGTATTCTTATTCACTCTGGAAGTGGTGGTGTTGGTCAGGCGGCCATTTCTATCGCGTTGAACTATAAGTGTGAAATATTTACGACCGTTGGATCAGACGAGAAGAGGGAGTTTTTAAAATCAAGATTTCCTGAAATAGATGACGCACACATATTCAATTCCAGAGATACGTCGTTTGAATTTGGAGTGATGACTGCAACTAATGGCAAAGGTATATGTTATGTAATAAATGTTTACATCCGTCCGTCCATCCATCACTCCGTACATCCAATCTTCGTGTCTGGTCCATAACGATTACACACATTGAATAGTTCTGATATAAATAGACAGAAAGTTCCAAGCCTGATCACTCCGATATAAGCAGGGACTGAAAGTGCCACTAAAAAGTTAATACTTTCTAAAATATGAGGTTTTAGACAGTGACACTAGGGGATTTATATCTCCCTAATACGGTTATACTGTCGTAGGTATACTGTTTGTTTTGAAATGTGAACGTGAGTAAAATCGATTTTAGCATTGGCTTATGGCCCTTTAAATAAACACTTACGTATGTGTGTATTTTAAAAATTTGCTTCAAGTGAACACGTCTTAAATAGACATAAACAATGTTGAAATTCAGCGTCTGTACACATACTGGGATATTTTAATTTTATGTCCATTTTCTCGTACTGGCATCATTTAAATTTATAAAATTCATAAAGAGTTCCGTGAAAATTTATCGTATTGGAGGTGGGTTTCTTAAAACAACGTATGTTGATTTTATAGGCGTGGACATAGTGCTGAACTCTCTGGCAGAGGAGAAACTACAGGCTAGTATAAGAGTCCTGTGTAAACATGGAAGCTTCCTGGAAATTGGCAAATTTGACCTGTCTGAAAATACTCCATTAGGTAAGTCTCATAAGTAAACCAATGTGTTCATCATTTTTTTTCTATTCATAAATAAATTTAAATAATAAAATCAAACAATGGGCTGCGTTCATTAATTTTTAATGTTTACTATAAATTTGTAGTTATCAGAAAATGTTTTTTAAAATGTCCCCTACAGATTGGTTATTTTTCATAATCATCAATTAATTAAATTTTGGTCCATTTTAAAATTTAAGACAAATCACCTGAATTCTCTATAGCTTGCTATAAAAAAATTATGGAATCAGTTGGCGAAACTTGGCATTATATCCGAATTTGTATCTTATCTGTTTAGTCATATTTACACATTTTTAGAAACACACCTATATTTAAATTAACAATTCCAACTGATGAATCGGTATACATCGGTAGTTTACGGAAACTGTCGCGGCTGTGTTCATATTCCAAACTTTCTCACGGAAATTATTGTCGTTTTCATGATGCCCATCCGGAGTAATTGTGGGAAACATTTATATTGCCTTTACTTCCTTTGCGTCATGAAGTAATCAATCCATTCATTTTGTATTATGGGTAAAAATACATGTAAATAGAATTGCTTAATATGTTGAAAAACAATTTAATGATCTAATCATGTTCGTTGGGATCTGTAAAAAGATTTTTTGTGTCATTTTTTATAAGACTTCTTATGAGGGAATAGATATAACAGTTATTATAAGCATAGATTTATAAAAAAGATCAATAGTTATGGCGTAACGACACCGATTTACACGGGAACTTACAATTAATCCTAGACCGAACTCCGAAAAATGAAAATAAACACAGAGAAAATATCATAATTGTATTAATATTTTAGAATATCACAACATCGTATTGTCATTTTGTGTTATTTTGTGCTCACATGTTAGAATTCCTTTATTGTAATCTGTGTATCCAAATAAAAGTTATAATTGAAAGTCGAATAATAAAAAACTGGATAAGATGCGTGTCTCTCAAGGAGATATTATTGACACAAAAATGATACCTTGCAGGAATGGCAATATTTCTAAATAACGTTAGTGTCCATGGTATAATGTTGGATGCTTTGTTCGAGGAGGGTAACCGTGAATGGAATGTTGTATTCAATTACGTTTTTGAGGGGATTGCCTCAGGAGTCGTCCGACCTCTAAACACCACCAGCTTTGGCACACGTGATATAGAAGCGGCTTTCAGGTTCATGGCACAGGGAAAACATATAGGAAAAGTTGTTGTGGAGGTAAAGTTTAAAACGGGTACATGTAACACTTCATATTGAGACATTGTTATCCCTGCTTCTGCCAGCGTGTTATATTTTGATTTGATAATGTCTTTTCGTCCATACGGTCGTCTGTTCATCAGAAATCCTACATTTTCATCGAATTTGATTGGACATTTTGAACTGTACAGATGTCATGTTGATATGGTCGCAATTCTATCGTTTTCTTCTCGTATTCAGAATTGTATCAATGTTAGCCAAGTTTGGTAATAATTTTAACAACTGACAACACCTTTGTAGACGCGGTGCCTCATTATTGTTATAAGTTTTTGTTTTTTATCTCCATACTTTTTCTTAAGGCCGTTTCCTGAGTAGAACGAGTACCTTGTGTCGCTTTGAGATGCTATCATGTTTAGCCTGGGATCAAACCCGAAACCTCTGGCATAATTGGTCAACACCAGCTTTATCATACCACGCGGAACACTATCCAGGCTATATTCGAACAAATGTCCATGTACTGGAAAAACTTGTATTTGTTCAAGTTTAAGTTATACATAAAGTTATTTTGTCATTGCTTGAAAATGTAAAATGCACATTTGTAATAACAGATCCGGAAAGACGACGCCCCATTAATACAGGTCGACATTCCCGCAGTGCCGAGAAGTGCATGTCACGGTGATAAATGTTACATTATAACGGGCGGATTGGGCGGGTTCGGATTGGAGCTTGCTGATTGGCTGGTTACACGAGGAGCCAAGTGTCTCATTCTGACATCGAGGTCAGGCATCAAAACGGGGTACCAGGCCAGAAAGATAAAATTCATACAAGTAAATTTATTTTTCTGAAACAGTAACATTTTTGTTAAGAAGTACAAATTGCAATATTTACATTCATTTTATTTTATTGTAAGGTCTTAATTCTTTAAAACTAGTATATATAAAATTACCGTCCATGGATGCAAACACACGTATGCATACCTGCGAATGGTCATTTTAGCTCAGGACACGTTCCACGACAGTCTTTATCGTCTTTATCGCTTGCTTTTCTCAAAGACGAACAGTGTGACGAAATTTTCTATGAAAATTAAGTGACGCAGTTTTGATAACAAAGGGTCTAGACGTGTTAAGCAAGAATTGGAGATGATGAAGACTCATTGTACGATAACAACAATGTTGTCGAGATAGAACAATAGGCTGGTTCCAATTTATACTGTATCAATTCAGTTCAAGTGTAAAAACACAAAGTGGACATTGCTTTTGCTGTTAAATTAATAACACAGCTGTTAATAAAACATGTGTATATAGACTGGACGCATTAATGATATAAATCAAAGGAATCAATGTCATATTTTGAAAATGTATGATATATAAACTGAGCCCCTTTTACTTGAACCTCTTCGGAGTTCACTTACTGTGCGTAGTAAGTTCATATCCCATGAACGTTTAAATAAAATGTAATCCTTAAATGATTTTTCTGTATTGATAAACAGCTGCGCTGGTCTAGGGATAGAGCGTCCGCTTCGCATACGACAGGTCGTGGGTTCGATCTTCGGCCAGGTCATACCAAATCTTGAAAAATTATGCTAGAAGCTTCCTCGCTTGGCGCTCAGCATTTAGAGGTTTGTTCTAGGTCTGGTCGGTCCGGTGTCAGAATGATATGACTGGGTGGGGTATTATACCATGTATCTGCGGTAGGATAATCTAGCCTGGCAAAGCTTAGAATACTGAATCAAGTAGACACCGTCGCGGTATATCTGAATTGTTTGAAAGCGACGCTAAACACCATACAATAACTTTGATGAAAAAATGGCACATGACAAATGAAATACATGTACGTCGCTAAGCAACAGTCGTGGTTCATGCCATCTATTCTCTCTGAAAATATAATCGGTTGACATCTTGCAACTGAAATGTATTATGTATTGTGGTTCGTTTTAAATTTTGTTACAGGAACAAGGAGTTAACGTGATTCTATCATTGCTTGATGTATCGGATATAGAACACGCAAATCTTCTAGTATCTGAGACAAACGGTAAACCAGTCGGTGGCGTCTTTCATCTTGCAGCGGTAAGTTGACCATATTCTTTATGTTCATGCACATCTACTCACATACATGTATATTATACACTATGTAAACAATTGGTCATGTTTACTACTGTTACTGCCGTTTGATTACGTCAAATGTTTATGTCTATGCCTACTCGAGCAATCACCAACAAAACAGAAAATGTGAAAAAACATATACATGTATTTTGAAAAGGATTTCCCGATAAGAAACATACTTTTAATTGAAATGAAACATAACTATTTTGTTAAGTGTTTTTTTCCCACAAAAAAATACACAACGTATTATACATCCTTTCCGGCATCATTTATATCTATATCACGAGACAGAGATATCTAAAAAATGTAACTTCTTCACACCATGATGCAGCAAACGTTATTAATTTTTATGCTCTCCGAACACCGAATGGTGAAGTAACATGTAGCTGCCGCTGTGTTCGTCTGTCCGATTGCTTGTCCGGAATTTGACTCCAACAATACTGAAGTGAATCCGCTGGGACTTTGAATTGTGGATAGAAGGCAATGTGTAGAAACGCAGAGCGAAACAATCATCTATCTTCAAAATGACATAATGATCTCCCGTTTTTGTCCTTTATTTTTGGTTATTTTGCTTGCTCGGAGCATATCATTTAAGGTAAGTATATGCATACAACGTTGAAGATGGATAGAGAGCAGCATGCGGAACGACAGAGAGAGAGAAATACATAACTCTATCATGAATAATGACATAATTATCTGCCTTTGTCTACTTTATTTTTGGTTATTTTTACTTATCTAGAGCACATCTTCTAAAGTATGGTAATAAAACGCTGAATAAATTATAGATATTATTCATCGTTAATTGGAACACGGATAGAAGGCAATATGTGAATGTGCTTAATTAATGACATAATTATATCACCTGGTTTACTTCATTTTTTGTTAGCTTTGTATGCTTCAACAGCCTGGAAGGGAGGCCAACTTCTCTGTCAAGCACTTGTTTGGGGAGCATTCATCGGTTCAACCCATACCCTTTTTGACAGTTAGTTGTTACGTGTACAGAAAAATAAGTTCTAAGGAGGGGAAGATCTCCTTTTGCGAACATAATGCAAGAGGGAGTACATCTTTTTTCGATTTTCTATAAGATATGCGTTAATATTGTATGAATATATATGATGGCTATTTAAAGTTATCAAAGCTGGAAAAGCCCAAAGCTGTTACATCATTGAACATTTGAACTAATGGAGTTTCTTGCAGTTTATTCCAGTCACCTGGTATACCCGAATCATGTATGTTTTATGTTTTAAATTGTACTATTTATTTTGTTTCACTTGTCAATTGCACATATGTTTGGATTGCATTTAATCACCGTAAGCTACTTTTGACACTTGTAACGCCATTGTTTTATATCTAGCCAACAGTAACAGCACTTTGTATATATTTTGTTTTTCAGGTTTTACAAGATAGACTGCTAGAAAATCAGGATATCGAAGCTTTTCAACAGGTTTGCGCCCCAAAAGTCTCAGGGACAATCAACCTAGACAAAGTGACAAGGGCAGTTTGCAAGGACAGTTGTGATTGGTTTGTCGTCTTCTCGTCTGTCATCTGTGAGCGTGGCAATATTGGTCAATCAAATTACGGTTTTGCAAATTCTACAATGGAGAGGATTTGTGAGCAGAGACAAGAGGACGGTTTGCCAGGTTGTTAATAGTACAAGATGGAATAGCTAGTTCAATTCATATAAGTACCGAAGCAATATCCATGTTTTATAATTATTTTTCTATACGCATTGTCTTTTTTTTATCCGGTTAGCCACTTAATTATCCTGCTCTTTTTATGGAATATTATTTTTATTATTTCACCTTATCAGCTTTTTGTTCTGGTCATCTGTACTGAAGGCTCATGTGAACTTTCCTGATCAATCTTCGTCTGTCGTCCGTTCCTCCGTCCGTCCGTCAATAATTTCTTTCAGCGACACGTATTGTCTCATTCGACCAAATTTACATATAGTATCACCTATTTATATTATCTTGGATTTACCCATGGGTCAAAATTGTTTGTGATTTTCAGTTCAACAAAGGGAAAGCTTTAAATTCTTCTCAAGAACCGACATGCATATTTTGCAAATGAAGAGGTAATGGTTGGACGTAGTGAAATGTATTTTATGTTAACATAGGAATAGTCTGTAAAAAAAAGAAAATCTATTTTAGGTATAAGTTCAATCATATTAATGCCTGGAGCAATTTTTAGTTTTAGCATAATAAGCCTGATATAAAAACGGGAATGTAATATCCATATAAGGCCAGCAGGCCCCAGCTCCCTTAAAAAAGGATATACCTGGTTTTAAATGATCCCTATGAATAGAAGTATCAAGTTTTTCAAATAAAGCTAGTGCTTATTGTGACACAGAAAGTGGATTTGGAATTTTTGCATTGATATTCTATGGGAAAATAGGAAATGCTTTTTCTCTTTTATTTGTAGGTATCATTTTAACTATCTCCAGGTATTGAGCAGTGTTCAGTCATAGCAGTTTAGACTGTGTTCTTTAAAGAGAATTAAATAACCATAAGGAACCAGCTGTGACTAAAACGGATACAATTGTCTCCTTAATAACCGGTCCATTTTTTCTTTATATTTGATTCAAATCATTTTTAATGAACTACTCAAAATTTGATTTACCAAATTTGTTCATATTTGGTATAAAGGATCCATATGAACAAGGGGGCTACAGTATGTTTAAATGAATGGGTTGGGTCAATAAGTGTTCTGTAAACAGACTTTAATTTGTACATTGGAATGATGTTGGAAAACAAAACGAGATATTTCTCATTTTTTCTCATCTATAATTCTTTATTGAAAATTTGCAACGACGCAACAGATGAAATTAGGTGTTCGACTTAGACCCATTCAGACCTTTTTTTCAACTTACTATCTAATTAGCCTACATCTTTGACTCAAGTATATTGTTCTGTCGTTTCTTGTTCACATCGTCGTGTATTTAGCCTACTTTTTATTTAACCGGTTTTAGCTAATCTATTTGAATTATAAAGCTTATATTCTGCTCCCCCGAATAGTTTATTTCAGTTCAAAATCAAAATAAGTATTTCTAAATGGGCCGATGCATATTATTCTATGAACATTTCACACAATACAATTCACAAACTGGAATTATGGTTATATACACTCGACATAAGAATAATTGGTTGGTTTCATTGTTTTGTAGGACTTGCCATACAATGGGGGGTTGTCAGAGATGTCGGGTTAGCCTTTAAGTCGAAAGGGGACAACACCAGTGTGATTCGTGGAACTGTCCCACAGCGAATGACGTCATGCCTGACAACGCTTGACATGTTCCTCAACCAATCACATCCAGTTGTGGCCAGTCATGTTACAGCAGAGCGGCAACATACGGTAGACGGAGGTTCGGAAGACAGTCGTAATCCTGTGTCGATTGTTTGTCGTATTTTAGGTATTATTTTAGTTTTAAACTTTTCATATTAATCTTTTCAGATAAATATACATATTATATGTTTTAATAAATGCTACAGAAGTAGAACGTCTTCCACTAAGCAACTACGTATATTATAAATATTAGCATTATGTACAACGCTAATCTATCTCAAAGCAGCAACTTAATTAATTGCAAAATTTTACGTTTCTAGTGAAAGTAATTACTAGCGATTTCTACACCACACGGTCCTAAAATACGCCTTTTCTCGTAATACTCCAGCCTTAATAAAGATCATAAAATAACACAACATATTTTTTATATAAGTCGGATTGAACCAACGACCGACTAACCGTACACTGTACCACCTCCAGATAGCCCACTATGCATAGTATGACAAATATCACACGACAAGATGAAACAATGTACTAGTCATGATGCATCGATATGGTACACACTGAATAGCATAATGCAAAGATAGACGTATTTCCTTTTCAAAAAGGACGTAAGTTATTAACTAAAATAAAAACTACAGAAAAATTGAAGGTGCTTATCAATCGTTCCGAGGTTGATTGACTTAAATAGCACAAACTATAAGTGCAATGTTCATGCACAATTACACCACCTATAGGAGACTATTCTACCAAGGGGAAATAATTTTCGCCTTAATTCACTACATTCAAATAACAGAAATTTGATACATAAGTCCCCTATTGGTTTCGCTTGATGGGACTGTAGGTTTAACGTCCGTCCGTCCGGCGTCCGTTCGTCCGGAAGGAACAATATATACATCATTTCATATTTTTTTCAGTCTATCCATATGACCAGTTCAACGAATCTAGATTGCATAATTTTGGAATTGTCGCAGAATCCAGATTTCCCGGACGGACATATAGTCAAGTTAACCAATTTTTGTTGCCATACCAACCATATTTTGCTCATGGCACTGCAATTCTTTATTATTGTTTATTATTGTGGTGTAGTTCCTCAAGTCACATTTAATTCACAAGGTGCAGTGAACGCATGTACGACCCAGTGAACGCCTAGAATTTCACTGAACCTGATTTTAATCAGCGATCCAAAATATACTTAACTTTTCTAAATGTCAAAATGTATTTGACTAATAGAAAACAGGGTCTCTCAAATAAGGTAGAAAGAAATTAAATGTCCTGTTTAGTAAATTAAAACCTATGGTTCAGTGCAGAACTGTTACAAACATGTATAATGAAAAAGAACAGCTTTGCGTTGAACCATATGGCGTCTCATTTTTTACATACAAGCGCATTTTCCACATGTGTGAAAACAAGTGTGAAGAACTTGAACGCATTTTTCACACCATCTGTGAAATGTACGTCTACGACCGACCACAGTAACGCAATTTTCAAACTATCTGTGAAATGTACGTCTACGACCGACCACAGTAACGCAATTTTCACACTATCTGTGAAATTTACGTCTACATCTGACCACAAAAACGCATTTTTCACTTTGCATATTAGTTCTCGTTTAAAGTGATAAAAACGGTAATATGCATTTTCACCGAAAGAGAAATGTTTACAACCATAAACGTCATTTAGATAAAGATAAAGCCGTTATTAATGTGTGTCTGTATATCTGTTTGTGTGCCTTGCTGAGCGCCTACAGTTCAAAAGATGAAGTCGCGTAAATATGAGAACAAGGTCACGTAATGTTTGTATTGAGTAATGAGCGTTCTGAGATGAGGGATGAGAGATACGTATTACTAGACGGGAAATACGAATTACTAGACGAGAGATACGAATTGCAAGATGAGAGATACGAATAACTAGACGAGAGATACGAATTGCGAGATGAGAGATGTGGGTTACGAGATGGTATTTGTGTGAAGCGATTATAAGAAGATTATAGGTTTGTAGTATAAGTTCCGCGATGAGAATGACGAGATGAGAGATGCGAGTTACTACATGAGAGATGCGAGTTACTACATAAGAGATGCGAGTTGCTACATGAGAGATGCGAGCTACTACATGAGCGATACGAGTTACACCATGAGAGATGCGAGCTACTACATGAGAGATGCGAGTTAGTACATGAGAGATGTGAGCTTCTACATGAGAGATGCGAGTTACTACATGAGAGATGCGAGTTGCATGCATAATATTATGGTCATAAGATTTTAGGGCGAGATAGAACTAAGATAAGATATATATCTGCAATAACTTTCGTAGAAATATAAGATATTGTGTTAATTATATTCTAACGTAACCAGTGGGGAGTTATGTTTGGCTAAGTCAATCAATATAATTCTTGATTCTACTTTCTTTATGCGTAGAATGACATTAACCACTTTTGATTTGTTTTTTAAAGCTTGTGCTGAAGATGAGACAGACTAAGGCAATGGGAAAGAGTTATTTTGACTTATATGCACTCTTTTTTTTAATTGTTTCTATTCCAGGAATTAGCGATCCAAAAAGTGTCAGTCACGATACCAGTCTGGCCGAGTTCGGTATAGATTCACTGATGACAGTAGAAGTCAGACAGGCACTCGAACGCGACTTCCAAATACAGCTAACATTAAAGCAGATTCCGCAGCTGTCATTAAAATCCTTGCCGGATTTAGTCAGAGGGAGCGAATGAAACGCGAAAGAAGAACGATTATGCATGTAAAAATGGTGTTTTCGACAGATGTTAAAACATTGTTAAATCTATGAGCATACAATTATATACTCGGAAAGGCATATATCTTGTTTGGACCAACCAGATTGTAGTTTTAATTGTTTTGAATATCTGCGTGAGTGATTTAATTTCCGAAAGAGTTGAAATGAGTAAATCATAACTTTTAGCTTATTTTAGTTTAATGTATCGGCATTTATCATATACATGTAGCACTTAAAATAAATTAAGGAACATGTTTCCTGTTAAATAAATTTTTGTTAAACTTTACTTAATTAATGTGCTATATAATTTTTGTGCTCACAACTGATAAAAACCACATCCGGCCCCGGTTGAGGATTTCGCATGTGCTATATAATTTGTGTGCTCACAACTGATGTCATTTCCGGAGATAATTTTGTATGTCAAGTGCCAAGTTACCTATCTAATGGTCACGTTATATCTTCATTTTTTTATGTGTAAATTGACTCAATTTGAAAACAAAATAAAAACAACAAACTCTCAACCAAGTAACGCCAGACTCTCACATGGAATTTCGCGGGACGCGCAGGAACGACAACCCGGAACATATCATTATTTACGTTACCGTGATGACTATCCAGAAACATATAATTTTTTACCACCACAGGCACCAGCTGTATTGAGCTCATATTTATATGGATACTTGATTTTAATTTGTTCAGGATGTTGAATCGATCACATATTAGGTGGATCTCGATACCATTGATATTTATACGGTTGGAGTATGTTGAGGACGATGGTACCTTTAATAGGCATGCATTTTTTTATTATTGCATTTTTCTTTTTTATTATATATTTTTTATTATTATTTATTTATTCGTTGTTTACTCGCTGTGTGCTCATGGAGGCTTCCGGGTATGATTTACTCACCATATATACCACGCTCTATTATATCATGTTTTTCTCATGTTTTACGTTCATGCATTTTCTCCATTTTGGCAACAAATGTATTCCACCGGTTGCTATTATTAAAGTTCGCGCAACATTACGTTGTTAATATTATACATATGGGATCGGGGGTTTAGCTAGGCGAACTCGCCGTAGTCTGGTCTGTACATTTATGTCTTGGTTATTAACAAATAATTATCTTCACATATATATATATATATCTTGCATTGTGAATGAGCATCTGAAAATATCCCAAAAATCGTAAATTCCGTTGTTGTGAATTTAGTTATGTCCCTTTATGAAATAAAAAAATGCATGAATTCACTGTATCTATATGATCCAACGGGTTTATAAATCTGTCCTTTATATAGCATGTGAGTAGTCATGAATCCTTAAATGTATCCTACTCATATAAAGCTATCAGTTCACGTATGTAAATTTGTCCACCCTGTCCAGATGAGTTGCATGTAATTCCATAGTATATAAGTCATGGTCGACACCAAATTTATTGGTTTGGCAGAGGCCTTGATATTGTATCTATGGTTTATATTGTAGCTAGGCCCACTCGCCGTTGTCTGGTCTGTACATTTATTTCTATGTATATATATATATGATTTTTTGTTCCCCTTCAACCTCATTATATTTTCAAGTTATAAATGTTTTATAACTTACGACCCTTTTTTTCCTACAACATGTTAACTATTGATTTTAACAATTTCTTTTCTAAGCCTAACTTGTCTCCGATTAATATTTTTTGATGGTATATTTCTTTGTTTTATGTGATTAATTGGCATATTAACCCCATCGCTCAGTTGGTTTTCATCGACCATTTCGGTCATATCTTGATAGTTATTCGATGCGTGCTCTTGGTTGCGTGTGCTGATTGCAGAAGCCATATCGGCTAAATCAGACTCTTCAGATTTAATATCAGAATTTTCTTTATTTTGATTTCTTAATCTCTTAGCTAACTCTACTAATAATATATCACTTTTGTCACTGGAATTTAATCTTTGGTTTCTATACCTTTTTGTTAGACGCTTTACTGGTGATTCTATTGGGACTTCAGAATCTGTTTCTGAGTCAGAACTAACCGGAGGTGCAACAAAATAGTGTTTCCGTAATGGCCGGTGACTTGTTTGAGCCCCTGAATGACCCATTCGTCAACATTGGATTTAATTCACTGTGACGAATGTACTTTTGTAGTTGACCCAGTTAATTGATTACGTATTGTGATAGTAACAGGAGATCTTTCCTCATTATTTCTGTAAAATACATTCATGTTTTTTTTTTAATTTTGAACTCTTTCTGTGTTTTTTTATAAAATACCGCGTCTCCTATTTCAAGTAAAACTTCTGACCTATTTGCGTTGTTTTATTTATTTTCTTTTGCTTGGGATTCTGCAATAGTTGATGTACAAACGTAAATACTTTATGTTGTTGTTCTAATAAAATTTTATGAACATCTTCACAAAGATATTTGCGCCTTGGGCTTGGGGTTTTCTTTTACATCAGGTATGTAAAACAATAAATTATCTATAATTATGTAATTATTCAGGACCTTTTTGACCGTTTAACAAGCATTTAAATAACCTATAATATCAGTTATTACTTCATCTTTCGATTGTTCAGTGACCATGTTGAAAGATTTGAATGTTTTGACATGTTCTGCCGATGCTTGTCTAAGGTTTAAATCAGCACCCGTATATGCCCTTGTGTTTAACTGATTTGTGTTAACTGTGTTTATCTGAAAATTACGGTCATTTACATTCTCCAATGTTATATCCTCACTAGAACCTACTGTTAACGTGTCTGATTCTGGTATTCCAGACAATCAATCTGCTGAAACAATTTTACGACCTTCGATCAATTCAATATTCGCGTTATATGCTGATATTGCTAATGACCAAAACTATATTTGTTTATTTTGATTTGGTGATTCTAAAACATATTGCAACGGTTTATGATCGCAAAATATCCTGAAAGTAGCCCCCTATCGATAATCACAGGAGTTGAGTATAGACGCTTGAGCATGAACTCTTAAGATGGGATGAACTTTTGAGTTGATATAAACTCTTGAGCATGAACTCTTGAGTTGAGTATGAACGCTTGAGCTGACCATGATCTCTTGAGCATGAACTCTTGAAATGGGATGAATTATTGAGTTGATCATGAATCCTTGAGCATGAGCTCTTAAGTTGTGCGTGAACTCTTGAGTTGAGCATGAACTCTTGAGCTTAGCATGACCTCTTTAGTTTAGCATGAACTCTTGAGATGGTATGAACTCTTGAGTTGAGCATGAACTCATGAGTTAAGCATGAATTCTTGAGTTGACCATGAACTCTTGAGATGGGATGAACTCTTGAGTTGAGCATGAACTTTTGAGTTGAGCATGAACTCTTGAGATGTTATGAACTGTTGAGTTGAGCGTCAACTCCTGAGTTGATATGAATTCTTAAGTTGAGCATGAATTCAATAGTTGATATGAACTCCTGAGCACGAACTCTTAGTTTTGCCTGAACTATTGAGTTGATATGAACTCTTGAGCGTGAACTCTTGAATTGAGCATGAAATCTTGAGTTGAGCATGAACTCTTGAGCATGAACTCTTGAGCATGGACTCCTGAGATGGGATGAACTCTTGAGTTGATATAAACTCTTGAGCATGAACTCTTGAGTTGAGCATGAACTCATGAGTTGAGCATGAACTATTGAACTGAGCATGAACTCATGATCATGAACTCTTGAGATTGGATGAACTCTTCAGTTGATATAAACTCTTGAGCATGAACTCTTCAATTGAGCATGAACTCATGAGTTGAGCATGAACTATTGAGCTGAGTATGAACTTTTGAAATGGGATAAAATCTTGAGTTGATCATGAACTCTCGAGATGGGAGCATAAACTCTTGAGTTGAGCATGAACTCATGAATTGAGCATGAACTATTGAGCTGAGCATGAACACTTGAAATGGGATGAACTTTTGAGTTGAGCATGAACTCATGAATTGAGCATAAACTCTTCAATTGAATAAACTATTGAATTGAGCATGAACTCATGAGTTGAGCATGAACTATTGAGCTGAGCATGATAACTTGAAACGGGATGAACTTTTGAGTTGAGCATGAACTCATGAATTGAGCATGAACTCTTGAAATCGGACGAACTCTTGAGTTGATCATAAATCCTTGAGCATAAACTCTTGAGATGGGATGAACTCTTGAGTTAAATATGAACTCTTGAGTTGAACATGATATCTTGAGTTTAGCATGAAATCGTGAGTTGATGAGAACTCTTGAATTAAGCATAGACTCTTGAGTTGAGCGTGGAAAGTTTTAGAACCTAGGACCAAGGGGTTCTGTCAGATCTGGAGTCAGCATCTTAAAACATATTGCATTAAAAAAGAAGGGGACATACCAACTTATCAAGTTTATATTTGGCTTTCATGCATTCTTACGTACAAACACAATATAAGGAATAACCAACTATAACTTTTTTAAAAGAAAAGTTTCTTATACCTTTTTTATATGATACGCAAAAAGCAAATTAAGAATAATGGACTGATGTTATATTGAACAGAAATCACAAAACTAAAAGTTATTACTTTTTTATTCTGTTTTCTCGAACAATATTAACGAATGCAATATTCACATCAAGTAATATGTTTCATTGTATTCGTTACAATGTCACCATAAATACAAAGCAGCATAAAAAATCGCAGTAACACCATATACAGGCTATTGTTGTGGTTTTAAGGAAAATAATTACAAAGAAACAACAGTTAAACGGCAGACACCAAAACACAATTATCCGTCATTTGTCATATTGTTTTGCTTTACACTTTCACCGGTGAGGTTAGTTATACATATACTTATTTATTATTGATATGTTTGTGTTTTTATGTGTAGTGTTAGTTATAGAGTAGATTCGCCTCTATATAGTTTCACAATATACAGGTGAATAAGGTTAATAAAGAGAGAGGTCGCCGACCTATTATCTAATTTACGCTACACATGAAACACGAGACTATCAATGACATGTTTGTTTTAACTTAGTACACTTTAGTATAAAAATTAGGTTTTTGGTTGTGTGTGTGTGTGTGTTTGTGTGTGTGTGTGTGTGTGTGTGTGTGTGTGTGTGTGTGTTTTAACCTTTTCGTGAATCTATATTCTCCCAACTGATTAAGCGTGTAACAATTCTTTTATAAAAAGAGCAAGCATTTCCATTGGCGAAAAGTGCACCACCTAAAAACTATACCATGGTCTCATTTTCATTGGTGAAAAGTGCACCACCTAAAAACTATACCATGCATCTAGAAGGCGGTCAACGGACGTCGCAAACATGTGCACGCATACAAAGTTGCATGTTTTGGGCTATTTCGACCAAAACAGGCGAAATCATGGCTTCTATTCCCGCGGCAAATGGCGCCCCTTGGCAAATACTTGGATTTCAATGGACACTTCAGGTGTCTTCTACACCCTCTGGGCTGCCCAGTGACACCCAGTTTTTGAGTCTGGCTCATCTGGAAGTCGGTCATCGAGTGTCCCGAACATGGGGACCCACACCAGGCTGCAGTCTGTAGGCTGTTTGGAGCGAATCAGGCGAAATGATGGCATCTCGCCCGCCGCCAATCTGCGCCGTTGGTTAATACTTGGGTTTCAATGGACACTTCAGGTGTCTTCTACACACTCTGGCCTGCCCAGTGACACCTCGTTTTTGAGTCTGGCCTATCCAGAAGGCGGTCAACGGACGTCGCAAACATGTGCACGCATACAAAGTTGCATGTTTTGGGCTATTTCGACCAAAACAGGCGAAATCATGGCTTCTATTCCCGCGGCAAATGGCGCCCCTTGGCAAATACTTGGGTTTCAATAGACACTTCAGGTGTCTTCTACACCCTCTGGGCTGCCCAGTGACACCCAGTTTTTGAGTCTGGCTCATCTGGAAGTCGGTCATCGAGTGTCCCGAACATGGAGACCCACACCAGGCTGCAGTCTGTAGGCTGTTTGGAGCGAATCAGGCGAAATGAGGGCATCTCGCCCGCCGCCAATCTGCGTCGTTCGTTAATACTTGGGTTTCAATGGACACTTCAGGTGTCTTCTACACACTCTGGTCTGCCCAGTGACAACGCGTTTTTGAGTCTGGCCCATCTAGAAGGCGGTCAACGGACGTCGCAAACATGTGCACGCATACAAAGTTGCATGTTTTGGGCTATTTCGACCAAAACAGGCGAAATCATGGCTTCTATTCCCGCGGCAAATGGCGCCTCTTGGCAAATACTTGGGTTTCAATGGACACTTCAGGTGTCTTCTACACCCTCTGGGCTGCCCAGTGACACCCAGTTTTTGAGTCTGGCTCATCTGGAAGTCGGTCATCGAGTGTCCCGAACATGGGGACCCACACCAGGCTGCAGTCTGTAGGCTGTTTGGAGCGAATCAGGCGAAATGACGGCATCTCGCCCGCCGCCAATCTGCGCCGTTGGTTAATACTTGGGTTTCAATGGACACTTCAGGTGTCTTCTACACACTCTGGCCTGCCCAGTGACACCTCGTTTTTGAGTCTGGCCCATCTAGAAGGCGGTCAACGGACGTCGCAAACATGTGCACGCATACAAAGTTGCATGTTTTGGGCTATTTCGACCAAAACAGGCGAAATCATGGCTTCTATTCCCGCGGCAAATGGCGCCCCTTGGCAAATACTTGGATTTCAATGGACACTTCAGGTGTCTTCTACACCATCTGGGCTGCCCAGTGACACCCAGTTTTTGAGTCTGGCTCATCTGGAAGTCGGCCATCGAGTGTCCCGAACATGGGGACCCACACCAGGCTGCAGTCTGTAGGCTGTTTGGAGCGAATCAGGCGAAATGAGGGCATCTCGCCCGCCGCCAATCTGCGCCGTTGGTTAATACTTGGGTTTCAATGGACACTTCAGGTGTCTTCTACACACTCTGGCATACCCAGTGACACCTCGTTTTTGAGTCTGGCCCATCTAGAAGGCGGTCAACGGACGTCGCAAACATGTGCACGCATACAAAGTTGCATGTTTTGGGCTATTTCGACCAAAACAGGCGAAATCATGGCTTCTATTCCCGCGGCAAATGGCGCCCCTTGGCAAATACTTGGATTTCAATGGACACTTCAGGTGTCTTCTACACCCTCTGGGCTGCCCAGTGACACCCAGTTTTTGAGTCTGGCACATCTGGAAGTCGGTCATCGAGTGTCCCGAACATGGGGACCCACACCAGGCTGCAGTCTGTAGGCTGTTTGGAGCGAATCAGGCGAAATGACGGCATCTCGCCCGCCGCCAATCTGCGCCGTTGGTTAATACTTGGGTTTCAATGGACACTTCAGGTGTCTTCTACACACTCTGGCCTGCCCAGTGACACCTCGTTTTTGAGTCTGGCCCATCTAGAAGGCGGTCAACGGACGTCGCAAACATGTGCACGCATACAAAGTTGCATGTTTTGGGCTATTTCGACCAAAACAGGCGAAATCATGGCTTCTATTCCCGCGGCAAATGGCGCCCCTTGGCAAATACTTGGATTTCAATGGACACTTTAGGTGTCTTCTACACCCTCTGGGCTGCCCAGTGACACCCAGTTTTTGAGTCTGGCACATCTGGAAGTCGGTCATCGAGTGTCCCGAACATGGGGACCCACACCAGGCTGCAGTCTGTAGGCTGTTTGGAGCGAATCAGGCGAAATGACGGCATCTCGCCCGCCGCCAATCTGCGCCGTTGGTTAATACTTGGGTTTCAATGGACACTTCAGGTGTCTTCTACACACTCTGGCCTGCCCAGTGACACCTCGTTTTTGAGTCTGGCCCATCTAGAAGGCGGTCAACGGACGTCGCAAACATGTGCACGCATACAAAGTTGCATGTTTTGGGCTATTTCGACCAAAACAGGCGAAATCATGGCTTCTATTCCCGCGGCAAATGGCGCCCCTTGGCAAATACTTGGATTTCAATGGACACTTTAGGTGTCTTCTACACCCTCTGGACTGCCCAGTGACACCCAGTTTTTGAGTCTGGCTCATCTGGAAGTCGGTCATCGAGTGTCCCGAACATGGGGACCCACACCAGGCTGCAGTCTGTAGGCTGTTTGGAGCGAATCAGGCGAAATGACGGCATCTCGCCCGCCGCCAATCTGCGCCGTTGGTTAATACTTGGGTTTCAATGGACACTTCAGGTGTTTTCTACACACTCTGGCCTGCCCAGTGACACCTCGTTTTTGAGTGTGGCCCATCTAGAAGGCGGTCAACGGACGTCGCAAACATGTGCACGCATACAAAGTTGCATGTTTTGGTCTATTTCGACCAAAACAGGCGAAATCATGGCTTCTATTCCCGCGGCAAATGGCGCCCCTTGGCAAATACTTGGGTTTCAATGGACACTTCAGGTGTCTTTTACACCCTCTGGGCTGCCCAGTGACACCCAGGTTTTGAGTCTGGCTCATCTGGAAGTCGGTCATCGAGTGTCCCGAACATGGGGACCCACACCAGGCTGCAGTCTGTAGGCTGTTTGGAGCGAATCAGGCGAAATGATGACATCTCGCCCGCCGCCAATCTGCGCCGTTGGTTAATACTTGGATTTCAATGGACACTTCAGGTGTCTTCTACACACTCTGGCCTGCCCAGTGATACCTCGTTTTTGAGTCTGGCCCATCTAGAAGGCGGTCAACGGACGTCGCAAACATGTGCACGCATACAAAGTTGCATGTTTTGGGCTATTTCGACCAAAACAGGCGAAATCATGGCTTCTATTCCCGCGGCAAATGGCGCCCCTTGTCAAATACTTGGGTTTCAATGGACACTTTATGTGTCTTCTACACCCTCTGGGCTGCCCAGTGACACCCAGTTTTTGAGTCTGGCTCATCTGGAAGTTGGTCATCGAGTGTCCCGAACATGGGGACCCACACCAGGCTGCAGTCTGTAGGCTGTTTGGAGCGAATCAGGCGAAATGACGGCATCTCGCCCGCCGCCAATCTGCGCCGTTGGTTAATACTTGGGTTTCAATGGACACTTCAGATGTCTTCTACACACTCTGGCCTGCCCAGTGACACCTCGTTTTTGAGTCTGGCCCATCTAGAAGGCGGTCAACGGACGTCGCAAACATGTGCACGCATACAAAGTTGCATGTTTTGGGCTATTTCGACCAAAACAGGCGAAATCATGGCTTCTATTCCCGCGGCAAATGGCGCCCCTTGGCAAATACTTGGGTTTCAATGGACACTTCAGGTGTCTTCTACACCCTCTGGGCTGCCCAGTGACACCCAGTTTTTGAGTCTGGCTCATCTGGAAGTCGGTCATCGAGTGTCCCGAACATGGGGACCCACACCAGGCTGCAGTCTGTAGGCTGTTTGGAGCGAATCAGGCGAAATGACGGCATCTCGCCCGCCGCCAATCTGCGCCGTTGGTTAATACTTGGGTTTCAATGGACACTTCAGGTGTCTTCTACACACTCTGGCCTGCCCAGTGACACCTCGTTTTTGAGTGTGGCCCATCTAGAAGGCGGTCAACGGACGTCGCAAACATGTGCACGCATACAAAGTTGCATGTTTTGGGCTATTTCGACCAAAACAGGCGAAATCATGGCTTCTATTCCCGCGGCAAATGGCGCCCCTTGGCAAATACTTGGGTTTCAATGGACACTTCAGGTGTCTTCTACACCCTCTGGGCTGCCCAGTGACACCCAGTTTTTGAGTCTGGCTCATCTGGAAGTCGGTCATCGAGTGTCCCGAAAATGGGGACCCACACCAGGCTGCAGTCTGTAGGCTGTTTGGAGCGAATCAGGCGAAATGACGGCATCTCGCCCGCCGCCAATCTTCGCCGTTGGTTAATACTTGGGTTTCAATGGACACTTCAGGTGTCTTCTACACACTCTGGCCTGCCCAGTGACACCTCGTTTTTGAGTCTGGCCCATCTAGAAGGCGGTCAACGGACGTCGCAAACATGTGCACGCATACAAAGTTGCATGTTTTGGTCTATTTCGACCAAAACAGGCGAAATCATGGCTTCTATTCCCGCGGCAAATGGCGCCCCTTGGCAAATACTTGGATTTCAATGGACACTTCAGGTGTCTTCTACACCCTCTGGGCTGCCCAGTGACACCCAGTTTTTGAGTCTGGCTCATCTGGAAGTCGGTCATCGAGTGTCCCGAACATGGGGACCCACACCAGGCTGCAGTCTGTAGGCTGTTTGGAGCGAAATAGGCGAAATGACGGCATCTCGCCCGCCGCCAATCTGCGCCGTTGGTTAATAATTGGGTTTCAATGGACACTTCAGGTGTCTTCTACACACTCTGGCCTGCCCAGTGACACCTCGTTTTTGAGTCTGGCCCATCTAGAAGGCGGTCAACGGACGTCGCAAACATGTGCACGCATACAAAGTTGCATGTTTTGGGCTATTTCGACCAAAACAGGCGAAATCATGGCTTCTATTCCCGCGGCAAACGGCGCCCCTTGGCAAATACTTGGATTTCAATGGACACTTCAGGTGTCTTCTACACCCTCTGGGCTGCCCAGTGACACCCAGTTTTTGAGTCTGGCTCATCTGGAAGTCGGTCATCGAGTGTCCCGAACATGAGGACCCACACCAGGCTGCAGTCTGTAGGCTGTTTGGAGCGAATCAGGCGAAATGACGGCATCTCGCCCGCCGCCAATCTGCGCCGTTGGTTAATACTTGGGTTTCAATGGACACTTCAGGTGTCTTCTACACACTCTGGCCTGCCCAGTGACACCTCGTTTTTGAGTCTGGCCCATCTAGAAGGCGGTCAACGGACGTCGCAAACATGTGCACGCATACAAAGTTGCATGTTTTGGGCTATTTCGACCAAAACAGGCGAAATCATGGCTTCTATTCCCGCGGCAAATGGCGCCCCTTGGCAAATACTTGGGTTTCAATGGACACTTTAGGTGTCTTCTACACTCTCTGGGCTGCCCAGTGACACCCAGTTTTTGAGTCTGGCTCATCTGGAAGTCGGTCATCGAGTGTCCCGAACATGGGGACCCACACCAGGCTGCAGTCTGTAGGCTGTTTGGAGCGAATCAGGCGAAATGACGGCATCTCGCCCGCCGCCAATCTGCGCCGTTGGTTAATACTTGGGTTTCAATGGACACTTCAGGTGTCTTCTACACACTCTGGCCTGCCCAGTGACACCTCGTTTTTGAGTCTGGCCCATCTAGAAGGCGGTCAACGGACGTCGCAAACATGTGCACGCATACAAAGTTGCATGTGTTGGGCTATTTCGACCAAAACAGGCGAAATCATGGCTTCTATTCCCGCGGCAAATGGCGCCCCTTGGCCAATACTTGGGTTTCAATGGACACTTCAGGTGTCTTCTACACCCTCTGGGCTGCCCAGTGACACCCAGTTTTTGAGTGTGGCTCATCTGGAAGTCGGTCATCGAGTGTCCCGAACATGGGGACCCACACCAGGCTGCAGTCTGTAGGCTGTTTGGAGCGAATCAGGCGAAATGACGGCATCTCGCCCGCCGCCAATCTGCGCCGTTGGTTAATAATTGGGTTTCAATGGACACTTCAGGTGTCTTCTACACACTCTGGCCTGCCCAGTGACACCTCGTTTTTGAGTCTGGCCCATCTAGAAGGCGGTCAACGGACGTCTGCAAACATGTGCACGCATACAAAGTTGCATGTTTTGGGCTATTTCGACCAAAACAGGCGAAATCATGGCTTCTATTCCCGCGGCAAATGGCGCCCCTTGGCAAATACTTGGGTTTCAATGGACACTTTAGGTGTCTTCTACACCCTCTGGGCTGCCCAGTGACACCCAGTTTTTGAGTCTGGCTCATCTGGAAGTCGGTCATCGAGTGTCCCGAACATGGGGACCCACACCAGGCTGCAGTCTGTAGGCTGTTTGGAGCGAATCAGGCGAAATGACGGCATCTCGCCCGCCGCCAATCTGCGCCGTTGGTTAATACTTGGGTTTCAATGGACACTTCAGGTGTCTTCTACACACTCTGGCCTGCCCAGTGACACCTCGTTTTTGAGTCTGGCCCATCTAGAAGGCGGTCAACGGACGTCGCAAACATGTGCACGCATACAAAGTTGCATGTTTTGGGCTATTTCGACCAAAACAGGCGAAATTATGGCTTCTATTCCCGCGGCAAATGGCGCCCCTTGGCAAATACTTGGGTTTCAATGGACACTTTAGGTGTCTTCTACACCCTCTGGGCTGCCCAGTGACACCTAGTTTTTTAGTCTGGCTCATCTGGAAGTCGGTCATCGAGTGTCCCGAACATGGGACCCACACCGGGCTGCAGTCTGTAGGCTGTTTGGAGCGAATCAGGCGAAATGACGGCATCTCGCCCGCCGCCAATCTGCGCCGTTGGTTAATACTTGGGTTTCAATGGACACTTCAGGTGTCTTCTACACACTCTGGCCTGCCCAGTGACACCTCGTTTTTGAGTGTGGCCCATCTAGAAGGCGGTCAACGGACGTCGCAAACATGTGCACGCATACAAAGTTGCATGTTTTGGGCTATTTCGACCAAAACAGGCGAAATCATGGCTTCTATTCCCGCGGCAAATGGCGCCCCTTGGCAAATACTTGGGTTTCAATGGACACTTCAGGTGTCTTCTACACCCTCTGGGCTGCCCAGTGACACCCAGTTTTTGAGTCTGGCTCATCTGGAAGTCGGTCATCGAGTGTCCCGAAAATGGGGACCCACACCAGGCTGCAGTCTGTAGGCTGTTTGGAGCGAATCAGGCGAAATGACGGCATCTCGCCCGCCGCCAATCTTCGCCGTTGGTTAATACTTGGGTTTCAATGGACACTTCAGGTGTCTTCTACACACTCTGGCCTGCCCAGTGACACCTCGTTTTTGAGTCTGGCCCATCTAGAAGGCGGTCAACGGACGTCGCAAACATGTGCACGCATACAAAGTTGCATGTTTTGGGCTATTTCGACCAAAACAGGCGAAATCATGGCTTCTATTCCCGCGGCAAATGGCGCCCCTTGGCAAATACTTGGGTTTCAATGGACACTTTAGGTGTCTTCTACACCCTCTAGGCTGCCCAGTGGCACCCAGTTTTTGAGTCTGGCTCATCTGGAAGTCGGTCATCGAGTGTCCCGAACATGGGGACCCACACCAGGCTGCAGTCTGTAGGCTGTTTGGAGCGAATCAGGCGAAATGACGGCATCTCGCCCGCCGCCAATCTGCGCCGTTGGTTAATACTTGGGTTTCAATGGACACTTCATGTGTCTTCTACACACTCTGGCCTGCCCAGTGACACCTCGTTTTTGAGTGTGGCCCATCTAGAAGGCGGTCAACGGACGTCGCAAACATGTGCACGCATACAAAGTTGCATGTTTTGGGCTATTTCGACCAAAACAGGCAAAATCATGGCTTCTATTCCCGCGGCAAATAGCACCCCTTGGCAAATACTTGGGTTTCAATGGACACTTCAGGTGTCTTCTACACTCTCTGGGCTGCCCAGTGACACCCAGTTTTTGAGTCTGGCTCATCTGGAAGTCGGTCATCGAGTGTCCCGAACATGGGGACCCACACCAGGCTGCAGTCTGTAGGCTGTTTGGAGCGAATCAGGCGAAATGACGGCATCTCGCCCGCCGCCAATCTGCGCCGTTGGTTAATACTTGGGTTTCAATGGACACTTCAGGTGTCTTCTACACACTCTGGCCTGCCCAGTGACACCTCGTTTTTGAGTGTGGCCCATCTAGAAGGCGGTCAACGGACGTCGCAAACATGTGCACGCATACAAAGTTGCATGTTTTGGGCAATTTCGACCAAAACAGGCGAAATCATGGCTTCTATTCCCGCGGCAAATGGCGCCCCTTGGCAAATACTTGGGTTTCAATGGACACTTCAGGTGTCTTCTACACCCTCTGGGCTGCCCAGTGACACCCAGTTTTTGAGTCTGGCTCATCTGGAAGTCGGTCATCGAGTGTCCCGAAAATGGGGACCCACACCAGGCTGCAGTCTGTAGGCTGTTTGGAGCGAATCAGGCGAAATGACGGCATCTCGCCCGCCGCCAATCTTCGCCGTTGGTTAATACTTGGGTTTCAATGGACACTTCAGGTGTCTTCTACACACTCTGGCCTGCCCAGTGACACCTCGTTTTTGAGTCTGGCCCATCTAGAAGGCGGTCAACGGACGTCGCAAACATGTGCACGCATACAAAGTTGCATGTTTTGGGCTATTTCGACCAAAACAGGCGAAATCATGGCTTCTATTCCCGCGGCAAATGGCGCCCCTTGGCAAATACTTGGGTTTCAATGGACACTTTAGGTGTCTTCTACACCCTCTAGGCTGCCCAGTGGCACCCAGTTTTTGAGTCTGGCTCATCTGGAAGTCGGTCATCGAGTGTCCCGAACATGGGGACCCACACCAGGCTGCAGTCTGTAGGCTGTTTGGAGCGAAATAGGCGAAATGACGGCATCTCGCCCGCCGCCAATCTGCGCCGTTGGTTAATAATTGGGTTTCAATGGACACTTCAGGTGTCTTCTACACACTCTGGCCTGCCCAGTGACACCTCGTTTTTGAGTCTGGCCCATCTAGAAGGCGGTCAACGGACGTCGCAAACATGTGCACGCATACAAAGTTGCATGTTTTGGGCTATTTCGACCAAAACAGGCGAAATCATGGCTTCTATTCCCGCGGCAAATGGCGCCCCTTGGCAAATACTTGGATTTCAATGGACACTTCAGGTGTCTTCTACACCCTCTGGACTGCCCAGTGACACCCAGTTTTTGAGTCTGGCTCATCTGGAAGTCGGTCATCGAGTGTCCCGAACATGGGGACTCACACCAGGCTGCAGTCTGTAGGCTGTTTGGAGCGAATCAGGCGAAATGACGGCATCTCGCCCGCCGCCAATCTGCGCCGTTGGTTAATACCTGGGTTTCAATGGACACTTCAGGTGTCTTCTACACACTCTGGCCTGCCCAGTGACACCTCGTTTTTGAGTCTGGCCCATCTAGAAGGCGGTCAACGGACGTCGCAAACATGTGCACGCATACAAAGTTGCATGTTTTGGGCTATTTCGACCAAAACAGGCGAAATCATGGCTTCTATTCCCGCGGCAAATGGCGCCCCTTGGCAAATACTTGGGTTTCAATGGACACTTTAGGTGTCTTCTACACCCTCTGGGCTGCCCAGTGACACCCAGTTTTTGAGTCTGGCTCATCTGGAAGTCGGCCATCGAGTGTCCCGAACATGGGGACCCACTCCAGGCTGCAGTCTGTAGGCTGTTTGGAGCGAATCAGGCGAAATGACGGCATCTCGCCCGCCGCCAATCTGCGCCGTTGGTTAATACTTGGGTTTCAATGGACACTTCATGTGTCTTCTACACACTCTGGCCTGCCCAGTGACACCTCGTTTTTGAGTCTGGCCCATCTAGAAGGCGGTCAACGGACGTCGCAAACATGTGCACGCATACAAAGTTGCATGTTTTGGGCTATTTCGACCAAAACAGGCGAAATCATGGCTTCTATTCCCGCGGCAAATGGCGCCCCTTGGCAAATACTTGGGTTTCAATGGACACTTTAGGTGTCTTCTACACCCTCTGGGCTGCCCAGTGACACCCAGTTTTTGAGTCTGGCTCATCTGAAAGTCGGTCATCGAGTGTCCCGAACATGGGGACCCACACCAGGCTGCAGTCTGTAGGCTGTTTGGAGCGAATCAGGCGAAATGACGGCATCTCGCCCGCCGCCAATCTGCGCCGTTGGTTAATACTTGGGTTTCAATGGACACTTCATGTGTCTTTTACACACTCTGGCCTGCCCAGTGACACCTCGTTTTTGAGTCTGGCCCATCTAGAAGGTGGTCAACGGACGTCGCAAACATGTGCACGCATACAAAGTTGCATGTTTTGGGCTATTTTGACCAAAACAGGCGAAATCATGGCTTCTATTCCCGCGGCAAATAGCACCCCTTGGCAAATACTTGGGTTTCAATGGACACTTCAGGTGTCTTCTACACTCTCTGGGCTGCCCAGTGACACCCAGTTTTTGAGTCTGGCTCATCTGGAAGTCGGTCATCGAGTGTCCCGAACATGGAGACCCACACCAGGCTGCAGTCTGTAGGCTGTTTGGAGCGAATCAGGCGAAATGACGGCATCTCGCCCGCCGCCAATCTGCGCCGTTGGTTAATACTTGGGTTTCAATGGACACTTCAGGTGTCTTCTACACACTCTGGCCTGCCCAGTGACACCTCGTTTTTGAGTCTGGCCCATCTAGAAGGCGGTCAACGGACGTCGCAAACATGTGCACGCATACAAAGTTGCATGTTTTGGTCTATTTCGACCAAAACAGGCGAAATCATGGCTTCTATTCCCGCGGCAAATGGCGCCCCTTGCCAAATACTTGGATTTCAATGGACACTTCAGGTGTCTTCTACACCCTCTGGGCTGCCCAGTGACACCCAGTTTTTGAGTCTGGCTCATCTGGAAGTCGGTCATCGAGTGTCCCGAACATGGGGACCCACACCAGGCTGCAGTCTGTAGGCTGTTTGGAGCGAAATAGGCGAAATGACGGCATCTCGCCCGCCGCCAATCTGCGCCGTTGGTTAATAATTGGGTTTCAATGGACACTTCAGGTGTCTTCTACACACTCTGGCCTGCCCAGTGACACCTCGTTTTTGAGTCTGGCCCATCTAGAAGGCGGTCAACGGACGTCGCAAACATGTGCACGCATACAAAGTTGCATGTTTTGGGCTATTTCGACCAAAACAGGCGAAATCATGGCTTCTATTCCCGCGGCAAACGGCGCCCCTTGGCAAATACTTGGATTTCAATGGACACTTCAGGTGTCTTCTACACCCTCTGGGCTGCCCAGTGACACCCAGTTTTTGAGTCTGGCTCATCTGGAAGTCGGTCATCGAGTGTCCCGAACATGGGGACCCACACCAGGCTGCAGTCTGTAGGCTGTTTGGAGCGAATCAGGCGAAATGACGGCATCTCGCCCGCCGCCAATCTGCGCCGTTGGTTAATACTTGGGTTTCAATGGACACTTCAGGTGTCTTCTACACACTCTGGCCTGCCCAGTGACACCTCGTTTTTGAGTCTGGCCCATCTAGAAGGCGGTCAACGGACGTCGCAAACATGTGCACGCATACAAAGTTGCATGTTTTGGGCTATTTCGACCAAAACAGGCGAAATCATGGCTTCTATTCCCGCGGCAAATGGCGCCCCTTGGCAAATACTTGGGTTTCAATGGACACTTTAGGTGTCTTCTACACTCTCTGGGCTGCCCAGTGACACCCAGTTTTTGAGTCTGGCTCATCTGGAAGTCGGTCATCGAGTGTCCCGAACATGGGGACCCACACCAGGCTGCAGTCTGTAGGCTGTTTGGAGCGAATCAGGCGAAATGACGGCATCTCGCCCGCCGCCAATCTGCGCCGTTGGTTAATACTTGGGTTTCAATGGACAGTTCAGGTGTCTTCTACACACTCTGGCCTGCCCAGTGACACCTCGTTTTTGAGTCTGGCCCATCTAGAAGGCGGTCAACGGACGTCGCAAACATGTGCACGCATACAAAGTTGCATGTGTTGGGCTATTTCGACCAAAACAGGCGAAATCATGGCTTCTATTCCTGCGGCAAATGGCGCCCCTTGGCCAATACTTGGGTTTCAATGGACACTTCAGGTGTCTTCTACACCCTCTGGGCTGCCCAGTGACACCCAGTTTTTGAGTGTGGCTCATCTGGAAGTCGGTCATCGAGTGTCCCGAACATGGGGACCCACACCAGGCTGCAGTCTGTAGGCTGTTTGGAGCGAATCAGGCGAAATGACGGCATCTCGCCCGCCGCCAATCTGCGCCGTTGGTTAATACTTGGGTTTCAATGGACACTTCAGGTGTCTTCTACACACTCTGGCCTGCCCAGTGACACCTCGTTTTTGAGTCTGGCCCATCTAGAAGGCGGTCAACGGACGTCGCAAACATGTGCACGCATACAAAGTTGCATGTTTTGGGCTATTTCGACCAAAACAGGCGAAATCATGGCTTCTATTCCCGCGGCAAATGGCGCCCCTTGGCAAATACTTGGGTTTCAATGGACACTTTAGGTGTCTTCTACACCCTCTGGGCTGCCCAGTGACACCCAGTTTTTGAGTCTGGCTCATCTGGAAGTCGGTCATCGAGTGTCCCGAACATGGGGACCCACACCAGGCTGCAGTCTGTAGGCTGTTTGGAGCGAATCAGGCGAAATGACGGCATCTCGCCCGCCGCCAATCTGCGCCGTTGGTTAATACTTGGGTTTCAATGGACACTTCAGGTGTCTTCTACACACTCTGGCCTGCCCAGTGACACCTCGTTTTTGAGTCTGGCCCATCTAGAAGGCGGTCAACGGACGTCGCAAACATGTGCACGCATACAAAGTTGCATGTTTTGGGCTATTTCGACCAAAACAGGCGAAATTATGGCTTCTATTCCCGCGGCAAATGGCGCCCCTTGGCCAATACTTGGGTTTCAATGGACACTTTAGGTGTCTTCTACACCCTCTGGGCTGCCCAGTGACACCTAGTTTTTTAGTCTGGCTCATCTGGAAGTCGGTCATCGAGTGTCCCGAACATGGGACCCACACCGGGCTGCAGTCTGTAGGCTGTTTGGAGCGAATCAGGCGAAATGACGGCATCTCGCCCGCCGCCAATCTGCGCCGTTGGTTAATACTTGGGTTTCAATGGACACTTCAGGTGTCTTCTACACACTCTGGCCTGCCCAGTGACACCTCGTTTTTGAGTCTGGTCTCATTTTTACTGGTGAAATGTGCATCACCTGAAAACTATAACTTGGTCTCATTGTGAATAAAACAAGGCAGTCTGAAATAAAACAACACAGTGTAAAATAAAACAAGGCAGTGTGAAACAAGAAAATATCGGTGGAACCGAAGGATGCTCCCCAAATGAATATTTTATGCTTAATTAAAGGGCCATAACTCGATGAAAAACCATCGAACCGGAACACAAAGACATTATGCGCATCTCCACTTAGTAGTGATGCTTCCTTGCATGTTTCATAAAATTCCAACATTGCGTTGTAGAGAAATAGCGCGGACAAGAATTTGGACACAGACAGAATAAAATGGTCATAACTCCATGAAAAATCATCGAACTGAAAAACAAAAACAATATGCACATCTGCACTTGGTAATGATGCATCCTAGCAAGTTTCATAAAATTCCAACCAGAGGTTGTAGAGAAATAGCCCGGATAAGAATATGGGGACGCACGCACGAACGAAACGGCGACTATATGCTTCTCCCCTTTGGGAGAGCATAATAAAGCAAGACAGTGTGAAATAAAACAAGACAGGGGGTGGGGGGAGGTGAGGGTGGAGTTATGACTTTGCAATTTTACAGGTGATCTCTACCAAGATGGTTAATTTAAACATATTTATTTTTTTTCATGTTATAGTTCTCAATTAATCACAAAAGGTCGTCAAATACGAAGGAGAACAAATATAAATTTATGAATTATAAATTATTTGTGGAAAATAAAACAAGGCGGTGTGAAATAAAACAAGACAGTGTGAAATAAAACAAGGCGGTGTGAAATAAAACAAGACAATGTGAAATAAAAACAAGGCAGTTAGAAATGAAACAACATACTTTCTGAAATTTCATATGTAAGAAATTGTTATCAGTTAATATAAAACTGGTGTAGCATGCTGGTTCTAAAAATATGGGCGAAATGATTTGTAAAATACCAAATTTTTTTTTTTCTATAACAATTGTTCTGATTGAATCTGATGAAATGAAATACCGTGATTAAATGTATACGTTTTTGTCAGATAATCACAAACGTGCGTAATGGGATGCCTTTCAACCACTTTCCAGAGTTTTTCCCCTTTCAAGCCTGAGACCTCAATATTTTTTCAAACCACAGTATCCACGTTTAAATGCAGATAAATGGCATAGTGTAAAAAACACAAATGTACTTTGACATTAAGAGATGGCATTTGCATTGCTATGGAACAAAGTCAATTGCCAAACATCAAAGGAAATATGGCCAGGCGTGGAGTCGAATTGACGAACCCTGAATCTACAGTCGGACGCGATAGTAACTTACCTAGCCGGGTCTGACGAAAGACCGATCGCACGTGGACTCAATAAACCGATGGTTTAGTAAAGAAAGTATTGTTGATAGAACAAATTATTAAGAAAAAATCGACTTAAAAACTGCTGTATTGACTTTTGCTGCCATACTTTTTTGCAACAGGAAACATTATCAATGGTCCCTTTCTGGGGGATAGTTTATCGATATGTGGTTATTTCAAAGAGAAGAGATGTATTATTATTGTAAATTGTTAGCAATTCAAAGAAATAAACCTGGGATGTTAAAATAAAGATCCATCTGACACATGGAAAACGATATCAAAATGATTTAAGACATGTATATTAAACATTGTTGTAACTATGATATATGAATATACTTAATGAAACAGGAACAGCTAACTCGCTACCTGACATTTAAGAAAGAACATAATTATATTAAAATCAAAAACGTTTATCTCATTCTTTTTTCAAAGTCCATAAAAATCTGTTGTTTCTTTTAAGTGAAAAAATGTACTTTTCTAAAACAAATCTACTCCTTATATTTTGAAAATGTTTAACGACATATCCCCTGAAAAACGCTGTTGTGATTGTCAATAATATTTAAAAGGCTCAATTCTAACATGTCAAAGATGGGAGTCGAGAGTAGTGTTATATTTTTGTTTTACGATGTGATGCTTGAATCATTTAAAGTACATTTCTTGACCATTTTCTATCGGAATACATAAAAAATAGCTATAAGAATTTTTGTGATAGTTTTGCCAAGTCAATAAAAAAATCGTATAGTTTGAAATGTGTTACTTATACCACTAAATACTCAACTTACTTTGTAGCTGCAATAAATAATGCATAGACTAGTTATAATAACAAAGTATTGTAATTTATGTATTTAACAAGTTTGTTTGACTGTTAATGGTATTTTACGCCATCAAAGGCTAACATACGATCAGTTATCCTAGCAAATCTTTCCTTGGATCCTGGAAGGTTAACCAGGTTAACGTACACTCATCTCCGCAAGTAACTGATGAATTTTCATCTTGAATCGACGATGCGAAACATTGGAACTGATGTTGTATATCAATAACAATTGATACTGTGGCCGACCGAGATGAGTTATTATAGCAACTCGATTATATGAAATAAAAAACCGGGAATACCCGGTACTAATCGAGCTAACGGAAACTAACAAATGAACAGCAGGTGACTTCATTTGACTCTTATCATCCTCTTATTTCTTTATGTATGGGACATATTTTAAAAAATCAACAAGAGCCATGTTAGACATGGCCAATCCGCCCGCGCCGAAATATAATTTTGTGTGGAAGTTGGCCAAAAAAAGAGCCAGTTTTATGTAATAGACAAGTATACTAAAAGTGATAAATGGGGATAATTGAAAAATGAGACACGGTAGAGTTATGCTTCTTACACACATTACTTCCCCTTATTGTCCTGTCTTTGTATACAGTTTGAATAAATTAAATGAAGCACTTTCAGAGGTATGCCCAGGACATGTAAATTTAATAAAGGGAAATAATTCAAAGAGTAAGCAAGGTGTGCAGTTAAGGTTTTTAGACACTGCACTTCCTCTCAATGTCCTTAGCAATTGTCCAAAGATTCAACAAATCCTTTGAATAATGTTGAAGTTATGCTCCGGGCAACAGTGAAAATTTAATAAAGGGAGATAATTAAAAAAGTAAGCAAGGCAGAGTTATGGTTCTTGTACACTGCCCTTCCTCTCAATGTCCCCAGCCATTGTGTGAAGATTCCACAAATCCTATGAATAGCTTTTGAGTTATGCTCCGGACAACAGTGTAAATTTAATAAAGGGAGATAATTAAAAGAAATAGACAAGACAGAGTTATGGTTCTTGTACACTACACTTTCTCTCAATGTCCTCTGTCATTGTGTGAAGATTCAACAAAATCCCTTGAATAGGTTTGGAGCTATGCTCCGAACAAAAGTATAAATGAATAAATGGAGATAATTAAAAAAGTAAGCAAGATAGATCTATGGTTCTTATACACTGCACTTCCATTCAATGTCCTTTGTCATTGTGTGAAAATTCAACAAAATTACTTGAACAGTTTTGGAGTTATGCTCCGGACAAGTAAATTTTTAGTAAAGGGAGTTAATTCAAAAAGTATGGAAGATAGAATTATGGTTAGTGTACACTACACTTTTTCTCAATGTCTTCTGTCATTGTGCGAAGATTCAACAAAATCGCTTGAATAATTTGGTAGTTATGCTCCGGACAAAAGTGTTACATACGGACGCACGGACAGACGGAGAGCATTACCAAATCCCACTTCGCCTTCGGCTGAGGAATGAAAAAAGGAAACGTACATGTTATTGTTTGCTGACATCTTCTGTGCCAAAATTTCGTTGGAAAAGTAAGACTCAAATTTCATTATAGATATGTTTTTCTGTTCAGCGTGTCCACTATTGACAAAGCCAACTCCAGAAATAATGTATTCAAATCCAAATTTTCATGCATATTTTCTAAATTCAGAATTCAAACATGGCTATACTTTCAAAATGATCTGAAAATATCAATAATGCCATTCAAATCACAAAAATGATCATTAAATTCAGAAAATGCATTTGTGAATAAAAGAAACATGTATGTAATGCCTGCAGTATTTTGTTGAGCTTGGTTGGTTCAATCAGAGACATATAAGCAGCGACATGTTACTGCAGGTACTAGTCAACGTTAGGGTGGCACATTAGTCGATTTTCAACTATGGGAAACACAATTCTTTCTGAGCCAATCAACACCTTTTTTCTGATATGGGTATCAATAGAAAGGGCTTAATGAAATTTTGGTAAAAATTTCTGAAAAAATAAATATTTCGTAAAAAATCCAACGTCTTTAACTTAAATTTGACCTTATGCTGTCGGGTTACTTGTCCTGAATGTTTTTTTTATTTAATATTAAAATATCATCTAAATATAAAATGTATACCTTATTAAAGCCGTTCGATACCAACATTATCAGATAAAAAATTTGTTTATTTCCTAAAGAGATTGTCATTGGAACCATAACACATTGAACATGTCATGCATGAGTTTTGTCGAGGCATCAATTTACCCTTTACACAATAGATGCGCGTTTTCCCACACCAATCACAGAAGGCCTTTGAAAACAGTGCAGGAAGAGATCAGATTGCTTGTAACGAGCAATTATATGTCGTAATGTTGTTTCTTCGTTCCTCCAATTTTTTGCGTTGTGCCTGTTCAGGTGTACGATGCTGTTGCTCAACATCGCTGGCAACGATCATCAATTTAAAATTTATAGCGTAATGAGGGTGGAAATACAAATTCACAAATTAGTTGAGATTACAAATGTTTATTATAAATTCAATTTAAAGTCATTACAAGTCTAATTCAAAGTTATAACGAATCCAATTTCTAAAGTTACTGTAAGTTCAATTTCTAAAGTTATCACTATTATAAATTCAATTCCTAATTTGTCACAATCTTAAAGTAACCACAAGTTTAATTTTAACTTAAATGTTCACGACGACTTATTCTAATTTAGTTTCGTCAACGTAACGATGACTAAAAGTATATCGAAATCCGACTCCCTATACAGGTGAGAATGGGTTCATTATATACCGTTGGCTTTACACGGTTGTCAAAGTTGTTTGGATCATTAACAACTTTTATTAAATGCTAATTGTTGAATGTGCCCACATTTTACTAGTAAGAACGACATATACTTTATCTACGTGCATCACGCGCCCATTATCCACCATTAGCTGTGACAATTTCTCCGCCTTGTTAATTACCATGACGGTGCAATATGTACGGACTCGGCTGCCTTGTAGCTAATGAGACATTTGACAAATGGGTCAGATGAGCGGCAGTATAATTGCCCCGTGTTTGTATTTTTATGCAAGCTTTTATTTTTAATTTGTGTACGTTTTTTGAAAACTACAGGAATCCAATTTACTCTTAGAAAACTTTATTGGATTTCTGACTTTGTTACACATTTTTAATAGCTTAACTTTGATACCAAAATTATAAAATTGAGAGAATTAAGAAATACTAAAGGTGCCACCCGAATTATCAGCCGAATATATTGAACTGATAATAGCCAGTCTATCACTGTAGCTAAGTCACAGACTGAAGGGGCTGATGATGATTATTGTATTTGACGCAAAATGGCGGTTAAAAACGATATGTGTGTGTGTGGAGCTTCGATTTACTATATATGTGCAGTCGCAGCGGCAAATTTAAAAATATTTTATTCAGGCATTCTTAAGTTATTGCCGTCCAAATAAATACTAACCCTAAACCTTAGACACTTATATACCCATTCGTGCGCGCGGACAGACAAACCCAAACTAGTGTATCCCGCTTTTCGCAAAGCGGGGGAAGGGTGACAAAGAATGAATGTTTGAGAACTTCCCAAGTAAAATCCAGCAAAAAAATATTTAACAGGAAACATGTTCCTTAATCTACCTTAAGTGCTACATGTATATGATAAATGCCAATACATTAAACTTAGATAAGCTAAGAGTTGTGATTCACTCATTTCATCTCTTTCGGAAATCAAACCACTCACGCAGATATTCAAAATAATAAAAACTACAATATGGTATAGTCTAAACAAGATATATGCCTTTCCGATTAAAGCTTTATATAATTATATGCTCATAGATCTAACAATGTTTTGTCCTTTGCCGAACACACCATTTTTACATGTTTAATCGTTCTTCTTTTGCGGTTCATTTGCTCCCTCTGACTAAATCCGGCAAGGTTTTAAGTGACAGCTGCGGAATCTGCCTTAATGTAAGCTGTATGTGGAAGTCGCGTTCGAGTGCCTGCCTGACTTCCACTGTCATCAGTGAATCTATACCTAACTCGGCCAGACTGGTATCGTGATTGACACTTTTTGGATTGCTAATTCCTGGAATAGAAACAATGCCAAGAAGAGTGCATATAAGTCAAAATAACTCTTTCCCATTGCCGTAGTCTGTCTCATTTTCAGCACAAGCTTTAAAAAAAAAGTGGTTAATGTCATTCTACGCATAAAGAAAGTAGAGTCAAGAATAATATTGATTGACTGAGCGAAACACAACTATCCAATGGTTACGTTAGAATATAATTAACACAATATCTTATATTTCTACGAAAGTTATTGCAGATATATATCTTATCTTAGTTCTATCTCGTCCTAAACTCTTATGACCATAAAATTATGCATACAACTCGCATCTCTCATGTAGTTACTCGCATCTCTCACGTAGTAGCTCACATCTCTCATGTAGCAACTCGCATCTCTCATGTAGCAACTCGTATCTCTCATGTAACAACTTGCATCTCACATCTCGTCATTCTCATCGCGGATCTCCCATCTTATAACTCATACTATAAACCTATAATCTTCTTATAATCGCTTTACACAAATACCATCTCGTAGCTTGCAACTCTCGTATCGTAATCCACATCTCTCATAGCGTATCTCTCAACTCGCAATTCGTATCTCGCATTTCTCGTCTCGTAATTCGTATCTCTCATCACTCATCTCAGAATACTCATTACTCAATACAAACATTACGTGACCTTGTTCTTATATGAACGCGATTTCATAGCATGCATGGGTAACCGGGAAATCTTTTGAACTGTAGGCGCTCAGCAAGGCACACAAACAGATATACAGACACAAATTAATAACGGCTTTATTTTGATCTAAATGACGTTTATGGTTGTAAACATTTCACTTTCGGTGAAAATGCATATTGCCGTTTTTGTCACCTTAAACGAGAACTTGTATGCAAAATGAAAAATGCGTTTCTGTGGTTTATGGTAGACGTAAATTTCACAGATAGTGTGAAAATTGCGTTTCTGTGGTCAGTCATAGACGTACATTTCACAGATAGTGTGAAAAATGCGTTCGAGTTCTTCACACTTGTTTTCACACATGTTGAAAATGCACTTGTATGTGAAACACGCGCTCTGTGAAAAATGAGACGCCAAGTGGTTCAACGCAAAGCTCTTCTTATTCCTTATACATATATGTAGGAAAACAGTGTTGCACTGAACACTAGGTTTTAATTTTCTATCCAGGACATTTAATTTCTTCGTTATTTGAGAGACCCTGATTTCTGTTTATCAAATACATTTTGACATATAGGAAGCCTTTTCCCTAGAAAAGTCTATTTTGGATCGCTGATTAAACTTAGGTTCAGTGAAATTCTAGGCGTTCACTGGGTCGTAAACAGCACAGCACCTTGTGGATTAAACGTGACTTCAGGATCTACACCACAATAATAAACAATAACAAAGATTTGCACTGCCATTAGCAAAATATGGTTGGTATGGCAACCGAATTGGTTAAATTGACTATATGTCCGTCCAGGAAATCTGGATGTTGCGACAACTCCAAAATTATGTAATCTAGATTTGTTGAACTGGTCATATGGATTGACTGAAAAAAATATTAAATGATGTACATGTTGTACTTTCTGGACGAATGGACGCCGGACATACGAACGGACGGTAAACCTACAGTCCAATCCGACGAAACCAATAGGGGACTTATAATTTCAATTTCTGTTGTTTGAATGTAGTGAATTAAGGCGAAAATTATTTCCCCTTGGTTAAATAGTCTCCTATATGTGGTGTATTTTGTGCACGAGTCTTGCGCTTATAGTTCGTGTTATTTAAAGACGTTTCTTCGAGTAAGTTCTAGCGCGGAGATTTTTTTTAAATTTTGCACACATGTACTTTGAAGTAAGACAAGTTTAAAACACTAAAAAAAAATATAGGTCCCATTCTTGTTTTTTTTGCTATGACTATTTTTAAACTACACCGTTTTACATTTTTTAAAGAATAAACAGCAAATTGGTGTAAGTTATAAATCTTGTTTAATTTACTAACAAAGTGATATATTTCAACAAAATATTGTTGTCACTCATGTAACAAAAGATAAAGTATCTAAAACAGAAAAAGTCATGATGCTCTTTTGAGTTTCACATTTCATACAGTAATTTTCATAAATTTCTACGATTATAGAATTGGCCGTTAACGATGTATTTTTACACTAATTTAAAAATAGAAAACGTTCTAACGCGGAGAATTGTTTCATTCTTTCTACAAAGAGGCACCATAACAAACTTTATCAGAAAATAAAATAAAAAATATATGTCCCCATGCTTGTTACTAAGTTACAGTGCTTAATGTTACCCCCGTTTTCATAAAATGGCCGTAAACGATGCATTTTTACACTATTTCAATAATAAAAAAAAGTTCTAATGCAGAGAATTGTTTCATTCTTTCTACAAAGAGGCACTTTAACAAACTATATCAGAAAATAAAATAAAAAGCACATGTTACCTTACTTGTTACTATGTTACATTGCTAAATGTTACCTCCCTTTTTCATAAAATGGCCGCAAACGGTGCATTTTTACACTAATTCAATAATAAAAAAAGTTGTAACGCGGAGAATTGTTTCATTCTTTCTACAAAGAGGCACTTAACCAAACTATATCAGAAAATAAAACAAAAAATAGATGTTCCCATGCTTGTTACTAAGTTACAGAGCTAAATGTTACCTCCCTTTTCATAAAATTGCCGTAAATGATGCATTTTGACACTAATTCAATAATAAAAAAAGTTCTAATGCGGAGAATTGTTTCATTCTTTCTACAAAGAGGCATTATTACAAACTGTATCAGAAAATAAAATAAAAAATAAGGTCACCATGCTTGTTACAAAGTTACAGTGCTAAATGTTACCTCCCCTTTTCATAAAATGGCCGCAATCGATGCATTTTCACACCAATTCAATAAAAAAAATGTTCTACGTGGAGAATTGTTTCATTCTTTCTACAAAGAAGCACAACAACAAACAATATCATGAAATACAATAAAAAATACATGTCACCTTGCTTGTTACCAAGCTACAGTGCTAAATGTTAACTTCCCTTTTCATAAAATTGCCTAAAATTGTCAAAATTGTGAAAATTATCTGTTGTAATTTTTATAAATGAAGTTTCATTGCAGAAGTAACTTTCATATTTCTAAATGATGCACTAAATAGCAATTATAATATTTGTAATTTTTAATGTAATTACTGTTAAATTGCTTTTATACATTTCATATATACTGGGTAATTGATGAACATCAATAGTTGTAAATGTTTGAAATGTTAGAGGCCTAGTGTCAGTCAAAGTTGGATCACCAGTGACCTGCTACTCAACATAATATCTTCAGAGTTTTATCTACGAGTCCATTAAAGTCATTTTTTCTGGTATTTATCTTGTCTATAGTAGTCGCACTGTCATCCATTATTATTAAATTAACTTGAAATTTTTTATTCCTGTACTGGGCTACTTCCAACTTTAATCTTTGAATTGTCATTAAAATTTTAGAACACTGCCTGGTGAACTGGTAGTGATTGTTCTTAATTTTTCATAATATGTGCATTTCCTAGTCTTCTGGAAAAACATTATATGTTTTTCGAATACTTTTTGTTAACATGGTCCCAGTATCTGATTTACTGTCACAATCCATTCTTCTGGCAACACATATTGTAATAAATTTGCCTGGTCCTGGTGTACTACTTGACTGACTTCATCACTGAAATTAAAGGAAGCTTATATGAGATAAAGAAATAAATGACAATGTTTGTTTGTATGTAAGCTTAATTTACATCATCACCAGATTCCCATTTGGGTGATGCACCCAGAAGAGTGAACAGTTTAGACTTTTTAGGTTTGTGAGGGATAGTGCAGGAAACAAATATCATAGGAACCTAATCATATGTTTCACCTGATTCTTTTGCTTGATATATAGCACCATCATAAAAGTCCTCAGTTTAAAGTCCTATCTGAACGACAGTTAGCACTGTAAGTTAGCCAGCCTCAGGTATCAAACTCTCAACCCTGAGCGAGAAGTATCGTGCTCTACTGACTGAGCTCATCAGTTTGGCTAATAAAACGACAATGTATTTTAATAAAACAACACAATATATGGGTATAATTTGACAACTCAAGGGCTATAACTGAGCAGCAATTCCTGTTATGATATCTATGTTCAAACCATTGAAAAAAATCTTACGGTTATAAACTTGCATACATGTATGTGGACACTTTTTTACTAAATGAAACTGTTATGTTATGTAACAAGCAGTCAAGGGGTTGCAAGCTCAAATCCCCACTTGGCCAGTCTCTGTGATGATTTAAATATATGCAAATTCCAACATTGTGTCTCATGTTCATTCATCTTTAATCACGGATTCAAGTGGGAAAGTTGTCAGTTATTTGCACGGATATTGGGTGTGCCAAACAAGTAGTCACAGGTTTGATCCCCCTCAGATCATCTGTTGTGCTCATGATTATTTTGTTGTAATCCATAGTAGAAATAAGCTGAAATGGTTAAATTACATTAATAATTACCATTGGCCCCTTTTGATGATTGTCACTCTTTCATTTAGTGTTTCTGTACACGTTGTCTATGTCACGATATTGATTGTCTCTTCATAGTTAATGAAACCACTACAGGTATTTAAAGCACCGACATCTCAATACATCTGTAACCTGAGCCTCTGTTTAGCATTCCTGAAATGTGTTGAATAGTTTCTTATTTTCATAATTCATGTAACAATTTTCTGTTTAACAGGAAACACAGAACATGACGGTGTAAAAATTTATTTTTAACATTTACTCAATGTAAGAATACTGTTCGAATCCCCGCCTGGCAACAGTCTCCAGGATGATAGATATACAGCATTATGTCTCTTTATCAATCATCTCTCACCGCTGATTCAAGTGGGAAAGCTATCAGTTACTTGCGGAGATGGAGTGTGCTCAAATACTGGTTAATTCCAGGAAACAGTGGTTAGGTGATCGTCTGTTAGCCCTCGATGGCATGAAAATGATGTAAATATTCAACCAATGAATCACTTTTTATAGTTGTTCATCCCTAGAAATCATAAAGTAAGTTATCATTTTATGTGATACATTAATATTGATCAGTGAGTTATGATAAAGCATCAACTAACCTTATACTCAATTGCTTTGTGTTGATGTCAAATGATATTGGACTTTTCCTATTTAATCGATGTGTCTTTTTTGTTTCCACTGTTCTTATACTTCCACATATACAGTTTATGTATGACGTTGACCCATATAAGTGTCTTCCATAGTGTCCTTCAATACCAAACTTTTACATGCATCAGGTCAGCTAAATGTCAAAATTCAAGATTTATTCTTCCTTGTCTCCATCCCGGTATGAATAATATTGTTTCAGGTAAATTCATTATGTATTCAGCGCTTTGGAACAAATTCAGAAATGATCCATATCCGAAAAATGAGTTATCCGAAATGTTACCACTACGAGTATTGATTATATTTTCGTAGTTGTTTATTGGACTTCGTTATGTACAAGCACTTCTGGTGGTTTAGAACGAAAAACAATATACTCTTCCGTGCTTTTCGATCGCTTCCTTGACAAAATTTACATTTCTGACATCTCGAAATGAAAATACTTCGCTTTGTAAATATCCTAATGCGACTCGACTTTTAATTAACCAAACGGCGACATTAGACCCCGAAACTGAAAGTAACAGAAAGGAATTATGTGCGTAGCGATGCACAGTAACAACCCGCAGAAACGTCTTTAAATCAATCAACCTTGGAACGATTGATAAGCACCTTCAATTTTTCTGTAGTTTTTATTTTAGTCAATAATTTACGTCCTTCAATGAAAAGGGAATACGTCTATCTTTGCATTATGCTATTCAGTGTGTACCATATTGATGCATCATGACATGTACATTGTTTCATCTTGTCATGTGATATGTTATGATATGGTGGGCTATCTACAGGTGGTATTATGTACGGTTAGTCGTTGGTTCAATCCGGCTTATACCAAACATATGATGTTATTTTATGATCTTATCGAAGGTGGAGTATAACTAGAAAACGCCTATTTTAGGAACGTGTGGTGCAGAAATCGCTAGTGATTACTTTTTAAGTTGCTGCTTTGACATAGAATAGCGTTGTACATAATGCTAGTATTTATAATATACGTAGTTGTTTAGTGGAAGACGTTCTACTGCTGTATCATTTATTAAAACATATATGTATATTAATATGAAAAGATTAATATGAAAAGTTTAAAACTAAAATAATACCTAAAATACGACAAACAATCGACACAGGATTACGACTGCCATCCGATCCTCCGTCTACCGTATGTTGCCGCTCTGCTGTAACATGACTGGCCACAACTGGATGTGATTGGTTGAGGAACATGTCAAGCGTTGTCAGGCATGACGTCATTCGCTGTGGGACAGTTCCACTAATCACACTTGTGTTGTTCCCTTTCGACTTAAAGGCTAATCCGACATCACTGACAGGCCCCCATTGTATGGCAAGTCCTACAAAAGAATGGAATCATCCAATTATGCTTATGTCGAGTGTATATAACCAGAATTCCAAAGTTTGTGAATTGAATTGTGTGAAATGTTCAAACACTGCTATGCATCAGCCCAATTAGTAATACTCAATATTTTGTATTATTCCTACTTTAAATGACTCAATGGAGAGGATTGAAACATTCTCGAATCTCCATTTAGTAATTTTTATTTTGATTTTGAATAGAAATAAACTATTTCGTGGAGCAGAACACAAGCTTTATACTTCAAATAGTTTATGTAGCCAAAACTGGTTAAATAAAAAGTAGGCTAAATAGATGACAATGTGAACAAGAAACGATAGAACAATAATCTGTTGAAAAAATAATAATATCTTCACGAAAGAACAATATTTTGGAGTCAAAGAAGTAGGCTAATTAGATAGTAAGTTGAAAAAAGAGACCTGAATGTGTCTAAGTGTCTCACTTAATTTCACCTGTTGCATCGTTTCAAGTTATCAATAAAGGATTTTAGATGAGAAAAAATGGGAAATATCTCGTTCTGTTTTCCTATAGCATCTAATGTACAATTAAGACAGTTTACAGAACACTTATTGACCCAACCCATTCATTTAAACAGACTGTAGCCCCTTGTTCATATGGATTCTTTATACCAAATATGAACACATTTGGTAAATCAAATTTTGAGTAGTTTATTGAAAATTATTTGAATCAAATATAAAGAATAAATTGGACCGGTTACTGAGGAGACAATTGTATCCCTTTGAGGCCACAGTTCGTTCCTTATGGTTATTTAATTCTCTTTAAAGAACCCAGTCTAAACTGCTATGACTGAACTCTGCTCCAAATACCTAAAAATATAGGAGAATAAAGTATTTCCTATTTTCCCATAGTATATCAATGTAAAAATTCAAAATCCCCTTTCTGTGTCATAATAGACACAGCTTGATACCCCTATTCAAAGGTATCATTTAAAACCAGGTTTATCCTCTTTTGAGGGAGCGGGGGCCTGTTGGCTTTGATGGATATTACATTCCCGTTTTTATGTCAGGCGTATTATGCTAAAACTAAACATTGCTCCAGGCCTTAATATGATTGAAATTATACCTAAAATAGATAAGAAACTAGAATATTCTGATTTCACCGACTTTTCCTATGTAAACATAAAATACATCTCACTACGTCCAAATGGACCATTGCCTCTTCATTTGCAAAATTTGCATGTCGGTTCTTGAGAAGAATTTAAAACTTTCCCTTTGTTGAACTGAAAATCACTAACAATTTTGACCATTGAGTAAATCCAAGATAATATAAATAGGTGATACTATATGCAAATTTGGTCGAATGAGACAAAACGTGTCGCTGAAAGAAATCATTGATGGATGGACGGAGGAATTAACGACAGACGAAAATAGATCAGGAAAGTTCACATCAGCCTTCAGCACAGATGACCTGAACAAAAAGCTGATAAGGTGAAATAATAAAAATAAAACTCCATAAAAAGAGCAGGATAATCAAATGGCTAAATGGATAAAAGACAATGCGTATAGAAAAATTTGGGCAAATATGATGAAATTAAATAATTATAAAATATGGATATTGCTTCGGTACTTATATGAATTGAACTAGCTTTTCCATCTTATACAATTAACAACCTGGCAAACCATCCTCTTGTCTCTGCTCACAAATCCTCTCCATTGTAGAATTTGCAAAACCGTAATTTGATTTGCCAATATTGCCACGCCCACAGATGACAGACGAGAAGACGACAAACCAATCACAACTGTCCTTGCAAAATGCCCTTGTCACTTTGTCCAGGTTGATTGTCCCTGAGACTTTTGGCTTGCAAACTTGTTGAAAAAGTTCGATATCCTGATTTTCTAGCAGCCTATCTTGTAAAACCTGAAATACAAGCAATATACAGAGTGCTGTAACTGTTTGATAGATAAGAAACAATGACGTTACAAGTGCCAAAAATAGCTTACGGTGATTAAATGCAATCGAAACATATGTGCAATTGACAAGTGAAACAAAACAAATAGCACAATTTAAAACATATAACATACATGATTCCGGGTATACCAGGTGACTGGAATAGACTGCAAGAAACTCTATTAGTTCAAATGTTCCATGATGTAACAGCTTTGGGCTTTTCCAGCTTTGATAACTTTAAATAGCCATCATATATCTTCGTACAATATTAGCTCATATTTTATAGAAAATCTAAAAAAAATATGTACTCCCTCTTGCATTATGTTCGCAAAAGAAGATATCCCCCTACTTAGAACTTATTTTTATGTACACGTAACAACTAACTGTCAAAAAGGGTAAACGTTGAACCGATGAATGCTCCCCGAACAAGTGTTTGACAGAGCAGTTGGCCTCACTTCCATGCTGTTGAAGCAGACAAAGCTAACAAAAAATGAAGTACACCAGGGAAGATAATTCTGTCATTATTTAAGCACTTTCACATATTGCCTTCTATCTGTCTTCCAATTAGAGATGTATTATATCTTTATTCAGTGTTGTATTACCATACTTTAGAAGATTTGCTCACGATAAGTAAAAATAACGAACAAATAAAATACATGGGGAGATAATTCTGTCAGTATTCATGATAGAGTTATGTATGTCTCTCTCTGTCGTTCCGCATGCTGCTCTCTATCCATCTTCAACGTTGTATACATATACTTACCTTAAATGATATGCTCCGGGCAAGCAAAATAACCAGAAATAAAGGACAAAAACGGGAGATCGTTATGTCATTTTGAAGATAGATGATTGTTTCGCTCTGCGTTTCTACACATTACCTTCTATCCACATTCCAAGTCCCAGTGGATTCACTTCAGTATTGTTGGAGTTAAATTCCGGACAAGCAATCGGACAGACGAATACAGCGGCAGCTACATGTTACTTCACCATTCGGTGTTCGGAGAGCATAAACATTAATAACATTTGCTGCATCATGGTGTGAAGAAGTTACATTTTTTAGATAGCTCTGTCTCGTGGTATAGATCTAAAAGATGCCGGGAACTGATGTATAATATGTTGTGTATTTTTTGTGGGAAAAAACACTTAATAAAATTGTTATGTTTCATTTCAATAAAAAGTATTTTTTTATCGGGAAATCCTTTTAAAAATACATGTATATGTTTTTTCACATTTTCTGTTTTGTTGGTGGTTGCTCGAGTAGAAATAGACATAAACATTTGACGTAATCAAACGGCAGTAACAGTAGTAAACATAACCAGATGTTTACATAGTGTATAATATACATGTATATGAGTAGATGTGCATGAACATAAAGAAGATGGTCAACTTACCGCTGCAAGATGAAAGACGCCGCCGACTGGTTTACCGTTTGTCTCAGTTACTAGAAGATTTGCGTGTTCTATATCCGATACATCAAGCAATGATAGAATCACGTTAACTCCTTGTTCCTGTAACAAAATTTAAACAAACCACAATACATTTCAGTTGCAAGAGGTCAACCGATTAATTTTTCAGAGACAGCAGATGGCATGAACCACGACTGTTGCTTAGCAACTCGTTTTTTAATACACGTACATGTATTTCATTTGTCATATGCCATTTTGTCATCAAAGTTATTAGTGTTATTGTATGGTGTTTAGCGTCGATTTCAAAAAATTCAGATACAACGCGACGGTATCTACTTGATACAGTATTCTAAGCGTTGCCAGGCTAGATTACCTGCCGCAGATACATGGTATAATACCCCACCCAGTCATATCATTCTGACACCGGACCGACCAGACCTAGAACTAACCTCTAAATGCTGAGCGCCAAGCGAGGAAGCTTCTAGTATAATTTTTCAAGATTTGGTATGACCTGGCCGAAGATCGAACCCACGACCTGTCGTATGCGAAGCGGACGCTCTATCCCTAGACCAGCACAGCTGTTTATCAAAACAAAATAACATTTAAGTAATACAGTTTATTAATTCAACAGCAAAAGCAATGTCCACTGTGTGCTTTTACATTTGAACTGAATTTATACAGTATAAATGGGAACCAGCCTTATTGTTCTATCTCAACAACATTGTTGTTATCGTACAATGAGTCTTCATCATCTCCAATTCTTGCTTAACACGTCTAGACCCTTTGTTATCAAAACCGCGTTACTTAATTTTCAAAGAAAAATTCGTCACACCGTTCATCTTTGAGAAAAGCAAGCGATAAAGACGATCAAGACTGTCGTGGAACGTGTCCTGAGCTAAAATGACCATTCGCAGGTATGCGTACATGTGTTTGCATCCATGGGCGGCAATATTATATATACAAGTTTCAAAGAATTTAAACCTTATAATAAAATAAAATGAATGTAAATATTGCAATCTGTACTTCTTAACAAAAATGTAATCGTACTGTTTCAGAAAAAATAAATTTACTTGTATGAGTTTTATCTTTCTGGCCTGGTACCCCGTTTTGATGCCCGACCTCGATGTCAGAATGAGACACTTGGCTCCTCTTGTAACCAGCCAATCAGCAAGCTCCAATCCGAACCCGCCCAATCCGCCCGTTATAATGTAACATTTATCACCGTGACATGCACTCCTCGGTACTGCGGGAATGTCGACCTGTATTAATGGGGCGTCGTCTTTCCGGATCTGTTATTACAAATGTGCATTTTACATTTTCAAGCAATTACAAAATAACTTTATGTATAACTTAAACTTGAACAAGTACAAGTTTTATTTTAAGTACACGGACATTTATTCCAATATAGCCTGGGTGGTGTACCGCGTGGTATGATGAAGCTGGTGTTGACCAATTATGCCATAAGTTTCGAGTTCGATCCCAGGCTAAACATGATGGCATCTCGAAGCAACACAAGGTACTCGTTCTACTCAGGAAACGGCCTTAAGAAAAAATATGGAAATAAAAAACAAAAATCCAATAACAATAATGAGACACCGCGTCTACAAAGTTGTTGTCAGTTGTTAAAATTATTGCCAAACTTTTCTATTGCTAACATTGATACATTTCTGAATACGAGAAGAAAACGATAGAATTGCGAGCATATCAACATAACATCTGTACAGTCCAAAATGTCCCATCAAATTCGGATGAAAATGTTGGATTCTGATGAACAGACGACCGTATGGACGAAAAGACATTACCAAATTAAAATATAACACGCTAGCAGAAGCAGAGATAACAACAACGTTTCAATATGAAGTGTTACATGTACCCTTTTTAAACTTTACCTCCACAACAACTTTTCCTATATGTTTGCCCTGTGTCATGAATCTGAAAGCCGCTTCTATATCACGTGTGCCAAATTTGGTGGTGTTTAGCGGTTGGACGACTCCCGAGGCAATCCCCTCAAAAACGTAATTGAATACAACATTCCATTCACGGTTACCCTCCTCGAACAAAGCATCCAACATTATACCATGGAAACTTACGTTATTTAGAAATATTGCCATTCCTGCAAGATATCATTTTCGTGTCAATAATATCTCCTTGAGAGACACGCGCAATCTTAAACAGTTCTTCGTTATTTGGCTCCCAATTATAACTTTTATATTGGATACACAGATAACAATAAAGTAATTGTTACAACATGTGAGCATAAAATAACACAAAATGACAATACGTAGGTAGTGATATTCTAAAATATTAATACAATTATAGTATTTTCTCTGTGTTAATTTTTTTTTTTTTTTGGAGAATAACATAACACTTTAGAGTTCGGTCTTGGATTAATTGTAAGTTCCCGTGTAAATCCATGTCGTTACGCCATAACTAATGATCTATTTTATAACTATATGCTTATAATAACTGTTATATCTATTCCCTCGTAAGAAGTATTATAAAAAATGGCACAAAAAAACTTTTTACAGATCCCAACGAACATGTTTAAATCATTATATTGTTTTTCAACATATTAAGCAATTCTATTTACATGTGTTTTTACCCATACTACAACATGAATGGATTGATTACTTCATGGCACAAAGGAAGTTAAGGCAATATAAATGTTTCCCACAATTACTCCGGATGGGCGTCATGAAAACGACAATAATCTCCGTGAGAAAGTTCGTAATATGAACACAGCCACGACCGTTTCCGTAAACTACCGATGTATACCGATTCATCAGTTGGAATTGTTAATTTAAATATAGGTGTGTTTCTAAAAAAGTGTAAATAAAGACTAAACAGATAAAATACAAATTCGGAATGATGTGGTCAAAGGATGGTGTTGGGGATATAATGCCAAGTTTCGCCGCTTGTTTACATCATTTTATATAGAAAGTATAGAGAATTTGGGTTTTTTGTCTTAAATTTTAAATGGATCAAAATTTAATTAATTTAAGATTATGAAAAATAACCAATCTGTAGGGGACATTTTAAACAACGTTTGATGTTAATTACACATTTACAGTACACATTAGAATTAATGAACGCAGCCCATTGTTTGATTTTATTATTAAATGATTTATAACTAGAAAAAAATGAACACATTGGTTTACTTATGAGACCTACCTAATGGAGTATTTTCAGACAGGTCAAATTTGCCGATTTCCAGGAAGCTTCCATGTTTACACAGGACTCTTATACTAGCCTGTAGTTTCTCCTCTGCTAGAGAGTTCAGCACTATGTCCACGCCTATAAAATCAACATACGTTGTTTTAAGAAACCCACCTCCAATATGATAAATTTTCACGGAACTCTTTTTATGAATTTTATTAATTTAAATGATGCCAGTACGCGAAAATGGACATAAAATTAAAATATCCCAGTATGTGTACAGACGCTAAATTTCGTTTCTATTTTGCACAATGCCTTAAATCTTGTTAATGGTTGAAAGGCTTGCATCATATTTTGAATATTCCTGGTCATATATGACTGTAACGTGCACCGAGCGGATTATGCACACAATTAATAATACATATGATAAATAAGAATTTTTCTTGGGCTACTTGCCGTGTGATTCAAGATAAACTGTCAAATAATTTTTCGTAAACTACTTTGCTTTATGATTGGATAACAAATGATTGAACAAATGATTCGTGTTTAGAAAAAATAATCACGTACAATTAACTTATACATATAAAACAAAATTATAAATTTTTTCGAACTAACGTTTTTCGCAACACTAAACACTATGCCCAGAACTCTGTTTTAAATAAATAAAACAAGTTCTGCAGCACTCCAAACAAATGCCCAGGAGTCTGTTTTAAATAAAACTCGAAACTCCGAGCTGCACCAAAGTATCAGACTTACGTCTCAAACAATTGCACAGGACTCTGTTTTAAATAAATAAAACTAGTCCTGCAGCAATGTTCCAAACCTGTCCCAACACCTGTCTGAGACAAACAATGGTACCCAACAGACTACGACCCGGAGCACTGTTCACAAGTTTCAGAGGGTTCTGCAACTCTGAGTTCAAAACTGCACTTCATAGAATCCCTTATTCACTTGTGACACTTGGTCCAAAGTCCAAGTCTGTATTACCACATAATAATAATTAATTAATTAATTATTCAGTGTCTTCTTGCAGCTCCTTCTCCGTCGAGTTTGTAACACCAGACTGACCAAAAATATAGCGGTCGGCTGCTTATATAGCATAAGTCACATGGTCTAGTCGCATGACTTCAATCGGCCATTTTTAGTGTATTACATACGTAAGTGTATTTTTAAAGGGGCATAAGCCAGTGCTGAAATCGATTATATCATGTTCACATTTCAAGCCAAACATTATACCTACGACAGTATAACCATATTAGGGAGATATAAATCCACTAATGTCACTGTCTAAACCTTCATATTTTAGAAAGTATTAACTTTTTAGTGGCACTTTCAGTCCCTGCTTATATCGGAGTGATCAGGCTTGGAACATTCTCTGCCTAGTTATATCAAAACTATTCAATGTGTGTAAACGTTATGAACCACACACGAAGATTGGATGGACGGACTGATGTAGACATTTATTACATAACATATACCTTTGCCATTAGTTGCATTCATCACTCCAAACTCAAACGACGTATCTCTGGAATTGAATATGTGTGCGTTATCTATTTCAGGAAATCGTGATTTTAAAAACTCCCTCTTCTCGTCTGATCCAACGGTCGTAAATATTTCACACTTATAGTGCAACGCGATAGAAATGGCCGCCTGACCAACACCACCACTTCCAGAGTGAATAAGAATACTATCACCGTGTTGGATGTTGCCCCTGACAACCATGGCATAGTATGCCGTTGCGTAGACAACAGGAACACTAGCTGCTTCCTCTAGTGACCAGTTGTCGGGCACTTGCCAAATGAACCGTTTATTCACAGCTACTGCTGTAGCTAGACCCTGAAACAATGACGCAACAGATAAAGTATCGGACTGCAAGAATAAATGAACTGTTAGAATGCGTACACTCCGACAACAAATAATTTATTCAAAGAATCCAATACATATTAAGGTATCAACGAATTATCGAAAAAAAAAGCCAGGTATGCCATATGGCGTTCTTTTTGTTGCGTGATGTCTTAGAATAAAAAGTCAGTTACGCCATTTTATATTTGTCACGTGATGTCGTGTGTCTTTCAGAGATCATTCATACACGTAAAGTCTGGTTTCAGTAAAAATAAAATTGGCGATTCCCGTCCATTTCAGTGCACTTACCGACACCTGAGCTTCGTTCAGTTCGGATAAACGTTTGCTAACATAAGCTAACATATTTAACTGGACACTGGCTCAACATCAAATTAGTACACAATACGCAACCAGGGAACCAGGCATTAAACGTGTTTGATATTTAACGGTGCTGAACGCAGCCCAGTTTAGTAAACCGAAGGCAAGACTGTTCTATCTACATATAAACAATTAAGGAAATAGAGCAATGTTGCGTTAAACCATCGAACTGAAGTTCTTCTGCTTTGGATATAAATTAATAACTGTTATGAATGTTAAGTTAAACGAATTGTTCTCTGGGGACACGTCCTTCTACAGTTCGTTTATTCTCGCAATTCCAAACTCTGTTACATCAATTATATAAAAGCAATGGTTACTGAGGCATAATAATGCAAAAGCAAATCTGTGGTAAATGAAATAAGTTTTCAATAGACAGTAATTAAATTATGCCAAATAGTTTACATATACATGTATCTAGAAATGAAAACAAAGCAAAGGCGAGCGGAGAACAGTGCAAGGGGACCCTGGGTGTGTTGAGGCTCTTTTTTAAATCAACACCAGATGAACGTACCTGGGTAGGAACAATTCCCATCACTCTTCTGCCACTTCGGTCGACTCCCGAGAACTCCATTCCCAACATGCATTCCTTGTATACAGGTCCTGCTGGGATAGCATCCGGTGGTAGTTTTCCAGTTGCTAGCATTACATCGCGAAAGTTCAACGACGCATAATTGACGTCGCATAATTCGGTCTGTGGGTTTTTTTCTGCATCAAAGTGTCGCAGAGCAGACTGAAACCACTGGAGGCTTGACAGATCGCCATGTGTCCGGATGTTCACATAGGCAAAGTTACTCTTCACCAGGGGAGCTGGAATATAAAGTAGAAAACATTTTAGTGCAGAAATGTGAATTGGAAAGATAAGACGAAGTAGATAACCATTGTTTTGATCGTTTTCACATACATTTAAAATAGTTTAGATGTGGTGCGCCTTGCCCAGCGGTTGAGTATTCGACCCAAGTTCTAGGATCGTGGGTTTGATCCTCGGCCATGAATATGTGTGGTGTCATTAATATCTGAGCTACTGCGTATGCTCTATCGAGGCTTCGGTATGTCTTAGAGGTCACGGATATAAAGGATTTTCCCCCAGTGAATAACCACAATCAGGATAAACGGACCTTGGTGAGTCCCCCCCCCCCAACCCACAATCTGATTTTTAAAAATATTCCTTTTAGAAAACAAGAAATGTCATCGGTGTCACATGCCGCCCAAATTGTCTGTGAATATATATAATTTTTTACATTAAAGTGTAACCTTGAACTTTGTGTAGCCATGACTTTGACATCTGATTTAAAGGTCTGGGTATTTCTACAGTTAATGTAGGTGACACATCATCAAGACATGTTGATCACTTGTGTCAAGCTATTTTAATATCCCTCCATAAATGACAAAGTTACAGACCAGACATGAAATATCAAACAAACTGAAAATGTGACCTTGACCTCTGTGGTAAGGTTGTTGTTCTTGAAGCGACACGTCGTCATGTCATGTTGATAAATTGAGCCAAATGTATTTGAAATCCATCAATGTATGATAAAGTTACAGACCTGACTTGAAATCTCAAACAGACTTAAAATGTTGTGTAACTCAATGTGTGACATTGACCTTTGAGGTACAGGTCGGGTCTTATGTGCGACACGTCGTTATGGTATCTTGATGAATCGAAACAAGTTAAAGACTTGCAGACCAGACACGAAAAATCAATAAAAAAAATGAGAGTGTAATTTTGACGTTTGAGGAAAGGTTCTGGGACTTACACGGGACACTTTACCATGTCCTGTTGACAAAGGTGACAAAGTTACAGACTGGACTCGAAATCAAAAATAGACTGAAAGTGTTGTCAAACAAAGTTAAATTGTGACCTTTACCTTTGAAGTGCGAGTCTGGGTGTGACGCGCGACACGTCGTCAAGTTACGTTGATCATTTGTTAACAATATCCATCTATGCATGACAAAGTTACTGGCCGGACACGAAATACCGGACGAACGGACACTGGGATGATTACTTTATGCCATCCCCCCAAAAAATCTTTTGGAGTGGTGGGGCACAAAAAAATTAATATTTTATTTCAAATCTAGATCTATGTTCAATCCATCATATATTAGTTATGTGTGTCACCTTTTTGTTACATACGGTGAGTTGAATATAGATTTGATTTTGTTTATTCCATGAGCTATTATCGACAAATTTTGGCGTAATAATCATCGATATCTTTTGGTCCAGCCAGTCCGTTATCAACTATCTTTTTGGGCTTAAAAAATGCAATAAGAAATGCTATAAAATCACCTGTCGGTAATGGAAGATGGCGGAACGATCCCCACTGAGAGTCTTTATACACATTCATCACCATATCTGCCGGTATCAACGTTTCTATCGTGCTGCGGATATCTGGAAAGTGCTCTTTCCCCATGTTTAGAATGCATCTGCAATGATATAAGAGACAGATATGTCTTAAATTGAATTACATACAAATGAAATGAGCAAGAATGGAATCATAAGGTAATTGTCTTAGCATTAAAAAGGTACTTCGCGACCTAGTGGGTTAAGATACCCTCTCTGGATTGTAATATTATTTCTGTCACAGACTGCCGAAGTTGTGGGGTCCAACAATCCAGACGGGTGTAAAAACATTTTGTCACTTACGGAAATACGGAGTATTTACTTAGATAATGATCGAGATCATCCTCTATCAATAAATATGGATGTCATATAGATGACGAAACGTTAATTACAGACTGCTACCCAATGAGGTTTCGGCAATTTCTTTCGCATGTTTGAAAAATACGAGATGATAGGCAAAATTCCATAAGTGATGACTTTTTATGTTTTAACTGACATGATTTAAATGTTTCTTAAGTAAAACTTTAAAATAGGGAAAGGTTTGTGTCTAGAAATATTTCTAATGGTTGCTACTTTTATATATAATAGCGGTTTTATTATAAACTCTCTGAAATGTATAAAAATTATTCCGTTCATTGATGGTACCTTCTTACTTATAAACCACGGTGAACTGGTATTTCTGATAGAAAGGAAATATATTTGTAAACGTATGATATAAACTTCTGTACTGAAAATAGTATCCATTTCGAAAATTAACCAAAGACAAAGATGTTCATTTCCGTAAAATTCTTATTAAATTTCAGAAATCAAACAAAACATACCTGATCCTGTCACCACCAGATTCTAGCCGTAGACAGTTCACCAGGCCAACTATCCCATTGATACGATCATCTGACACAAGCCACAAGTTTTCTCCTTTCGGTTTACTCTGACATTCTTCAGTCTTCTGTTTCAGTTCATCTACCCAGTTACACTGTAGATCTGATACTTCAACGACCGTCTGGTTCTCAAGCAAGCTACAAGAACGCTTTCTCAACAAAAACAGTGTTGATAACACCAAATCGCACCTCTCGTAAACGACTGTAAATCCATGTTGCGCGAATAACTCCCGCCACTTTTCAGCGGTGCAATAACAGCCACTGCTTCTAACACCAAGGTCATGTGGGTCGTCAATACATTCATCCAAAACGTCTAATGACATGACAAAATGAAAGTTTTGAGTAATCTCCTCAACGAGCAGAAATCCATCATCTTCCAAATATTTAGAGATATGTCCGATTCCTGTGGAAATGCTGACTTGTTTATGTAGTATGTTTCTTGCCACGATCAGATGCGCCTTTTCGGCTGGCCTTGGTGAAACTTCTGGAGACCATATGATGGTCTGATAATCGCAGTTTTCCTGACCTTCTTGTGTCTTAACTGCGACTGTGTATGAAATGCTTATATTTGGATTATCTGATAATAATGGAAATATGTGATCACGCATGCCTGACTTTGTGACCTCCATCACTTTCAACGTCTGAATCGGAGTATTTTCAACAACTAAATCGAGACATGGTTTCAAATTTGCGGGTATATTTAAACAATCCAATGAACAGTCCGACTTCAGCTGGTCATAGTTTTGTTCGGCATCATGCATTAACGATTCTGTTTCGTTTATTCCATCGTTTTTCTGCAACAATGACAGGTTGCCATTCTGCTGTTCATCTCTGGAAGATTCATCCTTTTCATCGACATCCGTGTTTATATAAACGTTTTCGTCTATGACGGATTTGATATGGCCTCTCTTATTCAGACGTGGCTGTCCTTTATTTTCAATGAAGTCATTGGATAGTTTGGATGCGTGGAGTGAGCGTTCTGTGGAATATCCGATCAATGATGAAGCAGGTTTCATCGGTGTTGAGAGAATATGAGGCACAAACTTGTATTTCTGTGTGATTATCTCTTGGAGGTCATCGCGTCTTTGCATTGATGCTGTATGAAGACCATGGATCATTACTCCGCCTGCCATACACATATCGCAGTTCTTATTCACTTTTGCATCGATTCCTTTGGAAAAAATGATCAACCTAGAGCATCATCTTTAATTTTCGGATACAAATCACGCCGTGCGTATTACAAGTTGGCACTATTCTAGTAACAATAACTTTATACGATATGCGCGGAGAGACATGTTTCTATTTCTTTAAAATAATATTCAATTCAAAACACAAACATGTCAAAACACATTGGAGAACAAGCATTTTAATAGCCGATCTCATCAAATTTGATTGAAAAAGCGAATTAAGCCAATGTAAAACGAGGAAGGTCGGTAATGAACTTCAATTTTTGTTTACTTAAACATAACTTATTTATTAACCTGGTACATCAATATTTTTTATGTATGAACAAACAGCTGGAGAAACTAGGAAGTTACAAACCATAGCAGCTGAAATCAAACGAATAGTATAAACAAGTAGCTAAGATCAAGTAAGTGATGACAACCTGTAGCTAAGATAAAAAAAGTGACGACAACTTGTAGCTAGGATCAAGTGAGTGACGACATCTTGTAGCTCAGATCAAGTCAGTGACGACAACTTGTAGCTAAAATCAAGTAAGTGACGACAACTTGTAGATCAGATCAAGTCAGTGCCGACAACTTGTAGCTAAAATCAAGTTAGTGACAACAACTTGTAGCTAAGATCAGGTAAGTGACGACAACTCATTACTCACATCAAGTAAGTGACGACAACTCATTACTCACATCAAGTAAGTGATGACAACTTGTAGCTAAGATCTAGTAAGTGACGACAACTTGTAGCTTAGATCAAGTAAGTGACGACAACGTGTAGCTTAGATAAAGTTTAAGTGACCACAACTTGTAGCTTAGATCAAGTAAGTGACGACAACTATGATCAAGTAAGTGACGACAACGTGTAACTTAGATAAAATTTAAGTGACCACAACTCGTAGCTTAGATCAAGTAAGTGACGACAACTATGATCAAGTAAGTGACGACAACTTGTAGCTTAGTTTAAGTAAGTGACGACAACTTGTAGCTAAAATTAAGTAAGTGACGACAACTTATAGCTCAGATCAAGTCAGTGACAACTTGTAGCTAAAACCAAGTAAGTGACGACAACTTGTAGCTAAGATCAAGTCAGTGACGACAACTTGTAGCTCAGATCAACTAAGTGACGACAACTTACAGCTCAGATCAACAAAGTGACGAGAACTTGTAGCTAAGATCAAGTAAGTGACGACAACTTGTAGCTTAGATCAAGTAAATGACGACAACTCGTTACTGATATCCTGTAAGTGATGCAAACGTGTACATGACAGCTAAGTAAACTATACCTTGGATTCCATTGTCATAGTTTTTGATAAACTGTGTATGGCTGACTGGGTCAATGGTAACTGCCTTTATCCGTGTGGGGAGGTTTGGGTTGAACAAGATTGTTAGTTGCAACATGGTGTCCAAATACGATATCCATTCACCAGTCCATCTCAACCGCGCATTCTCACCTGGAATTATTTGATATGTAAAGTAAATTGAAATGGCAGTTTTCCTCCTTATCGTCAATCACGGAATATAACATGCTACCTCCCCGTCAAACAACACAATACACTATGACTTCCCGTATAACAGGGTCAGCAATTGATACAGTATTATCGCGGGGTCCTGTTTTAATGACACGTATCAGATGTCGAGGAGTTATTTGTTGTAATTGTTTATTATATGCATTTATACAGCTGACAAAATGTATCGTCACAAGTTTAGGTAAATATTCCTTTCAAAAGGAACGGTTTGCACTTTTGAGTAACCTAGCGTAATTATAAATATTTTGTAGGTAAACGATATTTTAATGCACGTAAGAGCACTTCAGTTATTAAGGAGAGGAAAATTGGGGGTAGTATGTGGGGTGTCCTTCTGACACTGGTGGCACTTAGATGTGTTTAAAGGAAAGTCTCAAACGAGTTTCAAACCCAGTACACCAAGCACTGCGAGTGTAGACGTAGGGGATCAAATCATGCATTCTAGTGAGTTTTACGACCTAGCTTGGTCAAAGTAAACCTAGAAATGTTGATGGGGGCTCTGGGTAGGAGTACACTGTTTTTTAAACGGTACGTTATCAGGGGTTGTGTATGTGTTTTTTCAATGTAAAACATATATCAATAACTTAGTGACTTTTATTTATTTCAAAAGAGACTTAACAATTTTAATAGTTATGTATATATGTATATATAAATGAAATGTGTGTTTCTTACGACGTGCAAAAATATGACAAACACCGGTTTTTACGGTATCGATGACCAATCTCTTTTGCAAAAAAAGAAAAAAATATGTTTAATAAAAATAACTTATATAATACATCGACAACCCTACATAATATAACAAAACATCTTATACATCCCCTCCCCAACCCTGGAAATATGTTATTCTTACGTAGGCGCGTAGTTCATTATATTATTATGGTATGTTAAAATAGACATCCGTTTTTGCAATACGGGGTCAGTAAATATATATGAGCATGATATATTGAAAAAAATGTTTTGGCCAATTTTAAAATTATGAAAAATCCTGATATACCCCCTTTTAAGTGCTATAAGCAGTGTTTTTTATGATTAATACATTTTTCTTTCGTTTACTGGTGTACTTTGAAATTTAGTCCACCTGCCTGTTTCAAAAGTTAATCTATATGAGGATACTCTTAATTTTAAAACACTTATTCTTAACTTTTTTTACATTGGACATATTTAAATATGGTTGAAAATGAAAATTTGAAATACATCGGTATAAAATAGCTCTTCTTGAGTTATTCAATCTGTTAGACCAGCCCTGCATCAATTGATCTTTAAGCCTTTGTTTAACGTTATACATAAATAATTGTAAATTGTACATTTTGATAAAGCCAGGCTTCATGAAATCCCAAAGAGCAAAGCAAGTTTTTGATATGTTTTTTCTCGTTTGTATTATTTTCCATATCTTCCTTTTTCAACATATATACCTTACTTATATATTTATTTTTATTTGATTGTAATATTTTAGTTCAAAATCTTATTGTATCTAAACATCTCAACGTTTGAAATGACATTCTACCGAGTTCACCATAAATAAAATCAGTTTGTGTAGTTTTCTTCACTCCTAACAAACGTTTACAAAATTGCATATGATTTTTTTCTATATTTTTACCTTGAATGAATACTCAAACATCACTACTATAATTTAATATAGGTGCAATTAATTTATCAACTAAGTCTAATTTATGCAATACAGAAATGTTGGTGAATTTATATAACTTCATTCATTTTGAAAATTGCTTCCAACGCTTGACCTGATTAAGTGATCTGTGCTTCTTAAAATGAGTCACATGAAGTAAAAAAAATACCTAAATAAGTAAATAATTTAATATGTTTGACTTTTTCTACTGGGTTATCATTAGAATAGATTCTACAATTTTCTGGTAGCCGACCACCTTTCTTAAAAATCATAATTTTAGTTTTCGATGTGTTTACCACCAATTTCCATTTATTACAGTATTCTAAATAACAATAAATCTGTTGATACACTGTTCACAATTTAGTTAAAGTGCTTGATTTGTTGCTTATATATAAAATACACCAAACGAATGAAATTCGACGAATAAAAACTAGAACTTGTTGCGCATGATTATTTTGGTAGCGGTCAAATATTGATCGTCCCAACATAAACAGGATCATGCCTTTGGCATAGCATTGCCACATTGTATATAAATATGATGAAATTTTAAGTATTCAATTAACGATATTGAGAGTAATACGTCAATAACTTGTTTTACAAATGTATTTTCTTCATGGTACGCATTTTCCTTTTTATACTTTTCAATGAACATTTTAATCCTACCATTCAAATCTGAACAGAGAATTCCTTGAAAAGTTGGTCCATATTCGAATCCTTTAGCTCTGAACAGACCGTACACGCCTGATGCACTGAGCTCGTATTCTGTTTTCATCTCATCTGGTGCGGACCAAGTTGTCGCCGCTGTTTCCACCGCTGTCACTTTTCCAGTTACGCAAACAGTGGACCCGTCCATTATTTCGAAGTTGTTACTTCCCGGCAGTATGGTCACATCGAAGTGAACCTTGTCTGACAAAATAAACATCAAAATCAATATATTAAAGTTTGATTAAAACCTGAATCATTGAGTCTTTAAGCGTTTTGTGGATGTGTACTACATCAAAAGTCACATAGGCTAGCCACATAGTAAATCGTAAAGCGCTTTGTGGGTGTGTACTACATAAAAAGACACATAAGTTAGCCATACAGTAAGTCTTAAACCGTCTTGTGGATGTGCATTGCATCAAAAGTCAAACGGGTTAGCCCACAGTCAGTCCTAATGAGTTTTGTGAATGTGTTTTGCATACAAAGTCACATGGGTTAGTCCAAAGTCAATCTTAAAGAGTTTTGTGGCTGTGCATTGCATAAAAAGGCACATGGATTAGCGCCACAGTCAGTCTTAACTCGTTTTGTGGCTGTGCATTGTATCATCAGTCACATGGATTAGCGCCAGAGTCAGTCTTAACTCGTTTTGTGGCTGTGCATTGTATCAACAGTTTCATGGATTAGCGCCACAGTCAGTCTTAACAAGTTTTGTGGCTGTGCATTGTATCAACAGTCACATGGATTAGCGCCACAGTCAGTCTTAACTCGTTTTGTGATTGTGCATTGTATAAATAGTCACATGGATTAGCGCCACAGTCAGTCTTAACTCGTTTTGTGGTTGGGCATAGTATCAACAGTCACATGAATTAGCGCCACAGTCAGTCTTAAGTTGTTTTGTGGCTGTGCATTCTATCAACAGTCACATGGATTTGCGCCACCGTCAGTCTTAACTCGTTTTGTGGTTGGGCATTGTATCAACAGTCACATGGATTAGCGCCACAGTCAGTCTTAACTCGTTTTGTGGCTGTGCATTGTATCACCAGTCACATGGGTTAGCGCCACAGTCAGTCTTAACTCGTTTAGTGGCTGTGCATTGTATCAACAGTCTCGTGGATTAGCGCCACAGTCAGTCTTACAAAGTTTTGTGGTTGTGCATTGTATCAACAATCACATGGATTAGCGCCACAGTCAGTCTTAACAAGTTTTGTGGCATCGCATTGTATCAACAGTCACATGGATTAGCGCCACAGCCAGTCTTAACTCGTTTTGTGGCTGTGCATTGTATCAACAGTCACGTGGGTTAGCCCACAGTCAGCTTTAATTAAAGCATTTTGTGGTTGTGCATTGCATCATTAGTCAAATGGGATAGCCACACAGAGTTTTAAGTTCAATGACTGGTAAAAATTTCATTTAAAGCCCGAGGATTTAAATTTAATCCTAGAACCTGATATCACCCGAATCAGGTCTTTTAACAAGCAGATAATTATATGCCTGTCCCCCATAGCAATTGAACGCTTGCTAAACAATGATGTCATTCAAACTTTCTCCGAAGTAACTGACCAATCAACGGGCTCAAATAGGCTTTCTTAACATTGCTTTTTAACGGACCGAATCGGAAAAACTGGGTCCGTTCTACTAACTATGAGGATTTAGATGAATATACGGCGTCCAAATCCGCTCCTTTAAATTTACTGACCTGTTTTATTGGTGTAAAACATACTTTGTCCTCTCCCCTCGCCTATAATATGGCGAGGCGACCGATCATGATACCGTATATCCAACTAGGGTGTCTGGAACCTTCCCCCTTCTTGACTAAACGGCTTGAAGGGACCCTTGTCACATAAACACAAAATACTTACTATTATTAGATAATACTGTGGCCGAATGTATATGAACGTTTTCAAACTTTACCGCCATCATGTCAAACGCCATCCCTTTCATTTTAGCCAGTGCTTTCCAAGCTAACAAAAGATATCCTGTTGCTGGAAACAAGACACGCCTTTCGATTGTATGTCCAACCAGGAAGTGGTATTGTGAATCAGGTGATATGTCAATATCAAAGCCACACCCATTTTGTGAACTGCCTCCACCAACGAACATATCGGCCACAGGAACATCCCATGCCTGAGTATGATCCCACTTAACTAGCGGAGAAATCATTGGTGTTCTGTTTGGTACCGGAAACGTGACCGGAGAACAAAGCTTCAGTGGATCAACATTTACTCCATTCTGGTAGCATCTACACGATTTGAAATAAAAACAAATAAAGCCACACCAGCTCATAAAATAAGTCAAATTCCCTTATTTGTCATTGATAAGTTTTAACTGACACAATCTATGTAGAAATTATTACTTACGTGTTTCTATTAGATGAAATTTAACTGATATTATACGTAAAACAGTTTAATAAAAAACAGTGTTTAAAATCTTTTTCTGTATGATAAACCTCATTTTAGGGCAGTTATTTGCACTTGAAACGTATTCGTTAATGTTTGGCTCCCCTCTAAAATTTATTTTAAAAGTTGTTTCTATTACACAAAAAAAGTTAATCTAAGTTATTGGGCGTTTATAAAATACACTATAGTGGCATATTTATAAATTAGGTAAAACACATTAAACAGCAGAAAACCCTGATTTTAAATATTAAAAATAATGTTTTCCACACAGCAGCAGATATTTTGCAATGAATTTTGATTTGTGATAAAATCTTCAACAGTTCTTGATATAGGCATTTAATACATTAAATTAAGTTTCAACATTTGTATTTTTTAAAATTCCAATACATCACAATTTTGCATTGAAATTTGCAAACCAAAATCATTTTTGTGACATTTCATTAAGTGGTTAAGTTTTTAATTGAATTTGAAAATTGAAGTATTTTATATAAGCTTAAACATAAACTTTTCTCTTCAACAGATACATACTTTTTTTCCTTCAAAGAATATGTTCACAAAATAAAAATTAATGTGCCGAAAGGGCCCCAAACATTGTTTTTGTTTGAAAAATTTTTGTATTAAAAATGATCTTTCGTTAATGGACATTTCACAATGTAAATTGAAAAAAAAATATTTTGCTACAAAAAAGTCAATTTTGATACTTCATCAAACTTCATATATGTATTTCCCTTTTCACTACTGTTGACTGTTTAAATTATAAATCGATTGCGTTTTTTTATTTGTTTTCCTCCCAAAGGAACTTGAATCAGTATGTCGGTACATGAGCAGAATTTGATAAACAAACATTTTAAAAGTGAATGGTAGTTTATATTGGACACCCACTCGTACTTCTAGTCATTCATGTGTTTGTGCGTGTTTACATATATCTATCTTATAGCGATATCTAATAATTTTTTTTAGTTTAATAATATTTTATTGCATCTATTATATACAATTACATGAATAATGACAATACAATAATAGTGCAAATGGGTTGGGTTACAAGTTTTAACAACATTAGCAACAGCCCTCCCCAAAGAGACAATCACATTTAATTGGACACATTTTCAGATACTTTACATGGAAACACATTAATTCTTTTTATCGAATATTTTGCAAAAGAAAATAAATATATATATTTCATTTCTTATATATATATAAAATGAAGAGAAAAAAATTAGATCTATTATTAGATAATATTTATAAATATAAATCCTGATTTGAAATGAAAAAGGATAATCCTAACTTGACAAGATGTACTCCTATCTAATTCACTTGTCAATAACAATGTATCTATAATTCAGTCACTGTGTTATAGTCTTAAATATTAACAGTCGATATTCCGGCATATTTGACACTGATTTGTTTAGTAAAATTAAGTATTTGCGTTTCCTCAATATATCACTACACAATGAGATTATATTGACACTTTCTGCAATATGACAATGCTTGGTTTCCTTTTTTTACACAACAGGTATTCTAACAAAATTATAACCGTGGCTTACCTGCCCAGTCCGGATAAACACACTTCAACGTTATCCTCATGCCCTTTCTTCATCAGTCCCACAATGCAACAGCTAGTCGACAGGGACCTTTTCAAGATGGCCTGTAGCAAATGGTGTGGTGCAACTTCAATGACAACGGAGTTGCTGGGGACATGCAAGAGTGCCTCGTGGAACAAAACTGGGCGTATTAGATTGTTCACAAAATAGTCGGCAGACAAAGAGCCAGCAAGATCTGAGGACCAGTCTTTTTCGGGCACAGAAGAACTTATCCATCGAGCTGTCCGTAACTTTGTTTTTTTAATAACCTGCAAACAATATTTTAATTTCAAATATTTCATTTAACACTCATGTGTTTGTGGCATATGTAAAATGTAATGATTAAAGAATTGCGCTCTGTTTAACCAATAATATGTACGGATGTCATTTCAATTTTACTGCACGGTATTTACTACACGGACCAGCCCTGGTTAGATTACTCGGTAACACGTCTGATAATCAATCCAGGGGTCGTGAGTTCGAGTTTCTGCCAAGCCTCAGTCGCAATGAAAATTGATATACGGCATTACGTCTAATTATTCGAATCTCAACGCTGTTTCACGTGATATCATTATCATTACTTGCACACCGTATATTGTTTGCATTCTAGGATCCCAGGAAAGAGTGGTTAGTTTAACTGATTGTCTATTAACACTCAATGGCATACATTGACACTAAACATTCAATCAACCAATCCGCTGTCCACTACAAAAAACTTCTTAAGCCTTATTTTATATACATTAGTTTTGAATAGCAAACATTCATAAACGCTCATATGTTTCATTATAAGAATCGAATTGACTGATCTGTCACTATTGCTTAGTTTTGTTTCTTATAGTAAATAATAAAACTCTTTTTAAGCTTAGTACGAAATATGAAAGCTTTTCAAAGTTACACACTCGTTTAGGTTTCTAATATAAGATTTTGTCGGAACAAAACATGTAATATTATCAGTATGTTTTTAACACCAAAAAAATGGAATCGAAAATGAAAGGCAAAACTATATAATTTTGGTGACCATTCCACAATATCAACATTTTTATTGCATTTCTTATAGTATTAACTTCCGTTTACTAACGTTTGAATATTGATTTACAAAGAAAAGTGTAAATTATTATTAATTCATTCTGGTTTTAAGAAAATATATATTCATTACAAAAAGGTAAAAACATTTAAGAAACACGATCATTTTGACATATCTTTTAATATGATACTTGATACATGAACTAATTGTCTAAACGAAACATGAATAACATGAACAAAACCTTTGTTCGGCTTTGAAAATTACGTACTAATATGTAATAAATATGTGTTTAAGTTGCCATTTGGATTTCCATCATTTTTTAACATTTTTTATTGATTTCGTTTATTATAAATTGCTGTTTTTAATACATAAGAGACGTTTTTGCATAAAACTTGGACATATTTTCATGTTCTCCTTGTTACTTTCTAATACCAATAGTGTCCAATATGATGTTGGCTTCCATCTTGAATAACGGCTGTATAAACACGTGAACTATGTGTTGCCATGCAATACGAAGTCTCGTCACGACAGACAAGAAAATACTGAAGCAGTTTCAATCTTTTATTAACGATTTATTGACATTTATATACTGTTACATACGTAGTAACTATTCAAAATGGACCTTTAAGTGAATTAATCAGGATTATTGAAACGTTTAAAATTGGCTAAAAACATATTTTCCCAATATGCTTATATACTCACTGGCCCCTTATTGTCAAAATGATATATATTTTAACATGCAAAAATTATATATTAAAAAGGGATTTCCTAACTTGTGCTACGCGCGTAGGTTAGACTAAAATAGAATTCCCGCTTAAAAGCGCATATTTTGTGACATATTAAATGAGTCATGTGATTTCATTTTGATTTCCATTGGATCCGTTTTGCACAAGGATGGATCCAGGATTTCAATTTAGAAGGGTGCAACACAAAATTTAAACGGGCACACGTGTTTTTTATAGTTATAATATAGTAAATTTCAATAAAAATAGATCCACCATTGATACAGGTCCAAATGACATCAAGCAGTATTCAAGTGTTTTGATTGATCATTCGGATTTATTTTATTTATTAAAGATAATGAGATGCTTTTGATCCATTTTAATAATTGTTTTATTTTAAAGATATTTATAGCGTTTTTTCTGATATATTCCCTTGAAGAAATGCGGACCGGCATACTAACTCCATGGATATGATTCGTCCATAAGCGAAAGTACTGTGCATCATCTCAGCCTTTGAGGCGGCCACAAAGTATTTTCGTCATGCGTAACACTTCTGTTACGTTATATGAAAATCGATCTATATATTTGGATACGATTAACAATGCAGTAAATGGAAATACACCAAATATGCCCAAGTCATTTATATGGCCTCTACCTTTGAGGTAGCCGTCCAAGTTTGTGCGCAACCAGTCGTTATGTTATAGTGAAAATGTCTGCAAAGTTATTTAAACATTTGCCAGTGAATTTAGACGCTAGAGGACAGACACAACCAGCAGTCTTCATATTCCCACGTTCTGTATGTGGCATTGGACTTTGAGGTGGCGCACTCAGGTGTTGCGCACGACACGTCGACATATTATTTTAAACTTTTCTGTGGAGTTATTTAAAATCAGTTCATAGGTTTGAGGTTACAGAGGGGATACAACAAACAATCATTGAATTGAAATACCCAGCCTACGTCCTGAATGTGACCTGAACGTCAGAGGCAGCCACATATGTTTGCGTGTGACACATCGTCATTTGATGCTGAACACTTAAGTGAAATTATTTCAAAATCGATCTGTGCGCATTGAAAATACAAATATAACAAATGGTAGACGAAAGGGCGGGGATCAGTTAAAGTATTTCCTTTTGCACCATTCTAGCCATGCCATTGCAATAAACAAACACTTTCTAAAATACTTTACTCAATATATCGGTTTCATATTACTTTTCTTTTATAGTAGGGTAGGACAGGATGGGATGTAGTAATAAGTAAAAGATACCTGAACGAGCGCAATCTTAAATGCAGGTGCAATTCCTTTCATTAAATACGAATGAAATGCTACACCCGCACTGTCTACTTCCCTCGCAAATATCTCCTTGGTCTTAAGAACTTTAACAAATTTGTTGACTTCCTCTTTTGGTCCAGATATGGTGACTGTGTCGGCAGAATTGTGACAAGCCGGAACTACATCTGCCGGACATTGGTCAATACACTCTTGCCAAGACAAACCTTAAAAGGCATACGCCATTTACGTTTTATTTCTCTTATATGTAAATTAATAATTACACTTTTAATATTTTATTAATAAAACGAGTGTTACATTTTATATGTCTCGCCAGAGTTCGTTTCAATTCCGTTACATGAACTAATAAATATGTTTAGCATACGTTGCCATTCCTTAGTACATTACGAGTTCCTAGTGTACGTTAGAACTTATAATGGAGTACGTTCGGTGAATTAAATTTTAATCTGAAAACATTTTTATCAATATAATGAAATTTAAATCTATCAGAATACGCTGCCACCAGCACCTCATAAGTAGAAATAATGTATTAATTTACCATAACAAGAACACCACAAATTTACAGGAAATTAACATCAACTTGTAGTTGTGTATGTCAGCCTAACATAATTCAAATGTACAGCGTGGTACCGTAAACCATCGTTATACCCGTCGTACAATTGAACATCTATGTCTATTTAATGCGATGGTCAATATTACGACGTAATAAACGGCCGTTACAAGATACCGTTACGGTAGTTAACATACCTACTGCCGCCATACCACCTAATGGTAGCTGGGCTGACTTTATACAATGTCCCCTCCAATACGCAACCAGTATTGTCTCCTCTGCCGTCAAACAACCGTCGGCATACGCGCAGGCCACCTCTCCAATAGAATGACCGATTATACCATCTGCCTCAATACCGACACTGGTCAGTACATCAAACAGTGCTATCTGTACAGATATGAATATTACAATTATCATACACGTACGTTTATAAATCAACAGCTTGTTCCTTTTTCTTTCTTCATACGATTAAAGTCGTACTATTTCTAATTATACTTACCTATATCATAACATAATTCTAACGATTTAATTATCAAAACAAATTTTTAACTTAGAAATAGTTCCATTATCCTTATAATTACAAACAAAAGCAGTTTGGTGATTTTTATCAAAATGTTGTGCAGAAAGTCAAAAGGTATGTCACAGTATGTTTCATGTGTTCTATGAAATTATTTAGTTTATCTAAGTATTAAATCAGTAAATGATGGTGGTGTTTTAGGTACATTTCACAGAGTGTCATTTTTTAAATGATATTTTACTACAAAGTTTGACAATTCTGTTATAACTGTCCTTAACTCCTCAATCGCAATGTCTCATACACTACAGTACCAACCTGTATTGCGGTAATGGCCACGAATGAATGAATTATATTCTCAGACAAGTTGCCATCGGTGTCCATCAACAGGTCGTAGAGTGGAATGTCATACGGAAGTAGGACTTTGTCCATCTTTACGATTGTGGCTTTAAATATGACCAGCTCCATCATATGTTTGCCCATACCAGTCCACTGTGTACCCATCCCAGAGAAAATTAGCCAAACGGGCCGAAAACCGTCACTTGCTTTCTGAAATACATTGATACAATTGGCCCAAAAGGTAACATAATCAGTATTGCTTTATAATATCCGTATTGTGTGTAATAATTATGAACAAAAGGCTGTGTATATGTTTGTATTTAGAAGACTAGTATAAAAACTGAGACTATTAAAACATATAAAGAATAACATCATGTATGTTTAATGTTAAACTAATTGCTTTATTAGTTACTATTTGTTATTATGGGTTTCCAAAAGTGTGTGTTAATCATGATTACAAGAGTCTGTCAGCGGTAACATCGACTTTATGTTTAATATAACTATTTATTCTATATATGTACGTATATAGCCAATCAGCTACCCCAGACGTTACCACATGACCATACGATATGTAGAAGTTTATTGGATCCAATTACTTTTATATTGTACAGTTCAAAATTCAAGATGGCGTCTTAAAAAAACAGGAAATAAATTTAGTAGAAATTTCAACGAACAACCGGCAAAATGTTCCTCATGACGATGACGTTGAGAAAATCCGAATATCTGTCATTGCAACTTATTTCGTCTGCCGCTTTGAACTCACAGTTTATTTACTTGATTTTTTTACTCTTTTGATAAATTTATTGCAGATAAAGGTATAGAGTAAAAAGATCATTTTACAGTGTTTTGTACAATATGGGAATAAAGTGTACTCGTACGTACTGTGGTGAAAACCTTATTGGACTCGGCGCCAACGGCGTCTCGTCCAATATGATTTTCAGCACAATACATACTTGTACAATATATTCCCATGTTGTACAAAACACTGTAAAATAGCCTTATATGGTTACAAGATTTACCCAGTACGTAATTATTAAAGTTACCTTCATGTTAATTTCACTCAGGCCGTTCAGCACAGTAAATCCTCTGAACGGATGCGACGATGGTGGTGTGTGAGCCGATTCATTCATCAGAGCATGAAAATATTGATCTTCTTGGTGCATTCTAGCTCTCTCTAAAACACCCTTTAGACCTTCCTCTGACCTTGATGAGTATAGAAACAATCTTTTCTGCTTGTTTTCTCCACAAAACTGTTGTGCTTTCTGTGGGTTTGATTTCAAAACGACATGGACATTTGAACCTCCTAACCCCATAGAGGTCACGCCCACCAGACCTCCTTCCAACTCCGTATTGCTGCTCACAACTTGTAATTTTCCGTTTACCAATCCAGGTATATTGGGATTAGGTTTCGTGTAATGAAGATTTCCTGGAATTGTTCCTTCGTTCATAGAAACGATGACCTTAGCCATGGCTGCCATACCTGCAATAAATATATTTTCTAATCTGATTTTGGTTCGTTATTTTACATCGCCAGGTTGGGAAGTTCGTTGGGCGCATTGGCACCTCCTTTTCTGACAACATTTCATTGTAACAGAGTCTGTTAAACGTGAAAGTGTATAAATCTGTTTAGCAGTTTATAACAAATGAAAAGAAAAAGTACGTATATGGAAATATATGGGTAAAATTAGGATTAATAACAATAAGAAAAATGTGATTTCAATGGCGGTATTTATAGAAAACGGCAGTTTTTCCTCGAATATTAAAGATGTATTTGGGAGCGGGATTATAGCAATCCTTTGAATATAATTATAGCTCATAAGACTGATAATAACAAACAAAATGTTAATACTTTCTCCAACACTATTTCAGATGAAAACATTTCTATACTTGAAATACAAAAGGCTGTTGATTACGCTAAGACTGGTTAATAACATACTAGCCGATGTTTTAAAAGAATGATACGTTTATTCTTCGCATTTAATTTTTTTAAAAAATGTTTGCTACTGATGGCATACCATTTTTTAATGGGGTAAAACAATCATAAATCTTTTACCTAAGCCAGGTTTAGCTGATACAAAAATCATCTTTCATATCGAGGTATAACACTTGCATCCTCTTTGTACAAACTATTCTAAAATCCGTCTAACTTTATTGTCAGAAACTAATGATAAGCTTTTTGATGAACAGAATGGGTTCCGAAGAAAACGTAGTACAATAGATTAAGTTTCATGCCTTACAAATATACCAGAAAAAGGCTACTTTTTGCGCATTCATAGACTTTCATAAAGCTTATGATTGTATCGATCGAGGTAAACATTGGAATGGGTTACATAATATTGGTATTTTGGCTAAAATGTAAATTGCTATTAAATCATTATATGTATTGGTTTCATCTGTGTAAAGATTAATTCAGTTTCAGTTTTATTGGCATAACGACAATATACAATTGCCTAATAACTAGTGTACTAATTGGTTTGATTTAAATCCTGGCTTAAGGCAAGGCTGCTCATTGTCGCCATTGTTATTCAATGTGTATATAAATGATATATCTTTACGCATAAAAACACTTGGGAAAAGCATTAATGTTAATAATGTAGTTATAAATATACTATTTATGCTGATAATATTGTTTTGATGTTACGACTGGTCTTAGACAGGGTTGTTACTTATCTCCAATCTTATTCAATTGTTTTGTAAATGATTAAGCTTTTAAACTATGAATTCTTGGTTTAGGCATCGATATAAATGAAGATTAAAGCGTATGCTTATTGTTATATGCTGACGATACTGTTTTGTTTGCGGAAAATGGGTTTCCCTTACAAATCATATCAAATGTATTTTTTAAATGGTAATTCTAATTGTATGTCTATAAATGCTTCTAAAAGTAATATTGTTCATTATAGACCTCAATCTACACCAAGAACTGAGTTTCAGTTTGAATGTGGCGACAATATTTTATCAACAAAAGACATAGCACAGAAACTACCTCACACGGTTTATTGGGTTAAAGTGTATCGGTCCATATAGAGTATATAGGGCTGTTTTTACTTATGAATTGATAACTAAAGTTCTATTTATCCGATAATATTTTTGCAAACACTTTTGGAAAGCCTAATTTATTACGGTTGTTCACATATTTTTTTTCAATTCTATATGTTTATAGGAACATGGTCTTTTTTCAGTTCCAATACGGCACCATAAAATCATAGTTTTCCCTATATGTCCAATGTAAAATTTGAAACATTATGAGAAGTAGTGTGTATTTAAAAGCATTTTACGTATCTTAAATATATAGTGACATATTTTTGCAATTAATTTCAAAATTAAAAGATGGTTATCTTTTCAACGGTTTATTTTTAAATTGTTTAATCAGTTGGGAACATGGTCCTTTTTTTTAACAAAATTATTAGTAATTTTTCTATTTTTTACGTCCGCGAACAAAACCAGAACGATATAGGTCACGTGACTATCTGAGGGCGATACTAGTAGTTGAAGGTCGCATTTAAGAGCTACTGCTATGCTCCTTTATAACTTTAATATTATTAAGAAATCATGCTGTTATATATTTTAATGTATGTATGTATATATGTATCATGAATAGTGAAACTTTAGTAAATTTTATCTTTTTAGATAAAGTATTGTTAATAATAAGATAATGCACTATTTGAATGACTTGTGATTTAATGATCTGTTAATTGCTATACAATATGTTTGTTTGCTTTATTGTTGTTGTTATAAAATAAACAAAGTAATTATGAAAGCAAGTTTATCAATTGTATTTTCACAGTTTTTACAGCGCTAGTTGGCAACGGACCGAATCATATTGTCCTTAATGACAATTAGCAACAGTTTATACTTTCGTTATGCCTTAGGATATGTTTTGTTTTTAATTATATAATATATAATTACTATTACCACCATAATTATTATTATTACTACCATATTTTCTAAAATGTTTGTATTAAATATTGATATGCATTTTTGCATGTGCCTTATGTATTTGATTATGTATTTATATATGTTATTTATGGTGAAAAGCTTTTGTAATGCTTAAGCCAAAATAAAAGAATGTTTTGTTCTGTTCTGTTCTGTTTAATATTTTGCCAGTATGAGATACATAATCAAATATAACTAATTAATACCTTAGGGCCATAGCACCAGTCGTTAAAGTATTTTCTCATTCAATATCTTTTTTTGAATAAAAAAAAATGTTAATTACGAGTAATGGTTTACATTAAAACAACAACAGTATGAACAGAAAATCAAAACAAACAAAAAAGAATAAGCAAACAAAACAATGCACGCGCGCGTATATGTATACGTGAGTCCATTCAAACAAGTGTTAAGGTGTGTAGAATAAAATATCATTTCTTTTATGAAAATATAAAAAAAATGAAATGAATATTTTGTATATAAAATATTTTTTCTAGCGAAAATGTCAAATGACGTTAAAGGTTGTTTGTCGTAATGTTGCAACGCGGGATAAATTAATCAGTTTTATTTTCTTTATTTGCCTCGGGTTATAAGTTTATTGGTCATAAAACATTACGATGCCCCTAATAAACTGATCATGAAGGGTAATTTGAAAACAGCGCATTTCATGATGACGCTGGTGAGTTATTCTTAAAAACGAATTAATCTTAATGAAATTAAGAAATAAAAATTAAGACATTGGTCCTTTTTACAGTTAATTTTTCTGCTTATTATTGTAGGCGTGAATTTGATATTGTCAATATTTGTATTAAATATAAGTCAGTGATAATTAACTACATGTATCTAGATTTAAGCCAAAAACATGTCCATTTTTTAACAAAATTTAAATTCGATATTTTTCCCTCAACTTTTGTCATCTTTTTTACCAAGAAAAAATAGAAATAGAAGTCATGAGTCCTTAACTGGATCCTATTGACATAAAGCAATCAGTTCATGTATGTAAAGTGTCCAGATGTGTTGTATGTAAAACCATAGGATATAAGTAATAGTTGACACCAAATTTGTAGGTGCCTTGATATTGTGTCTATGGTTTGCATTGTAACTAGGCGCGTTCGCCGTAGTCTGTTCTGTGCATTTATTTCAGGTGCGAAAAACATTATCTCCTTCCGCCGGCCAAGTGGTATTGTAATTCAATGTAGTGTTTACTTAGACACCGTTAGCTTGTTTAAGAACAATGGCGGCGTAGCAACCAATATCGATCTATGATCAGGTCATTTTTTCTGGTTGTAACAAATTCAATTGCACGTTTACAGTTTATAATTGTTGAGTTATTACGTAATCATAACACGTAAAAATGTATGCATTGATCATTACACAATGAGGGTAGATCTACTTTACATATTAAACGGCACGTAATTGTTTCAGTGTAACATAATTTGTTACACATGGGTAGCTTAATAATTTGTGAAAAAGCATATATAAATCTACAGATCAGATTAGCGCGCGCCTAGCTACGATGCAAATCAAAGACACAAGATCATACCATATATCTTTGGTTTGCATTGTAGCTAGGCCCATTCGCTAAAGCCTTGGCTGTAGGTTTATGTCTGGTTGTGCTTCATAAAAGATCCCCAGAATCAGAAATACCTTAGTTATGCTTTCAAGAGTATCCCTTTATGACAATAAATGCCATGTAATGGATCCATTGTAATATATTTCTCATTACATATGGCAGGCCAAACGTTGCAATATTGTATCACTCATTTTCTTGTTCAAACTTAACATTTGTGTTGTTAAATTGTACATATCCTTTGTTTTCATGTGACGTCACACAATATTCGCACCCGCCATTTTGTGTCCCCAACGCTTGACTAATTTAAGATGGCATCAAGCAATAAACTATTAAAGTATATCCATTTATCTGTTGATATGCTAATAAACTTGTTGTTGTAAACTTAATTGTCTCAATTACCGACGATATTCACACCTACTGAATAAGGTTATCATCATGCGACATGTCCGTGTTCAAAGTGTTATTGATGGTAATATTTGTTTAAAAATCGCTTTTTTTAAAAGAAAAAGACGTGTTTGTTATATTTTATACAAATCTCTTAAGTTCTCTCGATATTTACTATTATATTATCACGCAAATGTTTGCAATACACAAATCAAACAATTATTATCAAATTTTGTTTAGACACTGCGTTTATCAGCGACTGTTTTTCTAAGGAACCAAAATGGCGGTTTTGGCGGGCGCGTGTTACAGTATAGGTTATTGTGTACCCAATCTAGACGTCAGTGACAACACAGGATATAATGTTAGATTTTATATTTATGTTGTTCGTTTTACATTTATATTGTAACACTTAGAACAGAAATATATATAAAAAAAAACGTACAACAAACATATATACTTGTTGTTAAATGTTTATTTTCTTGCTGTGCGTTCGCATTCTTATTATTCAATTTCTATATTGAATTTCATGTTTTTTGTTTTACATTCTTATTTAATTGCTAATTGCTTTCTGTTCGAATCGTATATTTTGGAGATCAAGAAAGAAAAATCGGAATGTGTTGACTTTCATTTGCATTGTTAAAATGAGGAACATAAATAAATATCGTCTGCATGCATAGGTTCTACATTCTTATTTTCAAATTAGAGTTGTGGCTTATATGTTGACGTCATTCAGGAATTTTATAATAATTGCTGTTGATTGGTTACAGCTAAATGAGCCACGCGCCCGTCGTCACTCTGGTGCTCTTCAAACTTCATATGGTCGGGTACTCCACTCGCCAGTCGGTTCTTTAAAAAAGTATCCACCTTCTCCACTGCAACGCCGTCGCAGTATAACACTGTTGCATCCGGGTATAGTGACAAAAGTGTCTCTAAACTGAGACCGTTTTCCCGGAGTGAAAGTTGCACAAGGCTGGAATTTGTCTTAAGCACAACAAAACGCGCCATGTGTTGAAAATCGCCATGAGTGGTCATGAGTTATGTCAGAAACCTCGTTAGTTAATCATGTGACATCTCTTTTCCCACAAAGCTAATTGATGAACAAGAAAAAAAAATACCAGTGTTTGTCTATTCGCTATATTGTGTTTGATGTTTTTTTTATATTTATGATCATTATTTTATAGTCTTGTTGTAAAGTTAAATAATGTGTTTGATGTTTTATTTTAATTATTATTATTACTGTTTAATTTGATATGTGTTCGTTCATCTTATGTGTATTGTAAGTTTTTTTTATTTATGTTTTAAGTTTAACTATAAGAATGAAAAACGATTAACTTAAATATAAAAATTTACAACATATATGTGCAGTTTAACAAAAGAATTGTTAAGTTTGAACAAGAAAAATAGTTGTACAATATTGCAACGTTTGGCCTGCCATAATTACATATAAAGGACATGTACTTGTTCCATTGTAACATATGTATTACTCGTAATAATTATGTAATTGTCGCTGTATGTATGATATTTTAAATAAAACAAACAAAAATACTAAAGCATACCATATAGCTGCGTATGATAACATTGGTTGTGTGTAATACCTGAAGCAATCTCCGAGTGACCCATGTTTGATTTCACTGATCCTATCAACAAAGGACCTTGTCTGTCTTTGCAGAATACATCACATATGGTGTTGACTTCTTGGACATCCCCAACCTTTGTTCCTGTGCCATGAGCCTCGACATATAAAACGCTTGCTGGGTCAATACCAGCCTCGGTATACGTGTCCGACAGCAGCGTCTTCTGTATTTGGCCAGATGGGAATGTTATACCTAGCCAATAATTCATTTTAGAAAGTTACAACGTTTACATTGTTCGTTTCGTTAAATATTTAGCGTCATTTTATGCCATTGATGGTTAAAAGCCGTTATGTGAGAAAGTGTTTAGTTACTTGTGGAAGGACGGTGGTTCTACTCATTCTGAGGTCTTCCTCCACCAGTAAAACTGGATATGCCATATATAACCTGAAATGTGTTGAAAATGGCGTTAAACCCCATTCCAAAAAAGAAAAAGAAAAGAAAAATGTTAACAGCCGATCTATTAACCTAACCTCTTTTTCACTGGATCCTGGGTTAGTCAGTACTCGAGCACATCCCATCTCCACTAGTAACATATCTTTCCCGCTTTAATCAGCGATAAGAGACGAATAATAATGAGATTCAATGTTGTATATCAATCATCACGGAGAATGTGACCGGGCGGAAATTCGAACTCACGACCCCAGGTAAAACAAATAAATCAAAATTACAAACAATTAGGATAAAAATAAAGCAATATTTAAACATTTTACAAATATGTTGCTCGGCAAATAACTATTGATTCAGGCCACACATTTTTTTCAGTATACTTATTTCATAAGTTGTACAAAGTATTCCACAAGGTACATTTCTAAACATATATTTTACAACAAATACTAAATTCGCATAACATATTTTAAGTTTAAAAAAAAATAGATCTACATCTATTATTGATTACAAATTCTGGACAAACACGTTGTAACCAAGGGAACACCCTAACAACATAAAATTGAAAGAAATGATACGTTGGCAATCGCAACATATGACCAACCTTGTTCCTTGTATCCATCGTTGTTTGTCTTCGAATGTACGAGGGTACAGTATATTCTTTTTGCCGCCGTGTTCTTCTGCAAAAACATGGAGACAATCCCTTCACTGCGACAAAAGCCCTGACCTAAAGTGTATAAATACGTAAATGGATAGATTTATAAGTAAGACAGTTGGGTATACATGTACACTCGTTTTGAAAGATAAGAGAACCCTAAAACCAAATAAGGATTGACGATGTTCTGTCTGGTGTTACTACACTTACTCCAAGATCCACACTGATAGAAACTCACGATGGGAAAAGCATCAAATGAAAGTCATTCGGAAAATACACAAATAAGTTGTCAACACTGAAAATGGCGGCTAGTCAGATAATAACAGCGCTATGATTTTCATATGTTTAAGCAATTGACATGCGATATTACACCGTACCCTGCCATCAATATACTATACAGAGGTAAAATAAATGTTAATACTTATGTACCAAGCTTACTTTTTTCCCGAAAACGTAGAAAATTTACAAAATCACTTTTGTGCCATCTAATTTTTAAGATGATATGTTAAAATCTAATACATGTACTTTGTAAATTTTGATAAAAATTATGTCATAAAGATTTCATTCTAATATACACGTTAATCTGAGGTGAAAGAATTATTAACAATGGATACATAAAGCAGCATTAAAACACTATTCGATATATTAATAGAATATGCACTTTTTATATTTAATGGAAGAGTCCCACAAACAAGAGACTAAATAACATTGCAGAATTTGGCTGTTAGAGTAATGAATCTTTGAGATATATAGGAGCCTCGTTATTGAGTGATTTATACACGAGTTTTGAAAGTTAACCCTCTTTTTAAGCGTATTGAATACTTCTGTAAAAGGAGTAATCGTAATTTTTATTGAGAATAAGTCTAGCATAGATATAGATATTTCCACATGGTTCATTTGTTTAAAGACTGATTTGAACATGATTAAATTCGACAGCAATTTTGCCATGTTTCCTACTTTTAAATTGTTTTTACTATTAAAATACAAATATTGATCATACCGTCAGCATCAAATGATTTACACTTTCCATGGGGTGAAAGCATGCCAAGCTTCAGATACTGTACAGCGGTACCCGGCTTCAAACACAAAGTAGTGCCCCCGACGATGGCAGAGTCGCATTCTCCACTACGTATGCTACGCCATGCTTGATCCAGAGCCAAGAGACTGGACGAACATGCTGTGCTTACTGAGTAACTAGGCCCTGTTATAACAAGGTAAACGTTTAATAAATACAATTCCTTTTTCTCTGATAGTATTCATGGAGATACGGTGATGCATGTATTGCTTTCATTTTTTTTGTATCGGAAATGATAAATTGAGCGTCCGTTGCGCATGATAGTTTCTTTAACAAACGGAACATCTTCAGTTGATAAAACTGCCATGCGCAGTGAGTTTATCAACAAGCAGATACTTAAATATTTAAAAATCAATACCACGCTGATTTTATTTATAACTGATGACTTATATAGAGAAGGAAAAATATTATATGTTATGAACGCTTCCGTATTCCCGCAAAATCTCGTTTTTAAATATCCTTACTTCCTTTCATCTCAGAAATACAAATAAAAATTCTTTCTTCGTACAATAGAATTCTCTACAAAACGAGACTATTCCTAGCAAATTGTGCTTAAAATTGTTGAAGTACTTATGAATACAAAATGGGTATACTGCAATTACTCTGCAATATCTTAAATTCAAGATTATTGTGCGTGTCTAAACCACTATAAAACGTCTAAGGTTACACATGCCTTACATTTTATGTAAAAAAAAAATGCCTATAAAATTTGAACGATTAATTTGCAAAATTATTAATTCTTCGCGTGCTATCTTATCAACATTTAGTATAAAGATGCAAGTGTCCCATCCTTCTATGTAAGTCCTTGTTATTACACATATTTGAGAAATTATTGCTAATTGTGAATCAATGCAGTACTGTTAAATCCCAAAGTAACATATACTCACTATTTTAAAATAACTTTAATGAGTAGATATTATAGCAACACTTGAGTGAAAACTAAATAGACCTTTATAATATAACGGTATCAACATTTTTCAAACCTTGACACAGTGCATAATTTTTACAAAACAAATACGTTTGGAGCTTTCTTCAGAGTGACGCATTTCCGACTTATGAAAGTGTCAGACAAAAATAACGAAAGAAATAATGTCATGTCAATCGAAAAGACGGTAGACAGAAGAAAATATGTCCTACGAATAGACCAAATGTAATTTTTTTATAAACCTGTACGCGTATTATGGTAGCGTTTGAAACTGCTAGGGCAGTTAATTAAAGCCTATTTTATCTATCTGACCTTGGGTCAAACTTGTCAAACCAAGTCAAATTTTTATTTTATTGTATACAAACCGTTGAAGTTGAAGAAGAATGAAAGTCTATTAGCGAACATCGCTCGTAAACATCCCGTAAAGGTATATCCCACAATGTTATCCGGGTCAGCTGACCAGGCCTCGTGACTTTCATTTAAACCTGCCCCTATAAATACTCCCGTTTTCGTGCCTCGAATAGTTTCTGGGTTAACTCCTGTTTTAAATATTTAAACAAAACAAAAATACTACACTCAATATAAATAATATTAAAATGGTACAACATGAATTTAAGTCAAATATAATAGATTTGTATTATCTGTTCCATTTACGTGTACTTTACACTTGGTATTCAATTGCGCAGAGGTCTAAGACGTCTCAATATCACTTAGCCGACCTCTCATCACAGAGGTCACGGGTTCCCACCAAATTCAGCCAAAGTCCTTATGGGAGAAAATGTGTCGTTTTAGTTTGTTAGTTTTATTAGCTAGACCTAGTTTTTTTTATGTTTCATCAAGAATGAAATTGTGATGCATGATATCTGACAATCGTATCGATGTATCGTATGTCTAACTAATGCATTGCATCGCGTTCTATTGGAAAGTTTATTTAACACCCGATACACACATCGGCGGAAAGGCGAATCGCGATCCATCAATACATCGGTGAATCGTTACACCTCTAGTAGTAGTAGTAGTTGTTTTAGTTGTTGTTGTTGGGAGTAGTCATAGTAGGAGGAGGAGTAATAGCAATAGCGTAAACCAAAATTGAGTCTCTAAGCCTGGTGAAAGTGACCGGCCTAGTGGTCCAATGGTAAAGATCTTGAAATGCGAACTCAGGTTCGATCATCCGCTCCTTCAACTAAACACAGGTATAAGTCTTTCGGATGCGACTTTAACACAAATCGAGGTCCCATGTATCGGTGTTTAACACCGGGCATGTAAAGAACTATTGGCACTACAATTTTATTTTGTATATCTGCACTATCCTCCAAAAATCTAAACTTACCAATAGTTTTCTGGAAGCGTCGCCCATGTGGGAAACCGGTGACGACGATAAATAAATCAAAGCGTTGTGAGCGCTAATATCCTAGAGCTGCAGATGGTTGGGTGGAGAAGTAGGTTATTTTTTTTTCAAACTCTACTCCAAACAGCATTGGGTTTTCAAAATTCTACTCCAAGATGAAAAATTCCAAAAGAGTCAGATTTCAGTATTTCATTGTAAGCTCTACTGGCCAAAAGATTACACGATGCTTCTTTTCGTGATGGAATAAATATAAATGGACATCTGTAATTATCTAAAAGGCCCTTTAAAAATCCTAGATCATAAATCCTGGCACGAATTGACATATTTATGACATACAGTACATACCTGCATCAACAATCGCCTCGTATGTTACTTCTAGCAGCATTCTTAACTGGGGATCCATTCGGTTGGCCTGTTTGGGATGGACTCCAAAATACGCTGCGTCAAATTTTGATAGATCTTTTAATTTACCGCTTCTTCTGGGTAACCCGTGCAAACCTTAATTGTATATACAGAAATCGTTGTATACAATAACATGTAAACTATGTATAACATTAAGATTATCTCTTTTGCACTAAACGTCCTCCGTGGCCAAGTGGTGTAAGGCGTCGTCTCAAGATCACGTACCTCCGGCCACTAAGGTTCGAGTCTCGCTCACTCACTCCAAAACACTTACTAGTATGTGAGAAAGTTTGCCAGTTACTTGCGGAAGGACCGTGGTTCTTCTCGGATTTATTTGGAGGTGTTCCGCCACCAGGGAGATTTGGTATGCGATATAGCCTAAATGTATTCAAAATAGCGGTAAAAGAAAAACAACAAATACACTATTACATCAACCATTTACTTATAAGTTATATTCCTTTACAGCCGGGTGATCTTCTCCGTCTCCGTCATATACCCCTTACCACTGAGATCATGAATTGGGAGTACATACAAAGATCCATATATCTGATGTTGTCAGCCTCTATAGTAAATTCTGTTCCATATGTCTGAGGGCCTTATGGAAGTTTGATTTGTTCAAACGAGTTCTCTCGGTGAATAAATACTTAATTATTATTTTATCATTACTCAGTGCCTTGCTCAAGGACACCATACATTGCCGTGGCTGAGGATTCAACCCATGACCCTCCGATCATGGGTCTATTACTCTTCCACTTGACCACGTGCTCCACACTATTATTTTTATTATCATTAGTAGTAGTAGTAGTATGTAATAGTAGAAGTAGTCGTTATAGTAGTAGTAGTTATTATTATTATTATTGGTAGTAGTTTATTAGTAGAAGTAGTAGTATTAACTATTATAATGATTATATTACTGTTGTTATAAGCATTATTATTATCATTATTATTATTATATAGAAAAAAGTCACTTCCATTTCTTCCAACAAACACATGTAGATTTCGGAAATTCATCCCATGGAAATAACGGTAAAAGCTCAAGATGGTCGTCGCATTTATTTTGGTACAACCGGTTTTGTGTTATTTAGGTGATGACAATGTGCTAAGAAATAAGATAAATAAGATAACACACTTATACCTGGCGGCCATCTTGAATCATCCTCCGTTACCATGTCAACACCATTCATCAGATTATCTCGGAATTCTTCCATGTTATCAGACTGTGGCAGACGACATGATATACCACTAACAACAACTTCCGGTAGTTCCTGTGACATCATTTCCTGGCAATGCGCGTTGTTAAACGGTACGTCAAAGGGTTGTATTTCGATAGCTTCCTCTTGAATCGGACAGTTTTATTACATCCCTTTAATTATACCAAGGACTATTCCTTGGATATACTTGTTTCTGTTCAACGTCGTTTTTTTCCCCTATAATAGTTAGCATAGTACATAGTTGTTGTTTTTTTTTTTATAAAGTTCAGGAAACATTTTAGGCCTATATAATTTATGTTCTTTAATGAAGGAACACTAACAGACAAGTGCATTACATATTTCAGTTTCAACCGCCAAATTAATAGGGAGATAAACCACACCTGGTTTAATAATTTCATTTCACTATTAGTAGTGTATTCTTGTCCCTGCATCACTAATTTTATTCTCTATCTGAACTGTTGGTGGATTTGAAAATTGATTCCTTCCAAACCATGATATGTGTTAACACATAAAAAACCTGAAATAGTGATCCAGTGGTATGATGTACATAACTGATATATTTTATTACAAGTCACATTCAAATACTTTTTAAATTCAGGCCTACAACATATATGGCATTCTTCTTTATAGCCAAAGAAGTAATAGTACTGCTAGACGAGCTTTAATAACTATTTATACGCCTTGATAATTTGATTGATATTATTGTTTTCTAGCGTTTGGTAGATTTTATATAGTATTTTTAAAGTGACATAATAATAATGTCTGCAATATATTCGTATTGTTTGATTTGTTGCATATATAAAATACATGACAGAAATGAAATTCGGCGAATAAAAAGTAGTCCCTGTCGCGTATGATCATTTTGGCGGTTATCAAGATCACACCAACAATAAGCCAGGATATGCCTTTGGCATGTCGTCGTTCTTAAAGATTAACACAGTCGTTATCTTCAATGCTGAACAAGAACATCTTATAATCTTTTGTTTAAAAGCTTCGAAAAGTCTGTAGATGATGGCAACATACCGTGTCGCGTAAACATATTCCTATTGTGAAACTTATATTTTGATTTAAATAAAACTTTTAACTTACGGTAAATATAACCCAGAGAAATAATTAAAATCTATAAGAAACGATTTTTCGAAAGATGTTCTAATCTCATATATACCTTGTTCAGATAGTAACAAAGTGGACAGTTATGACAAAATTCTTAAAATGCCACTATTTGAGAAGTCAGAATTAATGGAATGAAAGTGATTAAAATATATACTATAACATTCCATTCCAAGTTAAAGAGACAATAAACGCCAATGGCTACAATATTGACTTTTACATCGAATTCTCCCAACTAATTGGTACCTCACTTTGAAAAATTAAATCAAATGTACTTTTTGTAAGAAAACACTGAAACCTTGCAACATATCTTTTGGCATTGCTCTCATACACAAGCACTTTTATCAAATTAACAATGCATCTAAACAAAATAAATATTCAAATACAATAAAATGATATCCAAATCCTATTTGGGATTTCAAAAAATGACAAAAGAACATTAACCCTTTACTTCATATAGACACCTTTGGACACCTCTAATATTAAAAGCATTAATTCATCACATATCAGCAATGGATGAATTATGTTTATATTCACTGACAGAGTGGAAAACAGTGCAGGAAGTGTTCAGATTGCTCGTGACGAGCAATCTGAACTCTTCCTGCACTGTTTTCAAAGGCCTTCTGCGATTGGTGTGGGAAAACGCGTATCTATGGAGTAAAGGGTTAACAGACAATTTGATAATTCTGGAAATAAAACGATATATCTATGCAAGTAGATGCTTGGATGAAACATCTTCCTATATAAAGTGTACCTCAAAATCCCCTAGCTCACAATCTCCTAGATCCATAAATGGTTAGGTAGTCAAAATCCAGCATACTCAAAATCCCCTAGATGATATTTTTTAGAGTACTCAAAATCCCCTAGACAGAAAGTTCAAGGTAGTCAAAATCCCCTAGAAGAATGATTGTAGATTTTTCTATATATGTTTTTTATAAATGTAGAATATAAACAGCTATCATTGCTAAATTACAGATAGACAGATAAATAGAGAGGGAAGGAGAGATGATATATAAAACGCGTTTTTTTGTTTAATTGAATAATTAAGTAGTTGATTACCAATTAGTGATGTTATTAAATATTAAAGGTTTGTTTTTGTGTTTTGTCACCTTTAGATAATAGGTTAATCATTACTGTGTTTCTCCTTTAATCTTTGGAATATATCTTAAATATTCCTTTCATTGTACATATTAATTGGATGTAATTGACAATTAGGTATTATTTTAACACCTTTTTATTTTCGTTATGTTTTTAATAAAGACATAATTGTTACTTATCTTTATGAAAAGAACAGTTTTAACTCTTTCACCACTCTGATCTGCTAAAAACGTGAGTTACATCTGCCCGTATTTTATGTTCTACCTATAATAGTTACTTAGTGTTGAAACTCTTGAAACATAAATAGGAAGAAAATTATTTCAATTCTAGGGGATTTTGACTACCTTGAACTTTCTGTCTAGGGGATTTTGAGTACTCTGAAAATATCATCTAGGGGATTTTGAGTACTCTGTTTTTTACACCTAGGGGATTTTGACTACCTAGCCATTTTTGGACCTAGGGGATTATGAGCTAGGGGATTTTGAGTGGCACTCTCCTATATAGGACTCCTGATGAGTATGAAATCAATGTTTGACGTAAATAGATGTATATCTGTTAAGAATGGACTGTCTGATAAATTAGAAGAGGACAGTAGTATCATACTAAAACTTATATCTGTTATATATATATAATTATATATGTCTATGTAAGCTGATGTTGTTGGTTTTTTTTAAAAATTTCCCGGTTTGGAGAGCAACTCAACACCATATTTATCATAACACAATTTTACTATATTTATTGCCATATGAAAGTAATATTTTGAACAGTATCTTATAATTTTAAAATATCTACAAACCAATCATGAGTATCTGATATAACATCAATATGTATAGCTCATACGATGGTACATAACCATAATCAAAAGCTACAGGCACTGAAACATCCACGTGCTGATTTTCAGCTCATCTGAGCAAAGCTCAAGACGAGTAATTATGATTGACTTGTGCCGGTCGATTGTCGTTTTACTTTTTGTTGTATACAACACAACCGCGCCAGGGGCGTAGCTTCTTATAGCCACTGTAGGCATACATTGTTTTGAGAAATCAAAAAGGTAAAAAGGCCAAAAAACACCAAAACAAAGACCTTTCACTATTGGCAAACTGGAGACTAATAAGCGTGTTAAATGTAGACTTTAGATTTGCAAAAAAAAAAACTCTATAGCTAACAGAATGAAAAAAGTATTACCAGACATTATCAACAACAGTAAGACTGGATTTTTAAAAGAACGTTACATTAGTGAAAATATAAGGACAATTTTTGAATGCATTGACGACTTGAATAAACACAATAGACCGGGACTTATATTCTTTGCTGATTTTGAAAAAGCATTCGACGGTGTTGACCATAGTTTTATTTTTAAAACATTACACTATTTTAAGTTTGGTTACGAGTTTATTGACTGGATAAAATTATTTTAAGTTGTGTGTCAAACAATGTTTTTTTTAATATAAATAGAGGAGATAGGCAAGGATGTCCACTGTCGCCATATTTGTTTATATTAGCTATTGTAATTTTATATAAATCTGTTAATAACGGCAACACAATTGAAGGCGTAAAGGTACGCAACAACATCATCAAATATACTGCTTTCATTTGAATCTTTAATATTATTAATTGATAGGTTCAGCTAATAAAAACATTTGCATAACCAAAACTAATTTTTCCACTAGCTGTGCTTGAATCACCTAACATAAACACAATAAATCAAATAAAAAATAAAATGTTCAATTTTTTTTGGAAGGGAAAACCAGACAAAATCAAGCGTAAAACTATTATACAAAATATTGAAAATGGTGGTATGAAAATGATAGATATAAAACTTTTTATAAATTCAATAAAAGCAAGTTGGGTTAACAGATTAACAGATGTAAATGATAATGGCGAGTGAAGTATATATACAGGTCTTCATTGGAAGAATATGGTGGAAACATCATCTTTGAGAGTAATTTTAATTTCGAAGATAGTTGTCTATGTTTAGCAAAACGCCGTTTTTATGTAACATAATAGAATCATGGTCATATATTAATTATAACTTTAATATTGAGGATGGTTATCTAGTAAAACTACATGTAGAACAATTCTTTCATTAAAAATAATGGCAGTTTATTATTTTAAAAATCATGGTTACAGCTAGGAATCAAAACATTAAATGACATATATGATTCTAGACACAAGATATTTTATACTTTTGAAAGAGTATAACAATTATACAATATACTGTGAAATCATTCATATTCGTGGGTAATAAATGTAGTGGTTTTCACTTCAAAGACATATTCGTGGGGTCTTAAATTCGTTGAAACCGAATTACCAAAAAAAAAAAAAAAATAAATAAAAAAAAAAAAAATAAAGTTTCGACATTGCATAGTGCGTTCCAGTAATTAACATCTGCTTGTAATACACACGTCGCTCGTCAGGGTTTATCGCACCCCGCTGTGCCAATAAGAGTTGACACATGCCAATTAGTACCCTTATATACAAGTACGATATTGAACTAATTGTTATGAATATCAGAGGAGAGGAAAGGAGAAGTATGAGATATAATCCAGAAAGGGTTCCAGAAGGCATTCTACTTCTCATCTTATTCTCTTTTTTTTTACTTTGTCTAACTCGTCTTTACTACTTTATCTCTTTATATTCACACTAAAATGTTACTAGTAAGACATTGTATTATTGTTTTCTTATATTCAGTTACCATATAATATGTTGTTTTTCAGTATATTGTTCGTATTTTTGTGTAACATTATAATATGTCTTACATGGAATAAAAGATATTCATCACTGACAAGCACAACAAAAATCGAACCTTTAGGGAAAAGGGTTGGGTGTTAACTATAAACATTCCAACACCTGTAATATGAAAATAGCAGTCACTTGCAACCATGAGACAGAATGCTATTTCATTTTTCTCTTTATTAAAGCGAATAAACATGATGCCTCATTAAACTTCCGAAATGCACACATATTGATAATAACAAAAATGATTGTATTTAAATGTGTTGATAGTATTGCTCAAACCATTGCTGTAGACCCATTAGTGACTGTTTTTTTTTAAAAAGCGAGAAAATAAATATCTTCAATCGAAATGTGTATTTCTTAGGCGAGCGGACCGAGCTTTTAATTTTTGTTTACATTTTTGTAATTCCGTAATGACTCGGCTGCTTTCCGACTGTACCTCCGCCTGTGGTCGGAAATACACGAATAACTTTATCGCAGTCAACATTAGGAGGCAACCAAGGGTGGTTTGTTTAGTACAGTTATTTAAAAAAGTAATTTTATTTTTAATTTTATATAAACGATTCGTCTCTTACGTGCAAGAAATTGGCGCATGGGCTCCATTTCATTACTGAGCGGAATAAAGGGGATGTTCTTAAAAACTATCTAACCGCAAGCGCTTATTCAATTTTAACCGCATCCCCTACAGTTCCCCATCTCTCTGAAATGAATTGACAATATTAACCGACCAACGCGCTTCCGAACAAGCTTTGTAACTTGTCTTTCTTAGCTTTCTGCCGAAGGTGTTTACCGGAAAGATACGAACGTTAATTTGTAAACAAAACCCGTTCTTAATTATGTATTAATAATGGGCTTTAAATTTATTTTTTCGTTTGCAAAGTCTCTCAGTAATCAAATAAACGTGTATTCTATCATCTGGAAGAGTAAAACTGACTTAAATTAACACTAAAAACAACCGTTTCGGAAGTTTAATGAGCCTTTTAAAATACATTTATTATCACTTTATTTGGTTATAAAACAGTGATTTCAAGGTTAATATTTAGGATGACCAGGCCCCTAAAATCATAAGAAATATACGCAAAAACGCACCTATAACAGTTGAGCTGAAAATAAAATCGGTAGAGCATGCACCCTAACCTCCCTATATCTGTGCCCACACATCGCTTTCAGCCAAGCTACGCCCCTTCACGCCCATCGTTTGCTTATTTTTCTTATATAGATCGTAATTTATCAGTTTTCTAACTTTCCTATCTGGATTGCAGTTTGTCGGACTTCTTGTTTTTCTATTAAATTGTAATTCAATAATTTACTTACTTTCCTGTCTAGATCGTAATTTATCAATGTTCTTACTTTTCTATATAGATTGTAATTTGTCAGACTTCTTGTTTTCCTATTAAGATTGTAATTCAATAGTTTACTTACTATCCTATCTAGATCGTAATTTGTCAGTGTTCTTACTTTTCTATATTGATTGCAGTTTGTCAGACTTCTTGTTTTTCTATTAAATTGTAATTCAATAATTTACTTACTTTCCTGTCTAGATCGTAATTTATCAATGTTCTTACTTTTCTATATTGATTGTAATTTGTCAGACTTCTTGTTTTTCTATTAAGATTGTAATTCAATAGTTTACTTACTTTCCTGTCTAGATCGTAATTTATCAGTGTTCTTACTTTTCTATATGAATTGTAATTTGTCAGACTTCTTGTTTTCCTATTAAGATTGTAATTCAATAGTTTACTTACTTTCCTATCTATATCGTAATTTATTAGTGTTCTTACTTTTCTATATTGAATGTAATTTGTCAGACTTCTTGTTTTTTCTTTTAAGATTGTAATTCAATAGTTTACTTACTTTCCTATCTAGATCGTAATTTATCAGTTTTCTTACTTTTCTATATTGATTGTAATTTGTCAGACTTCTTGTTTTTCTATTAAGATTGTAATTCAATAGTTTACTTACTTTCCTATCTAGATCGTAATTTATCAGTGTTCTTACTTTTCTATATTGATTGTAATTTGTCAGACTTCTTGTTTTCATATTAAGATTGTAATTCAATAGTTTACTTACTTTCCTGTCTAGATCGTAAATTATCAGTGTTCTTACTTTTCTATATAGATTGTAATTTGTCAGACTTCTTGTTTTCCTATTAAGTTTGTAATTCAATAGTTTACTTACTTTCCTATCTAGATCGTAATTTATCATTTAGAATAATTGATCAGTTTTCTTACTTTCCTGTCTAGATTGTAATTTATCAGTTTCCTTATTTTCCTATCTAGATAATAATCTATCAGTTTCCTTATTCTCCTATCTAGATCGTAATTTATCAGTTTTATTACTTTCCTATATAGACCATATAAACATTTTAGCTTCTTGCAGAATCTGTTTACCTGGCATTCAAAGAGCTACGCGTCTTTATGTAATACATAATTTCCTTCTTTTCTGCAGGCTTCATGCTTACAAAAATAGTGTCAATGTTTACGAGTTATGCTGTGTTTAAACGTTTATAACTTTGCGCAAAACCACTTATGTTGGATTTTTCTGCATACATGGCTATTGAAACGACCTACAAGTTCACACATGCCTGTAATAATTTCTTTACCTATCTCAGCTGTCTTTTTACTTTACTATCTAGATTTTAATTTATCAAACTTCTTACTGTTCTATCTAGATCATTACTTAGCAATACTCTTACTTACCTATCTCAGCTTACTTACCTATCTCAGCAGGTATTCTTACTTACCTATCTCAGCTGTCTTTTTTTTTACTATCTAGATATTAATTTATCAAACTTCTTACTGTCCTATCTAGATCATAACTTAGCAATAATCTTACTTACCTATCTCAGCTGTCTTTTTACTTTACTATCTAGATTTTAATTTATCAAACTTCTTACTGTCTTGTCTAGATCATAACTTAGCAATATTCTTACTTACCTATCTCAGCTGTCTTTTTACTTTACTATCTAGATTTAAATTTATCAAACTTCTTACGGTCCTATCTAGATCATAACTTAGCAATATTCTTACTTACCTATCTCAGCTGTCTTTTTACTTTACTATCTAGATTTTAATTTATCAAACTTCTTACTGTCCTATCTAGATCATAACTTAGCAATATTCTTACTTACCTAACTCAGCTGTCTTTTTACTTTACTATCTAGATTTTAATATATCAAACTTCTTACTGTCATATCTAGATCATAACTTAGCAATATTCTTACTTACCTATCTCAGCTGTCTTTTTACTTTACTTTCTAGATTTTAATTTATCAAACTTCTTACTGTCCTATCTAGATCATAACTTAGCAATATTCTTACTTACCTATCTCAGCTGTCTTTTTACTTTACTATCTAGATTTTAATTTATCAGACTTCTTACTGTCCTATCTAGATCATAACTTAGCAATATTCTTATTTACCTATCTCAGCTTTTTTTTTTTACTTTACTATCTAGATTTTAATTTATCAAACTTCGAACTGTCCTATCTAGATCATAATTGAGCAATTTTCTTACTTTCCTATCTCAGCTGTCTTTTTACTTTACTATCGTGATTTTAATTTATCAAACTTCTTACTGTCCTATCTAGATCATAACTTAGCAATATTCTTACTTACTTACCTCAGCTGTCTTTTTACTTTACTATCTAGATTTTAATTTATCAAACTTCTTACTGTCCTATCTAGATAATAACTTAGCAATATTCTTACTTACCTATCTAAGCTGTCTTTTTACTTTACTATCTAGATTTTAATTTATCAAACTTCTTACTGTCCTATCTAGATCATAACTTAGCAATATTCTTACTTACCTAACTCAGCTGTCTTTTTACTTTACTATCTAGATTTTAATATATCAAACTTCTTACTGTCATATCTAGATCATAACTTAGCAATATTCTTACTTACCTATCTCAGCTGTCTTTTTACTTTACTTTCTAGATATTAATTTATCAAACTTCCTACTGTCCTATCTAGATCATAACTTAGCAATATTCTTACTTACCTATCTCAGCTGTCTTTTTACTTTACTATCTAGATTTTAATTTATCAGACTTCTTACTGTCCTATGTAGATCATAACTTAGCAATATTTTACTTACCTACCTCAGCTGTCTTTTTACTTTACTATCTAGATTTTAATTTATCAAACTTCTTACTGTCCTATCTAGATCATAATTTAGCAATATTCTTTCTTACCTCAGCTGTAAATCACCAGTAGGATAGTTTATTAAGTATTAGATGACAGGTATCAATAAATATTCATGCATTAACGTTGCTTCCCGGGATATCTTTGTGCCTTATCCACTACAGGTAAGACACGTTGCAGATAACCGGTCAGATGTATTTCCATATCCAAATTAATCGTTACTTACCCTTTTTTGTTATATTCCTCACAATTCATTATGTAACTCCTCTATATAGTCACTTGCTCTGTATGAAAGGTCTGAAACACGATCAAACTGCACCGGATTATGAAATGGATAACAGAAATAAAAACTTACGATGTGTGAATCACTTTAATAAAAAAATGCTTTCCAATCCATTTGTTAAATATGATAAATCGCTGAAGCAGTTCAAAGGGACGACCGTGTACCGCAAACTACTTGTCATAAACTTTTTTTGAACTGTAATCATCAATGCATATCTTAAAGATGCATCACCTGTATAACTGGCTGTTCAATATCTTAAAGATGCATCACCTGTATAACTGGCTGTTCAATATCTTAAAGATGCATCACCTGTATAACTGGCTGTTCATCCATTCGAAGATAATGGTTGATTTCGTCCGTGTAGGTTATTTTATTGGTAAGAAATTCGTTAATACACAGGTCAACATTTTCCGTTTTATTCGTTATTGTTTTAGCATAACCCGATACTGTAGAACGGACTTGGTCCGTTAAATAGCAATGTTGGGACAGCCACATTTAGGTTTATTGGTCGGTCAGTTGTTTCAACTAAATGTTTTGCCATAATGACGTCACTGTTGCTATGAGTTGTGGGACAGGCACAGAATTCCCTGCTTTAATAGACCTTATTCGGGAGATATCAGGTTCTGGGATATACTCTGCGGGCGCGATGTAGTAATCAAATAAGTTTACAATAAAGAGACAAAATACAATATAAGTTATCGAACAGAATATCCATAATGATCCATAATATATGATGTTTAATATAAATGTGCAGTTTTATTGATAATATCAAAAATAGTCGGCTATATAGGTAAGGCACCTTTAATGACTTGAAAGTACATGACTTTTAAAACAAAAAAGGAAAGTTTACAATTCATTAAAATTCATAAACTTACGTTCACATCAGAAAACCTGCTGTATGAACAAATACATATAACGTCTTTCGTGGCCTAATGTTAGGTGTCCGCCTCGGTAGCGGAGGTAGGAGGTTCGAATCCCGGTAGAAGCATTTGCTGTTTTTTTTTACTGATGCGGTCGGTTGCTCCCACGGCAGGTAGTTAAATTGAGGGACACCTAATATATAACAGCCTGGCGCCTGGCAAGGATAGCTATTTGGAAGTAACTGTGTACAAAATAAAGATGTCTCATAAGCCCATTTTGGCTGGCCCATTCCAATAGAGATGACACTGATATAAACAAACACTTTTCTTTACTTTGCAATATGGAGACCATAAGCAGTACTGTCTCAGACAAACCGAAACAACCGATTTTTTATTTATAATTTCAGTCTTTTTAACTATTCAGGGTGATAGATTACATGCTTATTTGACCTCTGAGAAAGTATGCAAACAAAGATATAAATTAAAGATGCGTAATATTAAATAATTGCGAACAGGTGTTTGTTTACATAGCTAAGGCGTAGGAGCCGCCCCCCCCCCCCCCCCCCCCCACACACACACACACACACACAAACACTTATGTTAGATTTGGAGGGGTCTCCATATACTTTGGGCCCTCTCAATATTTTACTCTCCCCTCAGGTTGCCCCCACCTCCCAATAATTGAAACGCTCCTACGCCCATGCATAAATGGCCGTTTCTTTCCGATAATCACATTCAGTATATGGTGTAAGCCCACCATTTATTGTTTGTTCTTTTTTCTATAGTAAATAATAAAAGTTTGAAGGCTTGTCATTCATATAGAGACCTAAATGAAAGAAGTGAAATTTACATTTATTGTTTGTCAACCCCTGAAGTACCAAAATATAATGAGACATATGAGAGATATTCTATTCAGCGGATACACTGTTGACAAAGTGAAAGTTGACTTCCGAAATCAAGTAGTCATACCCAAATTTCCAAGCATCATTTTTTTTTTAAATTCATTATTCAAACATGACAATGCTTTCATAATACATCAATAATGCCGTTCACAAATAAAACCAGAGTTATGGTTCTTGTCTCTGTGTGTTGATGATACTAAACACACATGCGAAGATCCATTCATATTCAATGAGTGGTTGCATAGATATCTGAAACTTAAACGCAAAAGTTTAACTTGGGTGTATACAGACGACGCCGACAACGACGAATGAGCATTGAAATCAGGAAAATGCATTTTTGAAGAAGATACAAAAATATTTATAAACGCCATTATGCAACTACTCCATGGAAGCATTTCTTGTTCCATCTGGTGGTACATGTACTATGCCTAAAGAACAGCTAAACGCTCTGTCCGCTCTTGTAAGACATAAACATTTCGATCAAAGTTATTTATTTACTCTCTTTTTATTCAAAAACAGTCATAAGGATTGATTGATTGATTGATTGAATATTTAGCATCATTTTTATGCCATCGAGGGCTAACAGAAGATCAGTTCTCTGTCTCCTGGGATTAACCAGTACTCGAACACACCCCATCTCCGCAAGTAACTGATAACTTTCCCACTTGGATCAGCGGTGAGAGACGAATGATAATGAGACACAATGTCGTATATCAATCATCACGGAGACTGTTGCCGGTTGGGGATTTGAACTCATGACCCCTTGATTGAGTCAGTCGCATAACCGACTGAGCTAATCGGGCCCGACGCAGTCATTAGGAATGGTTTCACTAATACTATAAGCACATTTAATTACATTCTTATGTATTAGAATCAAAATGTGTGCATTTCGAAAGTTAATTGAGGCTTTAAATTTCTATATATGGAAAATGCATAATCGTCTTATTCATAGTTCAATTAAAACTACATATGGTGACTTCAGTGTTCACAACCGGCAGCTTTCCATTGTATTTTTTTAATGAAGATTAATGCTATTCTCAACACATTTTTTGTTATATACGGCATATCCAGTTTTACTGGTGGAGGAAGACCTCAGACTGAGTAGCACCACAGTCCTTCCGCAACTAACTGGCACACTTTCTCACATAAAGTTTTTGGAGATAGCGAGACTCGAAGATACAACCTTAGATGTGAGGTAAGTGATCTTGAGACGGCGCTTAGACCACTCGGCCACGAAAGACCCCTACACATCGTAGATTAGGTAAATGATTGTTGGCAACCTCTCGCAAAATTGTATTTTTTCATCTTGAGAGAGACTTAGATATTATTACCTCTTTGTTTGAACTTTGGAAATTTAGAAATATCAACAATTAAATATTCTTCTTTTACATATTGATACAATTTAGTTTTATTTCAGATATAACACAGTTTGTTTTGTTACATCATAACTGTGTTACAATTAAATTGTTGTATGGTGTTTATAGACTGAGCTATTTTCAACATTTTTTCAGTCATATCACCATGGTGCCTACTTGAGACAATATTCTAAGTACTCTCACACTGGAGTATCATGTCGCAGACACTTTGTATGATACCCCACCCAGTCACACTATACTGCCACACTGGAGTATCATGCCGCAGACATATGGTATGATAGCCCACCAAGTCACATTACACTGCCACACTGGAGTATCATGCCGCAGACATATGGTATGATAGCCCACCAAGTCACACTATACTGCCACACTGGAGTATCATGCCGCAGACATATGGTATGATAACCCACCCAGTCACATTACACTGCCACACTGGAGTATCATGCCGCAGACATATGGTATGATAGCCCACCCAGTCACATTACACTGCCACACTGGAATATCATGCCGCAGACATATGGTATGATAGCCCACCCAGTCACATTACACTGCCACACTGGAGTATCATGCCGCAGACATATGGTATGATAGCCCACCCAGTCACATTACACTGCCACACTGGAGTATCATGCCGCAGACATATGGTATGATAGCCCACCCAGTCACATTATACTGCCACACTGGAGTATCATGCCGCAGACATGGTATGATAGCCCACCCAGTCACATTACACTGCCACACTGGAGTATCATGCCGCAGACATATGGTATGATAGCCCACCCAGTCACATTATACTGCCACACTGGAGTATCATGCCGCAGACATATGGTATTATAGCCCACCCAGTCACATTATACTGCCACACTGGAGTATCATGCCGCAGACATATGGTATGATAGCCCACCCAGTCACATTATACTGCCACACTGGAGTATCATGCCGCAGACATATGGTATGATAGCCCACCCAGTCACACTATACTGCCACACTGGAGTATCATGTCGCAGACATATTGTATGATACCCCACCCAGTCACATTACACTGCCACACTGGAGTATCATGTCGCACACATATGGTATGATACCCCACCCAGTCACATTATACTGCCACACTGGAGTATCATGCCGCAGACATATGGTATGATAGCCCACCCAGTCACATTACACTGCCACACTGGAATATCATGCCGCAGACATATGGTATGATAGCCCACCCAGTCACATTACACTGCCACACTGGAGTATCATGCCGCAGACATATGGTATGATAGCCCACCCAGTCACATTACACTGCCACACTGGAGTATCATGCCGCAGACATATGGTATGATAGCCCACCCAGTCACATTACACTGCCACACTGGAGTATCATGCCGCAGACATATGGTATGATAGCCCACCCAGTCACATTACACTGCCACACTGGAGTATCATGCCGCAGACATATGGTATGATAGCCCACCCAGTCACATTACACTGCCACACTGGAGTATCATGCCGCAGACATATGGTATGATAGCCCACCCAGTCACATTACACTGCCACACTGGAGTATCATGTCGCAGACATATGGTATGATAGCCCACCCAGTCACATTACACTGCCACACTGGAGTATCATGCCGCAGACATATGGTATGATAGCCCACCCAGTCACATTACACTGCCACACTGGAGTATCATGCCGCAGACATATGGTATGATAGCCCACCCAGTCACATTACACTGCCACACTGGAGTATCATGCCGCAGACATATGGTATGATAACCCACCCAGTCACATTACACTGCCACACTGGAGTATCATGCCGCAGACATATGGTACGATAGCCCACCCAGTCACATTATACTGCCACACTGGAGTATCATGTCGCAGACATATGGTATGATAGCCCACCCAGTCACATTATACTGCCACACTGGAGTATCATGTCGCAGACACTTTGTATGATACCCCACCCAGTCACACTATACTGCCACACTGGAGTATCATGTCGCCGACACTTTGTATGATACCCCACCCAGTCACATTACACTGCCACACTGGAGTATCATGTCGCCGACACTTTGTATGATACCACACCCAGTCACATTACACTGCCACACTGGAGTATCATGTCGCAGACACTTGGTATGATACCCCACCCAGTCACATTATACTGCCACACTGGAGTATCATGTCGCAGACACTTTGTATGATACCCAACCCAGTCACATTATACCAACACCAGGCCGACAAGATCAAGAATTATGCTGTAAATGCTGAGCGCCAAGAGAGGAAGCTTCTATTACCATTTTTCAAGTATTTTGTATGACCCAGCTGGGGATCGTACCCATGGCATACTGCATGCGAGACAGATGCTCTACCACTAGAGCACCGCTTCAGTTATAAAAATTAGAAGCCTGTATTTTTAAGGTGCATGGTCGAGAATTACACTGTCAGTATATATCGCTATGCCAACTGAGGAAAGACAAATCAGTATATTTTGATTTACATTTTTTAATTCAAAGACTCATGATTGAGACTTACATAACACAAGACATAAAATAAATACTGACAATGACAAGTCTCCATAATATATACCTTATTCAAGATAGTAACAGTCTGATATGAGAGAAAGAGAGTGAAATACATCCAAAGAGAGAGAGAGAGAGGTTAAGAGGTTGATTGAAATACAGACAGACGATAAAATGGTTGAAAGACAAAATGATTAAACGACAAAATTATTGAAAAAATGATTCAATGACAAAATGACTGAATGACAAAATGATTGAATGACAAAACAATTGACAAAATGAATGACAAAATGATTAAATGACAAAATGATTGAATGACAAAATGATTATATGACAAAATGATTGAAAAAATGATTAAATGACAAAATGACTGAATGACAAAATGGTTGTATGACAAAATGATTGACAAAATGATTAAATGACAAAATGACTGAATGACAAAATGGTTGACAAAATGATTGAACAACAAAATGATTTAATGACAAAATGATTGAATGGCAAAATGATTGAATGACAAAATGAATGAATGACAAAATGATTAAACGACAAAATGGTTGAATGACATAATAATTAAATGACAAAATGATTTTCGCAGGGCGGACAAAAGCCCCCTTACCTAGAGTAATATAGTTGATAACCCCCCCTTCACCTTTGTTTTTGGTCATAGGATAGCGTATTTGGTTTAAAGCAAGGGAGAGTACTCGTTATAACTCTCAATGCGCAACGTCATTTATTGACGACATACCTAATGCACACTCTGTTTTTATCGTTAAACTTAACCCTACTCGGCGCCTTTTCCCATTATTTTTTTTTATGTCTGGCGATGAAAGCGTTTATAAGCCCCAACAATAAGGTTAATAAATTATAACTTTGAACGATCCGCACTACTACTGCAAACAGAGCAGACCCTGATCAAGCCACTACTCGGCTATCATGATTTTGATTAGTTACACCGTAATTATCCCGATGTTGTACAAATCCTGGGTGATTAAAGTTAATGTTATGTTGTTGTTGATAATTGTAAGTTTGTAAACATGCGATCATATTATAAATGCTGGAATTTTGTTTGACTGAATAAAGTTATCTTTCACCTTTAATGTGTGTTATAATAACTTATTATTGTATGAACACCATAATTGATAATTAGATAAGGAGATGTTTGTTGTTGACGGTTAATGCAAACTGTCACGTTATTATAATTAAATATAATTTTAAAGAAGAGAGACTGGGTCGCGTATTCACAGTTTGTTTTAAGCGAAAATGTGGATTACTTATTAAAGAGCACCCGGTATGCTAATTACTATCTAACAGGTAGCTGGCACTCATTACTCTAATTGCAAACTGGTGTCCTTGAGCAAGACACTTTTTCCGCATATGCTTAGTACTGGTTCTACCCAGGAAAACTATGCGGGATTTGTATAAATTGCAAGAGTTTCGCAATTGAAGTAAAATAAATAAATAAGTTAAGACTATTTGATGGAAGAATAAGCCAGTCTTGTCTGACTATTTTCACATAAGTAAATTGAAGCTGTTTTCAACAAAAATAAAGGCTTCAATGGGGAAAAAATTACCGATAATAATTATTATTATAACTTGTGCAGTTTTCAACAAAAATAAAGGCTTCAATGGGGAAAAAATAACCGATAATAATTATTATTATAACTTGTGCATTAGGTGTGTCGTCTGTGACGCTGTGTCTGATACGCTATTTTGGCAAACAGTTTATTTTATTTTATACGGATTGAGGGGGGCTTTTGTCCGCTCTGTACACGAGGTAAGGGGGCTTATGTCCGCCCTATATTTTTTGGGATCGAGGGGGCTTTTGTCCGCCCTGCTAAAATGGTCGAGGGGGCTTATGTCCGCCCCTTGAGATTAGCCGAGGGGGCTTATGTCCGCCTTGCAAAAACATCGAGGGGGCTTATGTCCGCCCTACCTGTTGGAGGGGGCTTATGTCCGGGGGGGCTTTTGTCCGGGGGGGGGGGGGCTTTTGTCCGTATACCGCATGACAAAGTTACATGCCAGAAATGAAATCTCAAACAGACTCAAAATGTTGTCAAACAAACTCAAATTGTGACCTTGACCTTTGAGGTACGGATTTGGGTCTTAATCTTGACACGTAGTCATGTTATGTTGATCATTTGTATAAAGTATTAACAAAATCCATATATGCATGACAAAGTTACAGGCCGGACACAAAATACCAGATGGAAGGACGGACGGAAGTTCTCACAAATGGGTATTTAAGTGGCTTCTTTTTCGTATTACTTGTGTGGCTAAATTTTAGCCATGTAAGAGAAAAAAAGCCTCCTAGGAGCTGTTTTTTAAGTGTCTAGAACAGCCACTTAATGTTTTTTCAACAGCTTTTCAACTGTCCATAAAAATTACTAACCCTATACCCTACACACTTAAATACCCATTTGTCCGCCCAGATGGTAGACGAACGGACGGACGCTACGATTACTATTTATTTGAAAAAATAACAATATTGAAACAAAGAAAAAAAAGACACCTTTAACAAGCGGCAAAACATTCATCAATTGAAATTTTCAGGGATTATACATATTCCCTGATTATACATATTCCCTGTAACATATATACTAACAAGGACTTATATAGAAGGATAGGAAACTTGCATCTACTGACTAAATGTTGATAAAATACCACACGAAGGATTGATTATTTGGTAAATAATCATTCATAATTTACAGGCAACTGATTTCCTATACATAAAATGTAAGTTGTATTTAATCTTAGATGATTTAAAATGTTTTATCACGAAAAATGATCTTGAATCAAAGATTCAAAAAGGTTTGAAGTAAAATTTATCGTAAATTTTGCAGTATCACAAGTACCTCAACAATTTTAAACGCAAATTGCTGGTAATACATCTCACTACACAGTTACGCTCCTTTTTCCCCACGGTAACATGATTCTTACGCTTAAAAAAAAAAGGCCTATATACTTTGGTTATGAAATATTATAAAATGGTTCATAGTGGTTGTGATTTCTTGCTGCAGATGAGTAGAGCAAAGTTGGCATAGCATGTACTTCAGTAAGACATCACCGGTGTTAAAAAAAGTGACTTTTATAGGATTTCAACATATGCATGTATTTATGAGCATTTGAGGACTCAAATCTCAGGGTGTCACTATACCCTCTTTAAAAAAAAAACAACCTGGTCAACCTACCAGTGATTGTGCATTTTTATGTGGTTACACATTCCTGCTATGAAAAAGAAAGTACTTTAAAAAAATTTCTACGTGAAATTCATTTTTTACCATTGAAATCCTAGACCTTATTTTGTATAGAACAAAGAACAAAATTCAACTGTTCAGTGAGACCTTAATAGTATTGTTTTGATGAGAATTTCATTTTGCCATGTAAGAAATGTTCTTGAGATGAATGGAAGTTAAGATAATTGAAAACAAGATACTGTGAGATTTTGCGTGAATACGTGAGCATTCAATCAGTTGCCTTTCCTTCTCTATACAATTCCTTGATATTAATAATTACATATTTTTTATATGCCTGTATATATGTATATATATATATATATATTCTACAATTATAGGTATACCCTATTGCAACTATTCTATAGGAAAGGATTAAAATTTACTGCAAAAAGCATGCTTCTGCGAAACAAGGATTAAACATTTCTGAAAAAATCATGCCTCTACAAAGCAAGGAGTAAAATTACTGCAAAAGGGTGGCTCTGTGAAGCAAGGATGAACATTTCTGAAAAAATCATGCCTCTACAAAGTAAGGAGTAAAATTATTGCAAAAAGCATACCTCTGAGAAGCAAGGATTAAACATTTCTGGAAAAAGTCATGCCTATACAAAGCAAGGAGACAAAGAGTCGTGAGCTTCATAAGAAAGTTCAAACTACTGCTGCCATGTTTGCTTGTTACATCAACCAGAGACATATAAACAGATATAAATAACTGCAGGATCTTGTCTAAATTTCAGATGACACATTTGGCATTTCCCAACTAACTAAATTTTTGTAATATAATTTAAATGAAGAAATTTTACACCTACAGTTATTTTTTTGGCCATAATTTTCACATTTTTAGACATTTTTTTAACTAAGAAATATGAAAAACTTCTTTGAACATGTATATATTCGAAAAATGGTATTATCTTTGCTGACGTCATTGTTGACGACTTTGCACATGCTTTCAAAGAACAGTAAAATTAAAAGTAAAAATTAACAGTAAAATGCACAAAAACATGTGCAAATAAAAGGTTTTTAATGTTTAAAAGATAGAAGACAGCCGGCAACTAAAACCATTTATATGTATATGTGTGTCCTCTCTCTTATAAATGCTGTATATATGATTTCAGTTGGTATGTGACTTCATATTCAAATTCTTTTTTAACCGTCGCAAAAATATACCTCCCGACGATTTATTTTCTCCACTGCAAATGGCAGAAGTTTGTGCAGGAGAAATTATAATGTCTGAAAAAGGAGGATTAAAGAGTAAGAAGAAGATAATTAGAGTGGGAGAGGCCATTTCCAAAAAGAGGAAGTCAGAAATTTTTTCATTTAATATTTTTATTCTGCTTTAACAACATCTTTCCACCATTTTTGTGCAAATACTTCAAAACGAATAATACCGATAATCTAAGATTCTAGTATTACAGATGTTTATAATTTGGTGTGTGACGTAGTGAGACATGAGAGTCACCAACTGGGTTACTTTATTTTCCAGTTTTATGTGGTTCTCAGGCCATGATTGCGCTTGGTATAAAACTTGTATTTTTTAAAATATTTGTGATGCTATGAAAAATATTCAAATCTAAGTCATTACATGTATATACCCACTTTGTCGTTTTCTTTCCATTTTTATTAAAGCAGTAGAACGCAGCATATGCATTTCAATTCTTAATGATTACAATATTATGTATGGGTTTCTACATTCCATTTACTTGCAACTTCTGTATTTATTATTCATATCAGCTAGACAATTCCCCAGCCATAGAACTAGAATAGCACTAGAAAATAATAAGTACTGCACATACCTTAATAATAAATACATTTTTGTGTTTGTAAGATGTTATATTTTATCAATATATAGCTCTTATAAATAATTTTCTAAATGGGCATACATGATCCAAAACACACCCAGCCCTTTATATTTCTATGATATTATAGTAGTTATAATGTCTTTGTTCAATTCAGTACACTACCTTTTTCAATAAAAAAATAAAATATTCATAAAAACTTCAACATTTTTCGATTTGAACTTGTGATAGTTTTAATTCAAAAGAAAAATATTAAATAATTGAGGATTAGAAATAGCCAACACCTGTATCTATCAGTCTGCCGATCTCTCAAAATTATGTCACTACATCAATCCATTAAAATTTTTTTTTCTTTTGATGAATAAAAAATAAATATTACTATAATTAAAAACACTAGTATCCTCGCCTTACTGATAGTATGTATGGTACAAGAACCTCTTATCAACGTACGTTCTCTGACAGGCATGTACTGGCTTCGGACATGCATTGCCTTTCACTATTAAAACCTCTGCCTTCGAAGTGGTCATATTCACTTTAATGATATTGCCAAGATGTCCAGCCACATGCTCGCTTTCTTCTAGGTATATAAATTGACCATTATGATGAGTAGCCCCTAGTAGGTTTCTATCTGTCGTAACATCAAATTTTAAGTCAGTAAAACCGAAATCGTCACTTAATTTCACAACGCCATTTCCGTCTTTTCCTATGTATGTGATGAACACTGTTTCTCCGATTGTAGTAGTAATGAGACGTGTGGATGAAAACGGCAGATTGGATATCACTGACGATTCCTTCAGACGAGAATGGAAACACTGAACGTAACTTAAATGTGAATCTCCCTTCCCAATTCCCCCGAACACAAATATCTGTTCTCCGCAAACAGCGGCAGCGGTGGAATGTACTGGGTACTCAAGATCCCCGACAGTCCGCCATCGCTGACCAGGAATGTAATATTCTTCGATTGTACCAATCACCCGACTAGATTTGAGCAGTTTCAAATTATTTCCACCAATACAGTAGAGGGAGTTGCCTATGGACACCATGCAGTGCTGACATCGACCTTTCTTCAACTGACCTGTAAAACAAGGAAATACAATTACATGAAATACTGTAGTTAAATACAGCCTTTTATTCTGTTGTTATTTTCATAAAATAAAAACAAATGTGTAAATATCTTTTGTTTTAAACTTATTTATTTTACATTGATTGTGAAACAAGTTCTTACAACTTACACAAATCTATTCAAAGACTCCCTGGGTAGATCCAGTACTAAGCCGATAAAGTGTCTTGCACATGGACACACACATGGCAGTAGCAGAGATCAAACCCATGTCCCCCTGATCATAGGTTTGATGCTGCACCACTGACCATATGCCCACATATATGTTAATTATCTTGACAACATTAATATTTACAACACATGTATGAATTCCAATGCCTGTTTGTACTACCAAAATAAACTGGAATTTAATATTTTATTGGCAATAAGCTGAATAAGTATTTATAACATGGTATTATCAATCTCTCACCAAGCAATTAACATTAATAATTATATATAGTTGTATATATAGAAACTAGAATTCTCTACAACCATAATGACTGTAAAAAATTTAATAATTTTAAATCCCATTTTTTTACTGAACAAATTGGTGTTCAATTATTTCTCTTGCCTTAGATTTGTTTTCAGTAGCTTTGAAATCATCAAAAGTGCTACGATTGTTAAATGTAAAACTATCATTTATTAATTATGTATACATTACGATTCAATAGCCCGATACCCATCCACTGAACACCAGGCTGTGCTGAATCAAGCTTTTGAAATACATGTATATCTTATGACCAGTAATCTTTTCACACAGCAAAATCCAGATGCAGTTACAATGCACCCGTGATTTGTTACACCGGCTACCCCTAGGTCAGAATCTATTGGAGGACAGTACAGCGTTTTCATCCTATCAAAGACCCCACAATGCCATGGAAGTATGACTTTGTGCCAAATAGAGCCGTGAAATATAGCAGTGTTTCCTTTCTTGAACTGGTCTGATCTTATAATTACTGTATTAAGAACTAACTGCCCTAGAAGTGGTACAAACCTGAGCTTAGCACCCACTCATTACGTTCACTCTCAAACTTCAGGAGTGCCTTAGGGTTGTTTGTTCCACCTGTGAGATATATGTCATAACCGTGTGCACAGACGGCAAAGTCACGCCCTGGGGAGTCTGAGATGGGGATAGGAGCCAGGGTAAACCATCTCCTCTGGTGAAAGCTGAAGGCCCATAAACACCAGCTGCCCTCGTAGAACGATCCTCGCTCATCGTCATTCTCTGTCACGACCTGTGATAGATTAACATGGGTCAATGTTAAGAAAACATTTTTTTTCAATTTAATCCAGCATCTGGTTGAGATATAAGGTCAGTTTTTATAAGAACCAAGGCCGTCTTATGGTTTCAGAACAGATAAATGTATAAACCAAGTTATGGAAAAAAAATCTATCCTTGCTTTACCAATGATGGATTATTTTTCTTGCATCCGACTGTTATTATGTTTCGAAATCAAGTTAGTTGATTTAACATCACTTTACAACAATTAAACATTGCTGTTCTAGCATGTGAATACTGTATATATTTCCTGTATTGGAGCCTACAGACAAAATTTTCATCAAAATATTCTAGTTGAAATTATAACTGTAATATTATCCTCTGTAGAAACCAAATTGATATTTTAATTCGATATTTTTAATTTTTAGCATCACTTTTATGCCATTAAGGGCTGACAGATGATTAGTTAACCAAACCATTCTTTCCTGAGATTCTGGTAGATTAACCAGTACATGAGCACACCAATCTCCAAAAGTATCTGATAATTTGCTCACTTATATTAGTGGTGAGAGATGAATGATATGGAGACTGTAACCAAGCAAAGATTAGAACTCATGGCCTCTGGATTGATAGTCAGCCAGATAGCTACTGAGCAACAAGGCCAGGTTCAGAATATCTTAAAGGGACACATGGAAAATTCCAATATCATCAAATTAATCTTTACAGCCATGAACATCTAACCATATGGAACTATTAGTTCTCAAGTAAAACTGTTTGAAACTTTAAAGTAAAGCAATTATTAACAGTCTTCATTAAACTGGTAGCGCCATGCTAGTTTTGAAAATGTATGTACAAGAATAAAAGTGTAAAAATACACTCAGGATCTCTGAAAACGCACCACTCACATACAGGTTATTTGAGTGCAGAAAATATCATCTCATTTCAGAGAAAGTTTGTATACATTAACAGTGCCATCTTTGTCTTCTACCGTCAAAATTTAATGACCGAGATTTAAGACAGTAAATGTTCAGAATTAGAGTCAACTGGATATTAGTGAAAAATGGTATGTGTCTCTTTTAAGGGAGTGTATCAGATTTAAATGCTATAAATCTCTTAAAAAATAAAATAATCATCAAAATGGACAATAAGCATCTAATTATCATTAATAAATGTAAACCGAATAGTTTGGTATGTCGAAGCCATCAAAACGTGACAAAATCAATATGTAAATTGGAGTGGAACATATATCCCCTGAAATCCCCATTCTAAAAATAGACAGCACTTTAATACTGTTTGACAACCTGCCCATCGTCATTCAGACTCTTTATACAATGAATCAATTTTTACTACATGTAAACCTGTATAACGGTTCAAATTGAAATAAAAAAAAATAACATGACTCATTTAACACGTCACAAAATGTGTTGCCATTTTAAGCGGGAAATCTATTTTAGTCAAATCTAAACGTGTAGCCAAAGTCAGGAAAACCCTTTTCAGCATATTATTTTGGCATGTTTAACCCTTTACTCCATAGATATGCGTTTTCCCGCACCAATCACACAAGGCCTTTGAAAACAGTCCAGAAAGAGTTCAGATTGCTTGTTACTAGCAATCTGAACACTTCCTGCACTGTTTTCCACACTGTCAGTTAATATAAACATAGTTTACCCAATAATTCCAAAGCCTTCTATATTAGAGGTGTCCAAAGGTGTCTATATTAGAGGTGTTCAAAGGCGTCTATATGAAGTAAAAGGTTAAATAGATATATTTTTGGCAATATGAAGTCAGTCAGTATATAGGCATGGTATATTGAAAAAAATTTTTTTTAGCCCATTTTGAAATTTTGAAACTCCTGATATATTGCCTTAAAGGGAAACTAAATATATTGAGCGAAAACAATTTTGGTATGCTGTTTCCTGTTAAGGTATTCATTACTTTACTCTTTTCGAGCTTACAACATTTACATCCAGAAAATAGCTAGTACTGTACGTACAAGTAAAACCTCTTCTAGGTCATCATCAGCACGGTACCGCATCCTGCTGTTGCTGTAGTCCAACCTCCGCGCTGGCAGTAGATGAAAATGTTGAGCTTCCTCTAACAATCGACGACACTCTGCACTCTCTGTCAAACATTTTGTTTTATACAGGGTATTCACTAAAAACTCCGGAGTGACATGAGGCAGGCGGACGTATTTAAAAATTTGATAAACTTTTGATTTTCGTTTCTGATAGTCTGCATTCACCCACTTTATCACAGCCTCACATACGTGTTCCTCATCCAAGGTCACCAAATTATCGTCTTTTATAATGTTAATGATTTCCTCCAATGTCAAACTGTCAAACTGGTCAGTCTTCCAGACGGAACAAAATCCGTCCAAAATGGCGGGCCAAGACCGTTTGCGGAGAGTTTTACAATTAAACATGCAGGCCAGACGGAACAGCTCGATACAGTTGTCTGCACGGAGTCGCTCGATAAGCAGTTCTTCACAGTGATCCTGAAGGCAGTCTACCTGAGAACAAAAAGAAAGTTATGGCTAAACAAATAATGACTTGCAAAGGTTAGTGAAAAGGCCCAGATAGGTAGAACTGTCTGTACTACTCTTTTAGACTAACAAAGTTCTTAAATCACATTTCAAACCCTCATGAAATCAAGCCTTAATTGGCAATCCAGTATTTGCACCTACCAGAGCTTTCCTATTTTATTTTTTAGCTACCATAAGGTGACCGTTTATTACCCCGTATGGGTTTGCAGAGGTCAGGGGTCATCCCACTACAAACCGTACATTAATAGCATGTATAGAATTTTAACACACTTTGCAAAATGTATAATGTCAAACAATAATTAATTTTTTTTATATCTTGATTGAATTGAATTGATTGATTTAATATTTAGCATCATTTGTATGCCATCGAGGGCTAACAGACGATCAGTTAACCTAACCACTGTTTCCTGGGATTAACCAGTACTCGAGCACACCCCATCTCCGCCTAGTAACTGATAACTTTCCCACTTGAATCAGTGGTGAGAGAAGAATGATAATGAGACACAATGTCGTATATCAATCATCACGGAGAGTGTTGCTGGGTAGGGGGATTCGAACTCACGACCCCTGATATATCTTGAAACAAGGATACTAAGACATTTATGTGTTGTTTATTTTGACTTGCATAAGTGCAAACATTTAAACATACTTGACCATTTCAAATAATAGTATTTACCCTACTTGTGTATGCTTGCTTGCTCAGGCTGTAAGAAAATCATATCTCACACACAGGATAATAATATGTTAAAATTCACTATATACTGGAATATCAGCCAAGACAAAACGTACAAGCTGATCCAAACCGATATCCAAGCATATAGTGAAAACGTTTAGTTGAACTAATGTAGTCTTAAAACACAAAAAAATAAAAATATTTTCAGCAGTTTTTAACTGAATACTGGTATTTCATTTTTTTCTTCTCTCAAAATGAAACCATTAAAGAATTATGGGTTTGTTCTCTTTCAACTTTGCATAATTGTAATACATTTTCCGATATCCTATCTTAGATAAAAGATGTTTTGTTTGTTTTGCTTGAATATTTAGCATCAGTTTTATGCCATCGATTGCTAACAGTTAATCAGTTACCCTAACCACTCATTCCTTGGGTCCTGGAAGGTTGACCAGTACTCAAGCATACACCTTCACTAATAACTTTCCCACATGAACCAGTGATGAGAGGTGAATGACAATGAGATGCAATGTTTTATATCAATTATTATGGAGACAGCAGATGGGTGGGGATTCAAACTCACAACCCTGGGATTGATACTCTGAAGCGTGTTGAATCCAAGTTACTGGGTCCTGTGTCTTATCCCTGAACAAAGTAATGTCCCATCTCTGAGATCATCAAGCTCGAATTGATAATAAAAAAAAAGTGATGTCAAAAACTGGCCAGTTTCTTGAAGAAGGACGGTGGTTCTACTTAAATGCATGTATATGTCTTTCTCCAACAATAAAACAGGATGTCATATACAAGTTATCCTGTTATATGGTACAGTTTTTTCAATGGTGTTTAATTCCATTCCTTGAACAAGGAATCTAGGAAGATATGCAGTGTCCGGTAAGCTCAGTTGGTAGCATGTCTGACAATCAATCAATAGGCAATGAGTTTGAATCCCTGCACAGCCACAGTCTCCATGATGATTGATACACAACAATGTGACGTGTATACCTGATATAAAGCAGCAATCCTTAACACTTCAGCCACATCTTCTCCTATGTTTTCATCCTTCCCCGTGTATATGAAGTTGAGAAACTTGTCAAAGGCCACTTCATCTATATCCTGTATATAAAGTTTTACCCATAAACTTCACTACATGAAAACTGTTGAAATTCGGCATAATACCAAAACAGACAAGTCATGCCTCCTCTAACCTCAATCAGAGGCTTAAAATAGTGGATTTTATAAAATATTTAAAAGATTAATAAGAACTTTTAGAAAGGTCCAAAACTTTGCATTGTGCATTTCGTTTTTGATAGGTTACATTAACGTAAAGGCCTTTGAAATGACATCAATGAAGCTAATACAACCACAGGCAGTGATATCTTTTTCATCCAAATCTACTTTATTTTTCAACATAAATTAAAAAAACTGAGATTCTTTACCAGCTTTGGTCACAATATATTCTGCACTGAATTATTTTTTTGGTCAATGCGTAACTTCCTTGGTCCTATGATTTCGTCAATGGAAATGCAGACATGGGTCTAATGCTTCATGCCGGTATTTAATTGGATTGATTGACTGATTGAATATTTAGCATCATTTTTATGCTTTCGGGGGCTAACAGACTATCAGTTAACCAGTACACTGAGCACACTATCTCTGTAAGTAACTGATAACTTTCCTATTTGAATCAGCAGTGAGAGACGAGTGATAATGAGACACAATGCCGTATATCAACCATCATGGAGATTGTGACCATGCAGGGATTCAAACTAACAACCACTGGATTGATAGTCAAACATGCCAACTGACTGAGCTAATCGAGTCTGGCATATTAAATTGGAAGACCGATGCTTTACAAAAAAAAAAAGAAGATTTTGAAAGATTCAAGGCCATTCTTAAAACAATATTTATTTGTTTTACTCCTACTTCCTCACTCAAAATTGACCAGAGCACAGCAAACAACCATTTTTGAAGGATGGCCCCATTGTACCAATATAAAGTAGCATCACAAGGGTCCGACAGAGATAAACAAAGGTCCCAGACCTTGAACTTGCACTAATTCTAAACCCTGTCAATCTCTACAGGAACAGACATTAAGTTTCTTGCATTCCATAACAAGAGTTGTCAGAAGACAACAAAGCTCGCCTATGGGATAAAACTCACCCATGCAAAGATTGAGATTGGAGGCAAACACCAAAACTTAAACGCAACTAACCCAAAAGTTTAACCTGGGTGTCTACAGACGATGCCGCCGCCACCGTCACTGCCAGGGTTAAGATGAAATTCATGTTTCATGTTCTGAGACTGTGACAAATGTTCCCACACTGTGATATAGGAAATATTCAATATGTGATGTATAAAATACATTTATATCACTAAATCTTAACATTTAATGCCTGTTAAAGAATCAGTTATACCAAAATTTCTTAAATAAACTTGCATTAAATTTGCACACAAGTGATTAAAGACTACCCCTGCTCTAAAAGAGGTCAAAACACAAATTTTAAATAGAAAATTTTAGTCTAAGGCAACAACACACTCCACATTATATTATGACAATCAGTTTTATGGAAGATTGTTGTCAGTACTCCGTGACAAAGCGATCACAAGCACTGTCCTCAGGATCACACCTGAGGTTGTGGGTTCAAGTCTAGCCTGATCAAAATACTTTATGTGAGAAACTTTGCCAGTTACAGTCAAACCTGTGCAAGCGGTCACCTCTATTAAGTAGTCACTTGTCTTAAGCAGCCTCATTTGCTATGTCCCATTTTTATGTTTCCAGTGCAAATTAACCTGTATTAAGCAACAACCTGTCTTAAAAGGCCACTTTTGCTCCTTCCTTGACTGGCGGCTTAAGACAGGTTTGACTGCAGCAAGGCGGTGATTCTACTCATTATGAAGTTTTCGTAATCCTCCAAATGATATAACTGATTGTCATTACATACTTGTAATGTCTTGTAAATGCTGATTAAATCTAATTCAGAAATCTGAACTAAAATAAAAAGACATATGTAAATTATATTTATGTTTTAACTACCTGCAGAGTTATCCTTTTCTCTCTACTTTCTTTCATACCTCCAGTGAACATGGCACGAAAATATGGTGAGACAGCAGCTAATATAGCCCGATGGCATTTAAACGATGTTTGGTTGACGCATATCTCTACATCTGCCAGGTCTGTATCATCCTTCATGGATTCTAAGCCAGACTGAAAGAAAGGGAAATTGTCTATACATGTGCATGTACAATATACAACAATGCTGTTTACATGAAAATAGTTTATATTACCGGTAATTAATGTCTTCAAAGACTCTTCAACATAATTCTTTAAGTGTTGTTTAAGATAATTATGGTAACGAACATCAATTCTAAACGGAATCTAGAAAGTATCTGTTGACACGAATGTCCTCACTATTCCTGAAAAATTAAGTCAATTAAATTGGCACATAATTACTGTAAAATTTTAATGATGTTGTCAAATATCGAACTTGGCTGGTATTTTATAATTATACAGGTACACACAAAATATTAATTAAATACATAGATCACTTCATAAGTTATTGAACAAAAAACAATATTTGACGGACAGACGAATGAACAGACATGGGAAGCACTTAATGTCCCTTCATCATTCTTCTGATGGAGTGTGGGTCATAAAACAGAAAATGCTGACTTGTTTAGTCAACTTCTGATGGAGGGTCATAAAACAGAAAATGCTGACTTGTTTAGTCAACTTCTGATGCAGTGTGGGTCATAAAACAGAAAATGCTGACTTGTTTAGTCAACTTCTGATGCAGTGTGGGTCATAAAACAGAAAATGCTGACTTGTTTAGTCAACTTCTGATGCAGTGTGGGTCATAAAACAGAAAATGCTGACTTGTTTGGTCAACTTCTGATGCAGTGTGGGTCATAAAACAGAAAATGCTGACTTGTTTGGTCAACTTCTGATGTAGTGTGGGTCATAAAACAGAAAATGCTGACTTGTTTGGTCAACTTCTGATGCAGTGTGGGTCATAAAACAGAAAATGCTGACTTGTTTAGTCAACTTCTGATGCAGTGTGGGTCATAAAACAGAAACTGCTGACTTGTTTGGTCAACTTCTGATGCAGTGTGGGTCATAAAACAGAAAATGCTGACTTGTTTGGTCAACTTCTGATGCAGTGTGGGTCATAAAACAGAAAATGCTGACTTGTTTAATCAACTTCTAATGCAGTGTGGGTCATAAAACAGAAAATGCTGACTTGTTTGGTCAACTTATAATGCACTGTGGGTCATAAAACAGAAAATGCTGACTTGTTTAGTCAACTTCTGATGCAGTGTGGGTCATAAAACAGAAAATGCTGACTTGTTTAGTCAACTTCTGATGCAGTGTGGGTCATAAAACAGAAAATGCTGACTTGTTTAGTCAACTTCTGATGCAGTGTGGGTCATAAAACAGAAAATGCTGACTTGTTTAGTCAACTTCTGATGCAGTGTGGGTCATAAAACAGAAAATGCTGACTTGTTTGGTCAACTTCTGATGCAGTGTGGGTCATAAAACAGAAAATGCTGACTTGTTTAGTCAACTTCTAATGCAGTGTGGGTCATAAAACAGAAAATGCTGACTTGTTTGGTCAACTTCTAATGCCGTGTGGGTCATAAAACAGCAAATGCTGACTTGTTTGGTCAACTTCTGATGCAGTGTGGGTCATAAAACAGAAAATGCTAACTTGTTTAGTCAACTTCTGATGCAGTGTGGGTCATAAAACAGAAAATGCTGACTTGTTTGGTCAACTTCTGATGCAGTGTGGGTCATAAAACAGAAAATGCTGACTTGTTTGGTCAACTTCTGATGCAGTGTGGGTCATAAAACAGAAAATGCTGACTTGTTTAGTCAACTTCTAATGCAGTGTGGGTCATAAAACAGAAAATGCTGACTTGTTTAGTCAACTTCTAATGCAGTGTGGGTCATAAAACAGAAAATGCTGACTTGTTTGGTCAACTTCTGATGCAGTGTGGGTCATAAAACAGAAAATGCTGACTTGTTTAGTCAACTTCTGATGCAGTGTGGGTCATAAAACAGAAAATGCTGACTTGTTTGGTCAACTTCTGATGGAGGGTTATAAAACAGAAAATGCTGACTTGTTTGGTCAACTTCTGATGCAGTGTGGGTCATAAAACAGAAAATGCTGACTTGTTTAGTCAACTTCTGATGCAGTGTGGGTCATAAAACAGAAAATGCTGACTTGTTTAGTCAACTTCTGATGCAGTGTGGGTCATAAAACAGAAAATGCTGACTTGTTTAGTCAACTTCTGATGCAGTGTGGGTCATAAAACAGAAAACGCTGACTTGTTTGGTCAACTTCTGATGCAGTGTGGGTCATAAAACAGAAAATGCTGACTTGTTTAGTCAACTTCTGATGCAGTGTGGGTCATAAAACAGAAAATGCTGACTTGTTTGGTCAACTTCTGATGGAGTGTGGGTCATAAAACAGAAAATGCTGACGTGTTTGGTCAACTTCTGATGGAGGGTCATAAAACAGAAAATGCTGACTTGTTTAGTTTACTTCTGATGCAGTGTGGGTCATAAAACAGAAAATGCTGACTTTTTTAGTCAACTTCTGATGCAGTGTGGGTCATAAAACAGAAAATGCTGACTTGTTTGGTCAACTTCTGATGCAGTGTGGGTCATAAAACAGAAAATGCTGACTTGTTTAGTCAACTTCTGATGCAGTGTGGGTCATTAAACAGAAAATGCTGACTTGTTTAGTCAACTTCTGATGGAGGGTCATAAAACAGAAAATGCTGACTTGTTTAGTCAACTTCTGATGCAGTGTGGGTCATAAAACAGAAAATGCTGACTTGTTTAGTCAACTTCTGATGCAGTGTGGGTCATAAAACAGAAAATGCTGACTTGTTTGGTCAACTTCTGATGCAGTGTGGGTCATAAAACAGAAAATGCTGACTTGTTTGGTCAACTTCTGATGCAGTGTGGGTCATAAAACAGAAAATGCTGACTTGTTTAGTCAACTTCTGATGCAGTGTGGGTCATAAAACAGAAAATGCTGACTTGTTTAGTCAACTTCTGATGCAGTGTTGGTCATAAAACAGAAAATGCTGACTTGTTTGGTCAACCTCTGATGGAGGGTCATAAAACAGAAAATGCTGACTTGTTTAGTCAACTTCTGATGCAGTGTGGGTCATAAAACAGAAAATGCTGACTTGTTTAATCAACTTCTAATGCAGTGTGGGTCATAAAACAGAAAATGCTGACTTGTTTGGTCAACTTCTGATGCAGTGTGGGTCATAAAACAGAAAATGCTAACTTGTTTAGTCAACTTCTGATGCAGTGTGGGTCATAAAACAGAAAATGCTGACTTGTTTGGTCAACTTCTGATGGAGGGTCATAAAACAGAAAATGCTGACTTGTTTGGTCAACTTCTGATGCAGTGTGGGTCATAAACAGAAAATGCTGACGTGTTTGGTCAACTTCTGATGGAGGGTCATAAAACAGAAAATGCTGACTTGTTTAGTCAACCTCTGATGGAGGGTCATAAAACAGAAAATGCTGACTTGTTTAGTCAACTTCTGATGAAGTGTGGGTCATAAAACAGAAAATGCTGACTTGTTTGGTCAACTTCTGATGCAGTGTGGGTCATAAAACAGAAAATGCTGACTTGTTTAGTCAACTTCTGATGCAGTGTGGGTCATAAAACAGAAAATGCTGACTTGTTTAGTCAACTTCTGATGGAGGGTCATAAAACAGAAAATGCTGACTTGTTTAGTCAACTTCTGATGCAGTGTGGGTCATAAAACAGAAAATGCTGACTTGTTTGGTCAACTTCTGATGCAGTGTGGGTCATAAAACAGAAAATGCTGACTTGTTTGGTCAACTTCTGATGCAGTGTGGGTCATAAAACAGAAAATGCTGACTTGTTTAGTCAACTTCTGATGCAGTGTGGGTCATAAAACAGAAAATGCTGACTTGTTTAGTCAACCTCTGATGGAGTGTGGGTCATAAAACAGAAAATGCTGACTTGTTTGGTGAACTTCTGATGCAGTGTGGGTCATAAAACAGAAAATGCTGACTTGTTTGGTCAACTTCTGATGGAGGGTAATAAAACAGAAAATGCTGACTTGTTTAGTCAACTTCTGATGGAGGGTCATAAAACAGAAAATGCTGACTTGTTTAGTCAACTTCTGATGGAAGGTCATAAAACAGAAAATGCTGACTTGTTTGGTCAACTTCTAATGGAGGGTCATAAAACAGAAAATGCTGACTTGTTTGGTCAACTTCTGATGGAGGGTCATAAAACAGAAAATGCTGACTTGTTTGGTCAACTTCTGATGCAGTGTGGGTCATAAAACAGAAAATGCTGACTTGTTTGGTCAACTTCTGATGGAGGGTCATAAAACAGAAAATGCTGACTTGTTTAGTCAACTTCTGATGCAGTGTGGGTCATAAAACAGAAAATGCTGACTTATTTGGTCAACTTCTGATGGAGGGTCATAAAACAGAAAATGCTGACTTGTTTGGTCAACTTCTGATGGAGTGTGGGTCATAAAACAGAAAATGCTGACTTGTTTGGTCAACTTCTGATGCAGTGTGGGTCATAAAACAGAAAATGCTGACTTGTTTAGTCAACTTCTGATGCAGTGTGGGTCATAAAACAGAAAATGCTGATGTGTTTGGTCAACTTCTGATGGAGGGTCATAAAACAGAAAATGCTGACTTGTTTGGTCAACTTCTGATGCAGTGTGGGTCATAAAACAGAAAATGCTGATTTGTTTAGTCAACTTCTAATGCAGTGTTGGTCATAAAACAGAAAATGCTGACTTGTTTGGTCAACTTCTGATGCAGTGTGGGTCATAAAACAGAAAATGCTGACTTGTTTAGTCAACTTCTGATGCAGTGTGGGTAATAAAACAGAAAATGCTGACTTGTTTAGTCAACTTCTAATGCAGTGTGGGTCATAAAACAGAAAATGCTGACTTGTTTGGTCAACTTCTGATGCAGTGTGGGTCATAAAACAGAAAATGCTGACTTGTTTGGTCAACTTCTGATGCAGTGTGGGTCATAAAACAGAAAATGCTGACTTGTTTAGTCAACTTCTAATGCAGTGTGGGTCATAAAACAGAAAATGCTGACTTGTTTGGTCAACTTCTGATGCAGTGTGGGTCATAAAACAGAAAATGCTGACTTGTTTGGTCAACTTCTGATGCAGTGTGGGTCATAAAACAGAAAATGCTGACTTGTTTAGTCAACTTCTGATGGAGTGTGGGTCATAAAACAGAAAATGCTGACGTGTTTGGTCAACTTCTGATGGAGGGTCATAAAACAGAAAATGCTGACTTGTTTAGTCAACTTCTGATGCAGTGTGGGTCATAAAACAGAAAATGCTGACTTGTTTAGTCAACTTCTGATGGAGTGTGGGTCATAAAACAGAAAATGCTGACTTGTTTAGTCAACTTCTGATGCAGTGTGGGTCATAAAACAGAAAATGCTGACTTGTTTGGTCAACTTCTGATGCAGTGTGGGTCATAAAACAGAAAATGCTGACTTGTTTAGTCAACTTCTGATGCAGTGTGGGTCATAAAACAGAAAATGCTGACTTGTTTGGTCAACTTCTGATGCAGTGTGGGTCATAAAACAGAAAATGCTGACTTGTTTGGTCAACTTCTGATGCAGTGTGGGTCATAAAACAGAAAATGCTGACTTGTTTGGTCAACTTCTGATGCAGTGTGGGTCATAAAACAGAAAATGCTGACTTGTTTAGTCGTCTTCTAATGCAGTGTGGGTCATAAAACAGAAAATGCTGACTTGTTTGGTCAACTTCTGATGCAGTGTGGGTCATAAAACAGAAAATGCTGACTTGTTTGGTCAACTTCTGATGCAGTGTGGGTCATAAAACAGAAAATGCTGACTTGTTTAGTCAACTTCTAATGCAGTGTGGGTCATAAAACAGAAAATGCTGACTTGTTTGGTCAACTTCTGATGCAGTGTGGGTCATAAAACAGAAAATGCTGACTTGTTTAGTCAACTTCTAATGCAGTGTGGGTCATAAAACAGAAAATGCTGACTTGTTTAGTCAACTTCTGATGCAGTGTGGGTCATAAAACAGAAAATGCTGACTTGTTTAGTCAACTTCTGATGCAGTGTGGGTCATAAAACAGAAAATGCTGACTTGTTTGGTCAACTTCTGATGCAGTGTGGGTCATAAAACAGAAAATGCTGACTTGTTTAGTCAACTTCTGATGCAGTGTGGGTCATAAAACAGAAAATGCTGACTTGTTTGGTCAACTTCTGATGCAGTGTGGGTCATAAAACAGAAAATGCTGACTTGTTTGGTCAACTTCTGATGCAGTGTGGGTCATAAAACAGAAAATGCTGACTTGTTTGGTCAACTTCTGATGCAGTGTGGGTCATAAAACAGAAAATGTTGACTTGTTTAGTCAACTTCTGATGGAGGGTCATAAAACAGAAAATGCTGACTTGTTTAGTCAACTTTCTTTTTAAATTTTATTTGTATCTGTTTTTCATACAACCATTAGTATGTGAGGCATGTTCATGATTCATGATTTAGTATTTGGTCAAATTCTATAGCACAGTCATAGCTGATTATACAGAATATATAAATATGCAGTCATATTGGTCACCTAAAAAAAATATACATCAGAGAATGAAACAGAGATAAGGTCACTTTAAAAAAAGATGAATAGCATATACATGTATAGTAAATGTAACAGGACAAGAAAAATATGCAGGCAGCCTGGGAATCAAACCCGGGACCTTTCGCTTATGGGCAAATGCTCTATTGACTAAGCTAACCTGACTGCTGACATACATTTCTATCCTTACAGGTTACGTACAGACTGTGACATGTGCCCCTACAAAATTGGAATTTGTCCCCGAATTTCCATAGAGACTAGAAAATCATGTGAATGTTTCTTTAGATATATATTTACATGTCATACTCCCACATTGGGCCCCACTGTAACAGAATGAGAAAAATATGCAGCCAGTCCGGGACTTGAACACTGGACCTTTTACTTGCAGTTTAATGCTCTTGACTGCCAACATACCTCCACAATGTGACATAAATTAGTTAGGAAATACTTCCATATTAAAAAAGAAAAGAAATAATGTGTAAGTTGGAAAGTATGCATCTTTTTTGCAAAAAGTGAATCCAAATTGTTCAGATGCCACTTGGTGAATAAAACTGTAATGAATTACCTTCAACATTTCCATGTGTCTCTGTTTTATTGATGTGCCCATTGCTCATGTTGCCTGAAGAACAAAAAGTATTACCCTTAATTTAATTGTGTATCACAGAAGTACAGCAGAACTTCAATGGCTTGAACCCTACGAGACTTGGACCATCATTAAAAAAATGTGTTTGCTGTGCTCCAACCCAGTATTTTTCTTATGGGTAGGTAGGTAGCTATTTTATTTTTAGCTAAATTTTGATTTTGCAGTCATTTTAAAGAAAAATGGACAGAAATCATGAAAAAAAAATGCTTTAAAAGTCAATAAAAAAGTTTGGGTAGCAGTAATTTTCAGGGAATAGGCAAGAGAACGGCAAACAATTATTTTTTAAGGACAGTCTTGACAAAATACTTCGAGTTTAGGGTTGTTCAAGCCAAATACTGTTCAACATCATACCATACATGTACATGTATACCGGTATATTGAAAAAGGAATTCAGCCAGGACCAGATAAGTGGTTAGAGCTATATGTGGTGATCCAGCCACCCATGTTCAGCCAGGACCAGATAAGTGGTTAAAGCTATATGTGGTGTTCCAGTCACCCATGTTCAGCCAGGACCAGGTAAGTGGTTAGAGCTATATGTGGTGTTCATTCTATCCATGTTCAGCCAGGACCAGATAAGTGGTTAGAGCTATATGTGGTGTTCCAGCTATTCATGTTCAGCCAGGACCAGATAAGTGGTTAGAGCTATATGTGGTGTTCCAGCCACCCATGTTCAGCCAGGACCAGATAAGTGGTTAGAGCTATATGTGGTGTTCCAGCCACCCATGTTCAGCCAGGACCAGATAAGTGGTTAGAGCTATATGTGGTGTTCCAGCCACCCATGTTCAGCCAGGACCAGATAAGTGGTTAGAGCTATATGTGGTGTTCCAGCCACCCATGTTCAGCCAGGACCAGATAAGTGGTTAGAGCTATATGTGGTGTTCCAGCCACCCATGTTCAGCCAGGACCAGATAAGTGGTTAGAGCTATATGTGGTGTTCCTGCCACCCATGTTCAGCCAGGACCAGATAAGTGGTTAGAGCTATATGTGGTGTACCAGCCACCCATGTTCAGCCAGGACCAGATAAATGGTTAGAGCTATATGTGGTGTTCCAGCCACCCATGTTCAGCCAGGACCAGATAAGTGGTTAGAGCTATATGTGGTGTTCCAGCCACCCATGTTCAGCCCGGACCAGATAAGTGGTTAGAGCTATATGTGGTGTTCCAGCCACCCATGTTCAGCCAGGACCAGATAAGTGGTTAGAGCTATATGTGGTGTACCAGCCACCCATGTTCAGCCATGACCAGATAAGTGATTAGAGCTATATGTGGTGTACCAGCCACCCATGTTCAGCCAGGACCAGATAAATGGTTAGAGCTATATGTGGTGTTCCAGCCACCCATGTTCAGCCATGACCAGATAAGTGGTTAGAGCTATATGTGGTGTTCCAGCCACCCATGTTCAGCCATGACCAGATAAGTGGTTATAGCTATATGTGGTGTTCCAGCCACCCATGTTCAGCCAGGACCAGATAAGTTGTTAGAGCTATATGTGGTGTTCCAGCAACCCGTGTTCAGCCTTGACCAGATAAGTGGTTAGAGCTATATGTGGTGTTCCAGCCACCCATATTCGGCCAGGACCAGATAAGTAGTAAGAGCTATATATGGTGTTCCAGCCACCCATGTTCAGCCAGGACCAGATAAGTGTTTAGAGCTATATGTGGTGTTCCAGCCATCCATGTTGGAACCAACAAAGTTCTATTGTATTGCATTTTATTATCCTATTTAAAAAGCTATTCCAATGAGCTTTGAGCATTTGCCTGAGGCGTCTCGTCCAATACAGGTTTTCACTACAACATTGATTTGTTCAATATAAATCCGTACTGTACAGTGAACAGTATAATGTCCTTTGGACTTTAGTTGATTTGTGCAGGATTCGACAATCTTTACACATACATAAAAACCACAAAAAATGAATTAAATCTTATAATAAATCAAGTGAGTGTTAGTAATATCGTAAAGAGCTTAAAAGGATAAAACAATTAGACTAGAACATTCCACCAGTATATGTTTGTCCACCTGATGCTGATGATGACTATACCAAGTTTCAATTGAGTTCCATGTAAACTGTAGGAGAAGTTGAAATAAACAAGTACAGCTGTAGTCAATCCTTTAAAACAATGTTTGCTGTGCGCTGGCCTCGTAGGTAAACAAAAACAAATGTTAGAATGGCTTAAAGAGAAATGGAGGGATAATGCCAATTTATTTTATGCTCTTTGATGAATTATAGATATTTCTCAGTGGATTATTTATAGTAATCTACTGTTTCAAACAGCGTAATTATGAAAAAAATATTTTTTTTTGTCCTTGCATATTAATTTTAAACAAGAAATGTCAATGGTAAGTGCTGCATGCCCCCCAAATGGTCTGTGAAAAAAAACAATATATTTTATAATAGGTAGCGATGTATCCATGAATATCAAGAGTCATGGACTGACGTTTCAGACTAGACACGCAAGTTCATGTTGTTGTTTTTCATTAAAGTGTGACCTTGACCTTTGTGTAACCTTGACCATACCATCTAATGTAAAGGTCTAGGTATTTCTATAGGTAAATGCAGGTGACACATCATGATGACATATTGATCACTTGTATCAAGCTACCATGTAAAGTTACAGACCAAAATGAAATATCAAACAACCTGAAAGTGTGACCTTGACCTATGAGGTAAGGTTTTGGGTCTTCAACACTTCGTCATGTTATGCTGATCAATTGAGCCAAGTGTTTTTGAAATCCGTCTATGTATGATAAAGTTACAGACTGGACTTGAAATCTCAAACAGACTCTAAGTGACCTTGGCCTTTGAGGTATGGGTTTGGGTCCTATGTGCGACACATCGTCATATCATCTTGATCAATTGTGCCAAGTTAAAGACAAAGTTACAGACCAGACACAAAATATAAAACAAATTGAAAGTGTGACCTTGACCTTTAAGGAAAGGTCCTGGGGTCTTACAAGCAGCACTTCATCATGTCAAATCGTGCTGCCCTTCTTTGGACTGCTTCCAGTTTCTTGATGTTAGTTGTGTTGTAGGGGGCCCGGGCTGGAGTTGCATACTCAAGGATTGGGTGAACCAGTGTATTTTAAGTTTGGGCCTTCACAATGGTGGGGCAGCTGTTGTTGGCCTTCTTTGTGATGGCATCAACAGGACTGTTCCACAGCAGTTAATTTATGGTCACACATATCCTAGGTAGAACCAGTACAGAGGTTTTTTTAAGAGATCATCGGGTTGAGCCGTATATAAAACCCGCAACATCTAGCCTGATTAAATAAGGCGTGAATGGACAGCTTTTTTTATTATTTTGATATCCGATCTGCTGTCTCGGGAGACGCAAAATAAAAATATTTAAAAGGGTCCATAGAGACGTGCAATATGTCGCACTACCGCAGCATCCAGCTAATGTCATTTGTAATATATATATATATATATATATATATATATATAACCGACCATAACAATGTATGATAGAGAGGATAATCACCTACCTAGTTTCAATACAGAAACGCACATTCCTATTTAACGTGACGAGAGGCTATCGAGTCAAAGGTAGTAATATGATTTCTGATTTACAGACGTTTCGGTAAATAGCCAGTTCGGTAAATTGGATTTATATAGTAAACCGATTGGACGTTTCGGTAAAAAAGCAATTATATAGTAATTATTTGGTAATTGTATGGTAAAGTATATCACACCTCTCACGAATACAATAAATGATAAAAATTGCTTTGTTTGTTTGAATTAAGAGTAAAATTTACGTACGTCGAACAAAAGAACATCGGGTCAATTTTTTATGATTATTATGAGCTATTTTTCGTGTATGATGTATGATTTAACGTTTGTATTGTGCTATGTACTTTTTACTTTGTAATAGATACTAAATAGATATTAAACATATCATGTCTTAATGTCCTTGATTTGTTTTGGTTGACCCGATGTTCGTTTGTTCGACGTACGTCAATTTTACTCGTGATTTATCCCCATCCCCTACCAGTTTAGACCATACCCAATATAACACACAGTGGAGCGAGTGATAAAAACAAAGTAATTTTTATCATTTATTTTATTCGTGAGTGGTGTGATATACTTTACAAAACAATTACCATATAATTACTATATAAGTGCTTTTTTACCGAAACGTCCAATCGGTTTACTGTATAAATCCAATTTACCGAACTGGCTATTTACCGAAACGTCCGGCACCCTTATTTCTACCTACCATGCTACGCCCCACTTGAACCCCCGAGTCTGTTTTCTTTGACTGCTACACATGCAAACTAAAGTGGTAAAGCAGATCTCGTCCACCGTGCAATTGCCCCAGTATACAAGTATTTAAAGCAAAATAAGCTACATAAACAACTTGCTATATTGACAAACCTTCATTAATGAATGGTTGATAGAACTTTAAACAGGAAGTATAATAATTTCGGTTGGTTCAGACTATCTGCATGACGGACGTGTCAATAAATGTTCTTACACACTCTGTAGTAATTAATAATCGTCCTTGAATATTCTTGAGAGATTATCGGGTTCTTTTTTTTTTTCTCAATATAATTCTGAAGTGATTTATTTATTCCCTTTGTGTGTTGAATATCCAGTATTTAGGAAAACGACCACTGATATGAGATTACTAGCCGATTATGTTTCAATTTACAATGGGTAGTCAGATAATTGTTTACATATTATTTTAATAATCTGCAAATTTGTAGGTATCGTAGAACCATAGAATTAAAAACACTGGTCAAGTGATGTTTTATCAAGGACGTATGAGAAGAATGAAATAAATCCATTGAGTTCATAGTTTCATTTCTTTTACTATTTATTCTGATCATTTTCATCCGCCGGAAGATCAAGTCCATAGACGACTCCGCCAATCTACTGGAATACATGAACAAACTACAACAATGGGAGCATGACTGGATGGGGGTCCTTCAGCCCTTCGAAGTGCGAGGTCCTGCGTATAACCAGGAAGAGGAACCATATCCTTTCAAATTACAACTCCATGAGCACAACCTCGCCGTAGCCAAGACATGACTATACCTGGGGACAACGCTCTCGGACGACCTCTCCAGGAAGCCGCATGTCGAGTAAACTACCAAGAGAGCCAACAACAGCCTAGTGTTCATAAGCAGAAAACTGTCTAGCTGTATAATGGAAACTAAGGCGTAAGCATACAATACCTTTGTAAGACCAAGGCTCGAATACGCCTCAACAGTATGGGATTCACACACACACAAGTTTGCGTACAACAACTAGAGAAGTCCAACGTAGGGCAGCACACTTCGTCAAGGGAGACTACCGCAAATTTAGAAGCACCTCCCAAATGATGACATGCCTTGGTTGGCCATATCTCCGACATAAACGGCAGCAGGTCAAGCTGGCCATAATGTATATGATCATCTATGGCCATATCGACATTCTCGCAACACAATCTCCGCAGCGCTACTGTAGCGACTAGATGTCACGCAATCTGATACGTTGTACTCTTCTGCAGAACGGATTATCTTCGCCACTCATTTTCCCTTCGGCCACTTGGCTGTGGAACCAGCTACCAGAGCACCTGGACACGGCGTCCAACCTAAAGGCATTCAATGTGTATGTGTGGGGGTGTTGCTGTTGCAATATTAATACCCCACACTGTACAAAGTTATATTTCTTTTGCAACATGCACTACTTGTTCGCGTCTCAAATCATTCTTGTACAGTCATATATGAACGATAATGCTCCAGAGCGGGCCCTGTATATTATTGGAAGATGTAAATTATGTTTTCCGACAGCGCCTCCCTGTAATACTCAGAATTTGATTATTAGGAGTGATATGTACCTGTTAAGAAATCGAGCCCAGAAACATACTGTGATTTTGATTTTAACAGTTGTTGTTTTGGACATTTACATTACAATGCCATTGTCCGTTATGAAGTCCTGCGGCAAATAAAATAGTGGCGTTACGCGTATATCTTTTTTTCAAGACAAGAACATTTCACTTTAGTTTGGCAATACACATAACTGGTAACGTAAGCTTTATAGATGATATTTTGAGCCGATATCGATTATACACATATCAGTGATTAAACCTATATCATCAAGTGTTACGAGGGGTGTTCAAAATGTCTTAGATTTAGATACGCGGACCCATGAACACACATATTTCTGTCTAAGTCCTTTATCACATCAATAATAATTACATAGTTTACACAGATATACGTACTGACACACATACATTTTAAAACTCGCATTTACATATACTCTATGAAACGTATTCAACAATTAATACACTGAGAGACTTTAAAAACGCAACACTCCAATTGAGCATGTCTGGGATGAGTAGAGAAGGCGCATTAACGCTCGTCAGTTACCAAGAGAAACGTTACTGAGCTTTCACACGGCTTGGGTCAGGAGTGAAATAACATGTCTCAATATTGTATATAACGGAATGACTAGTGTAACTGACCAATCAAAATGATTAATTCATTAACATTATAACCTAAGGCAATTTGCAAATGTTGTCACTGGTGACGAAACCTGGTGGGTACACTATTTCGAACCAGTGCGAAAGGTTGGGAACCAAACATGGCAAAAGGTCAGTCATTGCCAAACGGACCTTGAGTGTAAGGAAGATTCTTCAGCAATTTTCTTCTCTGTTGAAGGTTTAGCAATACAGGTACCGGTAAACAAAGGTTAAAGTGTGACTTGGAGGTACTATCGTGATGTGGTACTAAAAAAACTGAAAAAGTACTACGAAAAACGTCGCCCATTCTCTATTTCAAACATGTTCGTGTCTTGCATGACAATGCCCCAGCGCACACCTCTGTCCTTGTAACGGATTTTTGGAAGTCCGAGAAAGTTACAGTACTACCACACACCCTCACTCCCCAGACTTTGGCCCATGTAACTTGTTTCTCTTCCCCAAATTGAAAATCTTCCTCTCCTTCTTAGATATGGATGGCGGTAGGCTCTTGGTTAAATCTGCCATAAACGGAGTGTCTTCGTAGTATACCAAATCAGCCTACCGTGATGCTTTCCGGAAATGGATCCACATACTAAAATTATGTATTTCTAGCAGGGGAGAGTAATTTGAGGGTATGGAATGAAAACATTAGATATTTAGTAATTTATCAATGGTCAGAGGGCAAATACACAATACATTTCGAACATCCTTCGTATGGCAATGTAACTACACTCAACAGATTTTGAAACGCAAATGCTGTTTAATGGCAAATTTAACAGTGTTAACATCAATCAATTTTATTCAAAATTCATACACAACAATAACAATATCGAACGCACAATCTGTACAAATTGTATTGAAATATCGCAATAAATGGGCACATAACAACGTCCTCAATACCATCGGTGCTTCATGTCAAATTCACATTTTAATACAACGCATATGACCAACACTCGCAATACAGGCTAAACATACACTACTCATAGACGATACTATGGTAACTATACGACCGTGTGATATTGTTCCACTCGTGAACGCGGGCGTGGCGTAACTATTTTACGTTACGTGAACGGACCCAGCGCCCGAGCTCACCACAGATAGGAGCTATGTCTGGGAATAACGCGGACCTATCCATCACTAGAATGTTGTTGGTCTAAAGGTAAGCAGTCGTCCTCCGTGAGCGAGAGATTCAACTAGCACACTACCGATTGTTTGGAAAGACGAAAGCTGGTTTGCACATAATAAGCTTATAGGCAAGACAATAAAAGTATTTGAAATGTCCATATGGATTGCTATTATATATGTTTAATGATTTGAATCTAGGGCTTTTTGGACTCATATAACTATTTTCTTCCTTGAATACTCCTGAGATGAAAGAGAATGAAGGAAAACTACAGTTCCTCTTTTCTTCTTTTTTTTCAGAACTTAATAAATATTGCAGTGATTTATTTATTCATAGCATTTGTTAAATGGTCAGTATTTTAGAATCCTCACTAAAAACTTGATGCTGATGCCATATTTCTAGCCAGATATGTATTTATTTAGAATTGATGGGTCGAATCGTATTGTTGGCGAATCGGTGACTTACTATTACTCTAGAAATTGATAGGTATCAGAAAACCATTGAATTCATAATAAAAAATACAAAACAATGGTCAAGGTATGATTTTTTTTTCTTTTTGATAGCATATCTTGAACCAACGAAGCATTTGAGTTCATATATATACTGCATATTTTGTTTTATTCACTGTGTTTTGGACATGAATGATACAATGGAGTCCTATGAGAAATGTAAAAGTGGTGTGAGCCGTTTTCAATCTTTTAACGGTTTCACTATAACAGTATTTCCTGAATGCAGAAAGAAATGTATCAAAAGCATTTTCATATACACACATTGGCTTTGTCAGCACATTTTCAAATATGTTTTAAAAATGCTTAAACAGCCCTATAGTTAGATATTGTGGTAGTATCGTTCTTTTAAAATAGTGGCTTCATGATTATATTCCAATCTATCTGAAAAAGTGCTCAAAATCTGCTCGACTAGATATCGTGCCAAGTAGAAAATGTGGACAAAATTAAGTTTAAGTTGTATTTAGCAAAAATAAGTATAGTCAATTTTGAAGTTCAATTACCAATCACTCTTTATACAAAATGAAAAATAATAACAATAGAATTTTTAACTGTACTTCAATCATTAAGAAAAGGAAAAATAAACTCGTTATCTTTCGTGCACATGTGCAGTGTTGTCGTCACTGGGAAGTGTCCCTACCGCACATATGCCGTGCCAATAGGCATACTGACGGAAATAGTTTGTGTAAACAAATGCGTTTTAATACTCAGATTTCAAATGAAAAGTTGTGAAATTGTAGTTTTCTTACATTTGTTTGGAATAATTGTGTGTGTGCTCGCTTAAATTCGAATTTACCACAAATATTTACCTTGAAATCAGTATAACTAAGTATTTACAAGTTGTTGTATAAGAAATCAACCTTTAAAATTGCCAAATTGGATGAAACACACCAGTTAGGGTAGACGCTTATTGTGGAATGTTGCGGAAACTGAGGTATGGTTGGTTCATTGTCTGTCTGTGGAATTTGCGAAAGTCATGTTTTATGTACCTTTCCATTGTTATATGTTCATTATCTTTGAGACAGGTATGTGGGATTTAATGATTTGGAGCACATTGTCCAATGATAGAGGCTAAGAACATCAGACCCATGATCAAGTGGTTGTGGGTTCGATCCTCCTTCATGTGCACTTGCCTTGAGAAAGACACTTTATCAGTATATGTTTAGTACTGGTTCTACCCAGGAAGTTTTTATGCACCATTTCATCTAAGCTGTATGAACTTATAACAATGTAAAATAATTAAAAATCAATAAGTTTAAAATGTTATTGTGGTTCTTGTTTTTCTTCCAAATATATTGAGAGCTCTAGGATCATTCCAGATCATATTTTATAGCTCTCGGTTGGTAATCTATATTAGACTGATGATTTATTTCATATTGGTCACATATTCAGACTTTTTCCCCCAGTATGTTATTCTATATGTGGGCAGTGGCTTTTTATGCCTTCCCCCCCCCCCCCCCCCCCCCCCCCCCCCCAAATTATATGGCATATAATAATTGCAATGTTCGTCCGTCGTCCATCCATCCTTCATTCCGAAATTTAGTACCTGGCCTGTTATTTTGTCATGCATAGATGGATTTTATACAGACTTGCTACAAATTATCAACATAACATGATGACATGCATAACATCCACTCCCACTTCAAAGGTTAAGGTCACACTTCAACTTTGACAAAACTTTCAGTCTGTTTGAGATGTCATGTCTGGTCTGTAACTTTGTCACCTATGGATAAATTTTAAAAACACTTGGCTCAATTCATCAGCAAGATATGATGACATGTCGGGCGTAAGACCCACACCGATACCTCAAAGGTCATGGTCATACTTTGAGTTTGAGATTTCGTGCCCAGCATGTAACTTTGTCATACATAGATTGATTTTATAAATACTTGCTACAAATGATTAACATAACATGTTGTGCGTAAACCCAGACTCCCATTTAAAAGGTCATGGTCACACTTGAACTTTGTTTGACAACACTTTCAGTTGGTTTGAGATTTCGTGTGCAATTAGTAAAAACACTTTAATTCATCAGCATGACATGAGGACGTGTCACATGTAAGACCTACAACCCGTACCTCAAAGGTCAAGGTCACACTTTGAGTTTGTTTGACAACACTTTGAGTCTGTGTGAGATTTCATGTCCGGTTTGTGACTTTGCCATGCACTGATGGATTTTATAAATACTTGTTACAAATGATCAACATAACATGATAAGTGTCATGCGTCACATCCAGTCTCCCACTTTAAACGTCAAGGTCACACCTTTACGTTGTTTGACAACACTTTCAGTCTGTTTGAGATTTCGTTTCTGGTCTGTAACTTTGACATACATGGATGAATTTCAAAAACATGTGACTGAATTGATCAACATGACATGATGAAGTGTTGCGTGTAAGACCTCGAACCTTTCCTCAACGGTCAAGGTCACACTTTCAATTTGTTTGATATTTCTTCTGTTCTGTAACTTTGTCTTACATGGAGGGATTTTACTTGGCTCAATTGATCAAGATGACATGACGACATGTCGCATGTAAGACCCAGACCCATACCTCAAAGGTCAAGGTCACACTTTGAGTTTGGTTAACAGCACTTCGAGTCTGTTTGAGGTTTCAAGTCTGGTTTGTAACTTAGTCATACATGGATTATTGATCAATTGATAAACATGACATGAAAACGTATCACGTCTAAGACCCAGAACCTTACCTCAGAGGTCAAGGTCACACTTTCAGTTTGTTTGATATTTAATGTCTGATCTGTAACTTTGTCTTAATGGAGGAATTCTAAAAAACCTTCACACAAGTCAGGTTATGATGATGTGTCACCTGCGTTTACCTGTAGAAATACACAGACATTTACATCAGATGTCAAGGTCACACAAAATTCAAGGTCACACTTTAATGTAAAAAACATAAAATTGTGTGTCTAGTCTGAAAAGTCAGTCCATTACTCTTGATATTCATGGATACATTTAAATCCCTACCTATTATATAAAAAAAAATCACAGACGATTTGGGGAGCATGTGACATTTTTTTTTTTTGGCAATTTTGGGGGCTGAAATTTGGCAATTTAATAGGGTTTATTACCAGTTTAACCATTTGAAACAATGGAGAAAAATGGTGTTGACCTGTAAACTGTTTTAATCATACAAACTTGCAATTTTCATTGTTTTGGTTTTCTTCATTACAATGCTGTTTTCCCCTGTGGAAGGGACCCAACCCTAATTTCCTCAAAACCAAAAAAAAACAATGGTTGGATTGTCATTCAGTCCATGTTTAATAGACTAATAATGTATTTTATATTGATCAGACATTCAGTCTATGTTGGGACTTGTGATTTATTCTAGGTGTGACAGATAAGTCAGATTTTTCATTCTTTGTGGACTGGTTATTCAGTGTATGCTGGACTGCTGCTTTATTTTAAGTGAAATGGCTGCTTAATTCCCAGAGCAACAAATTATATCTGTTTATTTCCAGACTGATATACATGTGCTATATTCCAGGTGTCAGTTTTGTTTGAGAAAGCATGAAGAAACACCTAAGCAGAATGATGTACCTGTGGTATTTTCGGAAGATGATTTAACTAAACAAAAATGGGAACGGTATGATACACAATATATAAATAAAGTAATCTTAATATATATGGTTATATAAGGAGGTGTGAAGTGAGAAGATTTGGGGTTTAGAATATTCACAATTTTTTATTTTAGAGTTTATTAAAACGGTAATGCTGCTGTTAGTGCGACATACTGTACTTCTCTAAAGAGCCTTTTAAAAAAAAAAAATTATTTTGCATCTCCTGCAGATTGGATATACAAATAATAAAAAAGCTGTCCGTTCACGCCTTATTTTATGAGGCTATTCTGCTGTTTACTTGTTGCCGGGCCTGATTAGCTCAGTCGGTTACACGTCTGACTATCAATCCAGGGGCGGTGAATTCGAAATCCTTCCTGGCAACAGTCTCCGTGATGATTGATATACGACATTGTGTCTCATTATCATTCGTCTCTCACCACTGATTCAAGTGGGAAATATATCAGTTACTTGCAGAGATGGAGTGTGCTCGAGTACTGGTTAATCCCAGGAAACAGTGATTAGGTTAACTGGTCTTCTGTTAGCCCTCGATGGCATAAAAATGATGCTAAATATTCAATCAATCAATTCAATAATTACTTGTTTATATAGAAGAAGCAATTACTCTCCTTTAGTTTTGTCCTATGGTTGATTTCCTGTAGATGTAAATTGCTGTTATCTGGCAACTTAAAGCATTTAACTCGCAGTACTGTTGTATGGCTCAATAAGCATATATCAATGTATATGATTGTTCTGTTCTCTGACAGACATTTTGTAAATGTACATGTATGTCTTCAGGACTGATTGTATTTTGTCAATATAAATATCTAACTGAATTGTTATTTTGCAATGAAAACATCGTACTGCACTGACTGGTAAACAGACATCTGTCTGTCTGGCATTGCAAAACTATAACTGGAATGTTTCAATGTAAATAAGTGAAAAACATTCCTTTCAAAACATGGTATGATCAACTAAAGATTGTTATCAGCAGAGGGCTTTGAGCAAGGATTGAACTGCAATCATGGACATTTCAGAGAACAAGAAGAATTGAAGAAGAAAGTTGTCCTTGCTGACACGGAAACCTTACAGAAGATGGCTGCTACACTTGACAATGATGATATAGATACTGCAGATGGTAACAGTTTCAATTAATTTGTATTTTGAAAGTCACTTGACACAAAAAGTATAATATGAAATTCACTTGACATAAAATGTGAATTATAAAAGTAATTTGTTACAAGAAGTGTCTTACGAATGCCGCATGACACAAGAAATATATAATCAATGTAACACTTGACACAAAAAGTATATTATGAAAGTCACTTGACACAGAAATATATAATGAAAGCCACTTGACACAAAGATGTATAATGAAAGTCACTTGACACATAAAATGTATAATGAAAGTCATCTGACACAAACATGTATAATGAGAGTCACTTGATACAAAAATGTATAATGAAAGTCATCTGACACATAAAATGTATAATGAAAGTCACTTGACACAAAAAGTGAATTTTGAAAGTCACTTGACACACAAAATATTATGAAACTCACTTAAAACATAAAGTGTATTATAAAAGTCACTTGACACAAAAATGTATAATGAAAGTCACTTGACACATAAAATGTAAAATGAAAGTCACTTGACACATAAAATGTATTATGAAAGTCACTTGACACAAAAATGTATAATGAAAGTCACTTGACACATAAAATGTATAATGAAAGTCATATGACACAAAAATGTGTAATAAGAGTCACTTGACACAAAAATGTATAATGAAAGTCACCTGACACATAAAATGTGTTATGAAAGTCACTTGAAACAAAAATGTATAATGAGAGTCACTTGAAACAAAAATGTATAATTAAAGTCACCTGACACATAAAATGTATTATGAAAGTCACTTGAAACAAAAATGTATAATGAGAGTCACTTGAAACAAAAATGTATAATGAAAGTTACCGGACACAAAATGTATAATGAAAGTCACTTGACACAAAAATGTATAATGAAAATCACTTGACACAAAAATGTATAGTGAAAGTCACTTGACACATAAAATGTATAATGAAAGTCACTTGACACAAAAATGTATAATGAAAGTCACTTGACACATAAAATGTATAATGAAAGTCACCTAACACAAAAATGTATAATGAAAGTCACTTGACACATAAAATGTATTCTGAAAGTCACCTGACACAAAAAGTAGATTACAATAATCACTTAATATCATTTTGGAAAGCCAGATGTTTAAGAAATGAATTTTATGGAGAATATTAACTTTTCTTGTTCAATAAATCCATGTACATTGAAAGACTTCAACAGTGTAACACTTTAATAAACTGCTGTGAATAGTTCTCAAATAATCAAATTTCTTTGATAGAAACATGTAGCGTGACAAATCAATCAATTTTCTATGTCAAGTGAAAATTTAACTGATTGTTTGAATGTTTAGCTTCAACGTTATGCCATGGAGTACTAATAGAATGATGGTCTGTTAACCTAACCACTCTTTCCTGGGTTCCTGGAAAGTTAACTAGTACTCGAACACACCCAAATGCTATTTCAGTGTCAATTTTAATTAACAAATTGTAATGAATTTTCTAGATAGTTAACAGTTACTGCTGTTTTCAATAACGGAAAACTACAATTGAATAAACCCCACACGAACGGATAGAATTTTTTGTACAAACTATTGACTAGGTTACCAGATGAAACTGTGTTTGACCGAATAAGTGGTCAAGATTAGTAGATTGAAGCATCATAATTGTATATAGTAGTCTGTGATCAATAGATTAAAATGTCTGATCATTAATCATGTTGTCATCCGAATTGCAACATTAATGTATTATAAACATGCGTGTTGTTGTCAGAATTGCAACATTAATGTATTATAAACATGCGTGTTGTTGTCAGAATTGCAACATTAATGTATTATAAACATGCGTGTTGTTGTCAGAATTGCAACATTAATGTTTTATATATGTGTGTGTTGTTGTCAGAATTGCAGCATTAATGTATTATATACATGCATGTTGTTGTCAGAATTGCAGCATTAATGTATTATATACATGCATACTGTCGTCTGAATTGCAGCATTAATGTTTGATATATGTGCATATTGTAATCCGAAGTGCAGCATTAATGCTTTATATACATTCATGATGTTGTCTGAGTTGCAGTATTAATGTTTTACATACATGCATGCTGTCATCCAAATTGCAGCATTAATGTTTGATATATGTGCATGTCGTCATCCGAATATCAGCATCAATGTTTTATATACATTCATGATGTTGTCTGAGTTGCAGTATTAATGTTTTACATACATGCATGCTGTTGTCCGAATTGCAGCATTGATGTTTTATATATGTTCATGTTGTTGTCCGAATTGCAGCATTAATGTTTTATATATGTGCATGTTGTCATCCGAATTGCAGCATTAATATTTTATATATGTGCATGTTGTCATCCAAATTGCAGCATTAATGTTTTATATATGTTCATGTTGTTGTCTGAATTGCAGCATTAATGTTTTATATATGTTCATGCTTTTGTCCATATTGCAGCATTAATGTATTATATATGTGCATGTTGTCCGAATTGCAGCATTAATGTATTATATACATGCATGTTGTTGTCCGAATTGCAGCATTAATGTATTATATACATGCATGTTTCAGATTGCCTATACTACTTGGGAGGTGTGGACATATCGTTTGTGAAGGGAGATGATGTCAATGCCTGTGTTGCTCTTGTTATCATCAGTTATCCCAAACTTAAGGTATTGAGAATAAATGTTTCATTGATAACTTGTAAATTCTAAATGTACAATGGTTTGAAGTTTTCAGGGCACATCTGTACCAATCTTCAGGTCAAGTGCATCTTGACTCTATTGGTTTTAATTGTTTTATTATTTATTAAATCAGCACTCAGGTAAGGTTTTAGTCAATTGAGTATTGTATTTTGATGGTATTCAGAGGCATTGTTTAAGCAGGTGATCATCATGAAATACCCAATCAATGCATTGTGATATCAAATTTTGTTGAAATTCGTTATAATAATTATTTATTTAATTATTTAATTTATTTACTTTTAGACTGTGTATGAAGATTACCAGATGATAAAGCTGACCAGCCCATATATACCAGGTTTTCTGGGCTTCAGGGAGGTGCCATTTATGGCTGCCCTGTTTGACACTCTGAGGCAGGAGCAACCGCAGTATTTACCGGCAGTTGTGATGGTGGATGGCAACGGAATCCTGCACCCAAAAGGTACCAGCGGTATTGGTATTATGTTATTTGGCAAACATGATTTGAAAGAAACTTGGAAAAAACAAGGAATTATATAGAGAAGGAATGGCAACTAATTGAAATTTTGTGAACGCTTGCGTATTCACAAAAATCTCACAATATATAGTTTTCAGTTATCTTAACTTTCATTTATCTTAGGAACACCAATCAAAATTCTTACAAAGCAGAGTGAAATTCTCATCCAAACAATAAAATTCCCAACAATTTGTGTTCAAAATTGTTGAAGTACTTGTGATTACAAAATGTATATACTGCGGCTAAAATAGCAACAAAATTGCGAGAAATTTTACTTCAGATCTCAATTTCTTTAATTAAAGATCATTTTTTGTGATCAAAACATATTAAAACATTTAAGATTACATACAGCTCACATTTTATGTACAAGACAGCAGTTGCTTGTGAATTCTGAATGATTATTTGCCAAATAATTGATCCTTTGTGTGTTATTTTATCAACATTTAGTCAGGAGATGCAAGTTTTCTATCCTTCTATTTACATGTAAGTCCTTGGTAAAAATGTAGAATGTAATATATGATAAATGGATTCCTTAGAAGCAAAGAGCACAATCACAAAATGAAATCTGGTTTTATTGATTCTGCTCATGAGGGGAACTGAAATATGCATTATGTAACCATTCAAGCCTGCTAGCACTGGCCTATCATCTGCTACCCAAGGATCTTATTTCCCATACTCTTCATGACTAATGACCCAGTCTTAAATGGAAAAAACTTGATGTTCTGGCATTGGTTATGGAACTGATTTTTATCCATTAAACTTATTTTCAAACAACTTTTTTTTAACTCTTTACTCCATAGATAGGCATTTTCCCGCACCAATCAAAGGTCTTTGAAAACAGTGCAGGAAGAGTTCAGATTGCTCGTTTCGTAACAAGCAATCTGAACACATCCTGCATTGTTTTCCACTCTGTCAGTTAATATAAACATAATTCACCCAATAATTTAAAAGCCTTCTATATTAGAGGTGTCCAAAGGCGTCTGTATTAGAGGTGTCCAAAGGCGTCTATATTAGAGATGTCCAAAGGCATCTATACTAGAGGTGTCCAATGGCGTCTATATTAGAGCTGTCCAAAGGCTTCTATATTAGAGCTGTCCAAAGGCGTCTATATTAGAGATGTTCAAAGGCGTCTATATGAAGTAAAGGGTTAAATCAGACATTGCAAAATTTTGCATTAATACGCGAGCGTTCACAAAAGGTCAATTAGTCTTTCCTTCTCTATATAATTTCTTGACATTACTAATTTAAGACCATTCTCAGTGAAAAACTGAAAAGAAACACATTTTCTAGATCTGAATTTGTGTTATGTGTTGTATTTGAATTTCAGTTACATTTTAACGTCTTGCAGGGAGTCAAGTAAACAATGAAATCTCAATTCTGATCAACTCCAATACACATGGAAACACACACAAATGTATACACCAATACACATGCAAACATAGACCAATGTTAATCCAGTATGCATGAAAACATACACAAATGTATACTCCAATATGCATGGAAAACTACACCAATGTTTACTCTAATATGCATGGACACATACACAAATGTATACTCCAATATGCATGGAAACATAAACTCCAATATGCATGAAAAATTACACCAATGTATACTTCAATATGCATGGACACATACACAAATGTATACTCCAATATGCATAGAAACATACACCAATCTGTACTCCAATATGCATGGAAACATACATCAATATATACTCCTATATGTACAAAAACATACACCAATGTGTACTCCAATATGCATGGAAACATACACAAATGAATACTCCAATATGCATGGAAACATACACAAATTTACACTCCATTATGCATGAAAATATACGCCAATGTGTACTCCGATATGCATGGAAACATACACAAATGAATACTTCAATATGCATGGAAACATACACAAATTTACACTCCAATATGCATGGAAACATACACCAATGTGTACTCCAATATGCATGGAAACATACACAAATGTGTACTCCAATATGCATGGAAACATACACAAATGTGTACTCCAATATGCATGGAAACATACACAAATTTACACTCCAATATGCATGGAAACAAACACCAATGTATACTCCAATATGCATAGAAACATACACAAATGTGTACTCCAATATGCATGGAAACATACACAAATTTACACTCCAATATGCATGGAAACATACACCAATGTGTACTCCAATATGCATGGAAACATACACAAATGTGTACTCCAATATGCATGGAAACAAACACCAATGTGTATTCCAATATGCATGGAAACATACACAAATTTACACTCCAATATGCATGGAAACATACACCAATGTGTACTCCAATATGCATGGAAACATACACAAATTTACACTCCAATATGCATGGAAACATACACCAATGTGTACTCCAATATGCATGGAAACATACACAAATGTTTACTCCAATATGCATGGAAACATACACAAATGTTTACTCCAATATGCATGGAAACATACACAAATGTATACTCCACCAGTCCAATTAAGTTAGGTTTTTAAGTAAAAATTAAAACTGAAGAAAATATTGGTGAAACATGATCCATGTTAAAGTTCACTCAGTCAATGAACATTATTCTGTTAACATGCCACATACAGTAATTCTGAAATAATCATTTAACTACAAAATTTGGCACTTCTATTACTATGACTCATACATACATATACATTGCAAATGCGTTAACATTTCTGTACTTCAGAGCACTTGGATTTGTAATTTGTATCTAACTTAGAGAGACACACTGTAATCTTGATAAATTTTCCATCAGTACTGTTTTGGGAGAAAATATCACTGCATGATTTTCACAGCCTGATAAAATTTGATGATTTGTTAAAGACAGTACGTCACTTTTTGGGTCTCCAGAGACTTTGTCTTATGAGACCTTTTGCGTTTGCCTTTTTTCATTCGTTGTCTGTCGTGCAGCTGTAAACTATTATTATTTCAACTTCTTCTCATAAACAGTAAGCTCAATCATAATGAAATGTTGTATGCAGCTTTGGTACCTAAGGATGAATCAAAATTGTGAAATGCATGGTCGCCATCCCCTCAGGGCCTAGGGGAGGGGGCTTAAACAGTCAAATTTAGGGTAAACTTTGAAAATCTTATTCTTACTATAGGAAGCACTGGGTAACAAATTGTGAGCATAATTGTGGACGTATATGGGTCCTTTATAAAAATTGTGAATTAAATGTCCCTGGGTCTCACGGTTTGACCCTAGGGGTAGGGCCTACTTTACATAATCTATAAAAAAGAAAATGACAAAAAACATCGTTTCTGAGGATCTCACTTAAATGGTTATTGTTGTGATTTGTTGTTGCTGACATGATGGTTTATGACTTATATTGACAAATCAGGTAACCATTAAGGCCCTTTTATTTTTTATGTTTTTAGAATTAACAAAAGCATTTGTTCATATGAGGATATCTATAAAAACATGCAAAAATCATATTTAAAAAGAATTCCGTAATTTGGCCTAAGCATCCAAGTTAGATTAAAGGTTAAAAGTGCAATGCATTTTGGGACATAATCAATAAATCTTTGATTTGATTTCGATTTAATCTACAACCATGTTTACATATTGTTTGTTTATACTAATTTATGTTAGCTTGATTGCGACAAAAGCTCAGAGTTCATATGAACCGCTCTCGAGTCCGCTTCATGGGTAGAACCAGTTCTGAGTGATGTTTTTATGAGAGGGATCGGGCCTAGCAGGGGATTGAACTACATATTGTTGATAAATGATTCATTTAGGAAAGTGTTTGAATGACAAGTTGGGACTCAGTTTCGATTTCATCATTCTCATCAAAATAAAAAAATTTTTGGTCATGATTTGAAATTCTAGTTACAAATGATAATTATATCCTTTGTAATAAATGTAAAATTAATTTTATGCAATTTCATTTTTTATGAATTTATACGTAATCAGGGTTTGGCTCTGCCTGTCAGCTAGGTGTGGAGATAAATCTGCCGTGCATTGGAGTCGCTAAAAAATTGTTCCAAGTTGATGGTTTGGAAAAGGACGAAAACCATCAAAGAAAGGTAGACTTTTGCTATTTGTTATATAAGTATGTTATAATGCTTGTATTAAAATTTATTGGTATAGTTACCCTGGGAGATTTAGAATGAAGGAAACAGTAACCCTTTTAGGATAAACTTACCAGTAAATGTATCCCTTGTATACCTAATACCGCGATATACCTATTACCCCGAATGCACGTATAATAACAATTTTGGAAGACATGCACAAAACTCCAACTTCCGTTAGCATTGGCATTTGTTTGCATTTTGTATCAGCAACTGTTATTTACTCAGCACACTTAAGTAACCTTATTACTGTTTAGTATTGATGCCATTCTTTACATGGTTGAAATTATTTTAGACTCGCGGTATTAGGTATGACCAGTATAATATTGTTATAGTTCTATACTGTCATGTCATTCTGTTTGACTCCCAATGATAAATTTGATGCACTTGCAGATGACAGAGGGATGGCATGCACCCAAACACATTCCCTGAGATTTCCCAAATATTAAAAAGAAAGGTACCTCATGTTTCAGTGGATGTTGAAAAAAATATATATCTTGTACTGGAACCTCCTGCCACTTTTGAGATTAACAAAATCTACATTGAAACCCTCTCAGTTAAAATCCTTGATCCGCCTCTGCATTGTCTCACATCAGCCTTATCTGGCTTAAAGAGAATTTATCAAGAGTATTTATCAGGAGTTTTCAAAATTTTAAAATTGGCTATACACATTTTTTTATATTTTGTCTTTATTGCAAAAATGATATCTATTTAAACATGCCAAAATAATATAATGAAATCGGATTTCCTAACTTGGGCTTTGCACCTAGGTTAGACTAAATAGGTTTCCTGCTTAAAATTGCAACATATTTTGTGATGCATAAAATGAGTCACATGATTTCATTTGATTTTGATTTGATCCGTTTTCAGGTTTAAATTTAGTTTAAATATCAATTTTGTGTCATTTTATTGGATTTGATATACCAAACCTTTCGAATTTTATTTATTAATGATAATGAGATGCTTTTCATCCATTTTAAATTTTTTTTTTTTTAAAGGCATTTATAGCACCTAGTTTAAACTAAAATAGATTTCTTGCTTAAAATGGCAACACATTTTGTGAAGTATTAAATGAGTCGCGCAATTTCATTTTGATTTTAATTTGATCGGTTATACAGACACGTAAAAATTATTTCATCTTACAAAGATTCAGAAAAATTAGTTTCCAGTCAATAGCATTGTTGCAAAAGACAAACTTTTAGTTCAAAGATTCGTTAATCATAATACATTGTATGAGCTTCAAATTATTAATTATTCCACTACTAAGTAATAATTGAGATTGCACACATGTACATGTCCATAATACAGCTTCACAATAGATTATGCTGCTAAATAAATATTTCAGACAGAAGCGCTGACAGCAGGAGGGGACACATTTCCTCTAATTGGTAATTCCGGAAAGACCTTGGGAATGGTGAGTTCAAAAGGAAATAATATAAAACAACATAATTATCACCTGCTTTCTTAATGTCTAGACAATGAGATATAAGATTTTCCTATAATGAGTCTCCGAGGGGGAGGATGGTTGTTCTGTAATGTAAGAGGAAGGGGAGATGGCATGTTTTTTTGATCAAGAATTAGTGTTGTGTTGTAAAAGAAAGAAGAAAGATAAATTAAAAGTTGTATTGCAATTTGGCAGTGTGTTGTTATTTGAGGTATGTATTGTCATTTGAAGGATGTGTTGTAATTTTACAGAGTGTTGTAATTTAAAGTTTATGTTGTTATTTGGAGGATATGTTGTGATTTGAATGATGTTGAAGGTTGTTATTTGAATGATGTGCTGTAACTTGAATGATGTGTTGTAATTTGATGGGTGTGTTGTAATTTGAAAGACGTGTTATAATATGAAAAGTATGTTGTAATTAAGCAGTGTGTTGTAATTTGAACGATATGTTGTTATTTGAAGGATGTGTTGTAATTTGATGGGTGTATTATAACTTGAATGATGTGGTGTAATTTGATGGGTGTGTTATAACTTGAAGGATGTGGTGTAATTTGATAGGTGTATTATAACTTGAATGATGTGGTGTAATTTGATGGGTGTATTATAACTTGAATGATGTGGTGTAATTTGATCATTGTATTATAACTTGAAGGATGTGGTGTAATTTGATGGGTGTGTTATAACTTGAATGATGTGGTTTAATTTGATCGTTGTATTATAACTTGAAGGATGTGGTGTAATTTGATGGGTGTGTTATAACTTGAATGATGTGGTGTAATTTGATGGGTGTGTTATAACTTGAAGGATGTGGTGTAATTTGATGGGTGTGTTATAACTTGAAGGATGTGGTGTAATTTGATGGGTGTGTTATAACTTGAAGGATGTGGTGTAATTTGATTGGTGTGTTATAACTTGAAGGATGTGGCGTAATTTGATGGGTGTGTTATAACTTGAAGGATGTGGCGTAATTTGTTGGGTGTGTTATAACTTGAAGGATGTGGTGTAATTTGATGGGTGTATTATAACTTGAATGTTGTGGTGTAATTTGATCGTTGTATTATAACTTGAATGATGTGGTGTAATTTGATGGGTGTGTTATAACTTGAATGATGTGGTGTAATTTGATGGGTGTGTTATAACTTGAAGAATGTGGTGTAATTTGATGGGTGTGTTATAACTTGAAGGATGTGATGTAATTTGATGGGTGTGTTATAACTTGAAGGATGTGGTGTTATTTGATGGGTGTATTATAACTTGAAGGATGTGGTGTAATTTGATCATTGTATTATAACTTGAAGGATGTGGTGTAATTTGATGGGTGTATTATAACTTGAAGGATTGGGTGTAATTTGATGGGTGTGTTATAACTTGAAGGATGGGGTGTAATTTGATGGGTGTGTTATAACTTGAAGGATTGGGTGTAATTTGATGGGTGTGTTATAACTTGATGGGGTGTAATATGATGGGTGTGTTATAACTTGAAGGATGGGGTGTAATTTGATGGGTGTGTTATTTGTAGAATATGTTATAATTTGAAACATGTGTTGTTATTTGATGGGTGTGTTGTAGTTTGAAGGATGTGTTGTAATTTGAAGGATGTGTTGTAATTTGAAGGTTGTGTTGTAATTTGAAGGATGTGTTGTAATTTTAAGGTTGTGTTGTAATTTGAAGGTTGTGTTGTAATTTGAAGGATGTGTTCGGTCTCTCAATAATTGCTATGTTGTTTGTTTTGTAGGCTTTGAGAAGTTGTAATAGTAGTAAAAACCCCATCTATGTATCACCAGGACACTTGGTTTCCATGGAAACTGCTGTCAGACTGGTACACAAATGCTGTAAACACAGAGTTCCAGAACCAGTCCGTATGGTGAGTATTGCAATCATGGTGTTATAATGTTTTGGTTTGTCCTTTCACCTTTGTATATTGTTGTCATTAATTATGCAATATGGTCACTTTTACTAACTATAGACTAAAGTTGAGATAATTTCCAACGGCATCATTACTGAAATCCTTTATTCAGTGTTGTTAAAAGTTCAGAAGCATATTCCTTGGGTAAACCTTTCTCAGAATAAAGTATTCGTGATGTTCCAAGTTTGCATCCAGTTTTATACTAGGAAAATGGATAAAAATTGGAAACTACTCTATAATCACTTAAGCGATTTTAAAGAATAGTTTTAATTTTCGCAATGTTGCATGGGTGATGCACTGTTGGATTTGTGTTTTTTGTGACTACACAAAATCCAATATCTTAGTTTAACTTTTTAATTTTACATTGTGAAATAAGTTTATATAACTTAGGCAAACCTTGCTCGAGGTCTTCCTGAGTAGAACTAGTATTAAGCATATGCAGTAAAAGTGTTCTGCTCAAGGACACCACACAGTCTTAGCAGAGGATCGAACACATGGCCCTCCTGTCATAGGTTTGATGCTATACCAATGGACCACGTGCTCAGCACATATGGCTATCATTAATAAACACAAATTGAAAGAGAAAGCACTTCAAACAACATCTTCTATAAAACCCTTATTATCCACAGCTTGTCAAAGTTTACATGCCTATTTCTTAGGTCAAACTTCCTCAGATTTTAAGTTTTCATCCTCATACAATAGCCAGGACGGCCACAATAGGACTTTAAAGATTACATTTATATAGAAAAATGCATGTTTTATATAGGGGGAAATGAATGTATATTTAGGGAAATGCATAATGTATGTAGAGAAATGCATTGTTTATGGAATTACGCATCATTATACCCCCGACAAACGAAGTTTTGAGGGGGTATATTGGAGTCACCCTGTGGTCGGTCTGTCGGTCTGTCGGTCTGTCGGTCCGTTGCAATTTTCCTTGTCCGGAGCATCACTTGAAAAGTACTAGATGGAATTTCATCAAACGTCATACAATGGTAGAATATAATGAGAGGAAGTGCAGTGTACAAGAAACATAACTCTATTCTTGCTAATAACAGAGTTATTGCCCTTTGATATTTTTTCTTGTCCGGAGCATAACTTGAAAAGTACTGGATGGAATTTCATCAAGCTTCATACAATGGTAGAATATAATGAGAGGAAGTGCAGTGTACAGGAAACATAACTCTATTCTTGCTAATTACAGAGTTATTGCCCTTTGATATATTTCCCTTGTCCGGAGCATTACTTTTAAAGTACTGGATGGAATTTCATCAAACTTCATACAATGGTAGAATATAATGACAGGAAGTGCAGTGTACAAGAAACATAACTCTATTCTTGCTAATTACAGAGTTATTGCCCTTTGATATATTTCCCTTCTCTGGAGCATTACTTTTAAAGTACTGATGGAATTTCATCAAACTTCATACAATGGTAGAATATAATGAGAGGAAGTGCAGTGTACAAGAAATATAACTCTATGCTTGCTAATTACAGAGTTATTGCCCTTTGATAAAAAATTTGTTTCTTGTCAAACTGTTTCTTGTTTATTCAGGGAAATGCATAATGTATGTAGGGAAATGCATTGTTTATGGAATTACACATCATTTATACAGGGAAATGCATAATATATGTAGGGAAATGCATTGTTTATGGAATTACGCATCATTTATACAGGAAAATGCATAATGTTTATAGGGATATGCATATTTTATATAGGAAAGTGCATAATGTACGAGGGGGGATCAGAAAGTTGTAGGCTCTTGCCATAACTTATTTATGTCAATTATACAATGCTTAATAGTGTTATTGTATATGAAATAAATGTATATGGGACATATTTTGAAAATTTTAGCATGATATGTCAACTATTAAGAAAATATGGCACTATTCAAAGCAAAGCAGTTAGATATGACGTATTCAACAAAAAACGACGTCATTATTTTAAACAGGTGCTTTTGTATCAAATTTACTAAGACACTTCTTCTCAAAATACTCTCCTCCATGGGCTATACGTTTTTGCCACCATTTACACTGTTAACAAAATCAGAAGATGGTAAACTGGACACAAAATTCTGTAAAACATGCTTTGATTCCAATTTGTCTTCAAATCGACTTCCCATTTGCTCTTTTTTAATGACTAATTCCCAGCCATTTCAAAAACATTAATTTTGTGACATTTAAACACTAGAGACCTTGAAACATTAGATTCACAGTATATACTTTTTTTTCTCTCTTTGAGCAGGTGTATTACCTAACATGGAGCAGAACTGTCAGTGTTGGTGTGTAGCTGTGTAGTTACAACTACAATCAGTAGCTATACCTGTCAGTGTCCGTGTGTAGCTGTATAGTTACAGAGTACAATCAGTAGCTATACCTGTCAGTGTTGGTGTGTAGCTGTATAATTACAGAGTACAATCAGTAGCTATACCTGTCAGTGTTGGTGTGTAGCTGTATAATTACAGAGTACAATCAGTAGCTATACCTGTCAGTGTTGGTGTGTAGCTGTGTAGTTACAACTAAAATCAGTAGCTATACCTGTCAGTGTTGGTGTGTAGCTGTATAATTACAGAGTACAATCAGTAGCTATACCTGTCAGTGTTGGTGTGTAGCTGTATAATTACAGAGTACAATCAGTAGCTATACCTGTCAGTGTTGGTGTGTAGCTGTATAATTACAGTGTACAATCAGTAGCTATACCTGTCAGCGTTGGTGTGTAGCTGTATAATTACAGAGTACAATCAGTAGCTATACCTGTCAGCGTTGGTGTGTAGCTGTATAATTACAGAGTACAATCAGTAGCTATACCTGTCAGTGTTGGTGTGTAGCTGTATAATTACAGAGTACAATCAGTAGCTATACCTGTCAGTGTTAGTGTGTAGCTGTATAATTACAGAGTACAATCAGTAGCTATACCTGTCAGTGTTGGTGTGTAGCTGTATAATTACAGTGTACAATCAGTAGCTATACCTGTCAGTGTTTGGTGTGTAGCTGTATAATTACAGAGTACAATCAGTAGCTATACCTGTCAGTGTTGGTGTGTAGCTGTATAATTACAGAGTACAATCAGTAGCTATACCTGTCAGTGTTGGTGTGTAGCTGTATAATTACAGAGAACAATCAGTAGCTATACCTGTCAGTGTTGGTGTGTAGCTGTATAATTACAGTGTACAATCAGTAGCTATACCTGTCAGTGTTGGTGTGTAGCTGTATAATTACAGAGTACAATCAGTAGCTATACCTGTCAGTGTTGGTGTGTAGCTGTATAATTACAGAGTACAATCAGTAGCTATACCTGTCAGTGTTGATGTGTAGCTGTATAGTTACAACTACAATAAGTAGCTATACCTGTCAGTGTTGGTGTGTAGCTGTATAATTACAGAGTACAATCAGTAGCTATACCTGTCAGTGTTGGTGTGTAGCTGTATAATTACAGAGTACAATCAGTAGCTATACCTGTCAGTGTTGGTGTGTAGCTGTATAATTACAGTGTACAATCAGTAGATATACCTGTCAGTGTTTGTGGGTGTAGCTGTATAATTACTGAGTACAATCAGTAGCTTTACCTGTCAGTGTTGGTGTGTAGCTGTATAATTACAGAGTACAATCAGTAGCTATACCTGTCAGTGTTGGTGTGTAGCTGTATAATTACAGAGTACAATCAGTAGCTATACCTCTCAGTGTTGGTGTGTAGCTGTATAATTACAGAGTACAATCAGTAGCTTTACCTGTCAGTGTTGGTGTGTAGCTGTATAATTACAGAGTACAATCAGTAGCTATACCTGTCAGTGTTTGGTGTGTAGCTGTATAATTATAGTGTACAATCAGTAGCTATACCTGTCAGCGTTGGTGTGTAGCTGTATGATTACAGAGTACAATCAGTAGCTATACCTGTCAGTGTTGGTGTGTAGCTGTATAATTACAGAGTACAATCAGTAGCTATACCTGTCAGTGTTGGTGTGTAGCTGTATAATTACTGAGTACAATCAGTAGCTATACCTGTCAGCGTTGGTGTGTAGCTGTATAATTACAGAGTACAGTCAGTAGCTATACCTGTCAGCGTTGGTGTGTAGCTGTATAATTACAGAGTACAATCAGTAGCTATACCTGTCAGCGTTGGTGTGTAGCTGTATAATTACAGAGTACAATCAGTAGCTATACCTGTCAGTGTTGGTGTGTAGCTGTATAATTACAGTGTACAATCAGTAGCTATACCTGTCAGTGTTGGTGTGTAGCTGTATAATTACAGAGTACAATCAGTAGCTATACCTGTCAGTGTTGGTGTGTAGCTGTATAGTTACAACTACAATCAGTAGCTATACCTGTCAGTGTTTGGTGTGTAGCTGTATAGTTACAGAGTACAATCAGTAGCTATACCTGTCAGTATTGGTGTGTAGCTGTATAATTACAGAATACAATCAGTAGCTATACCTGTCAGTGTTTGGTGTGTAGCTGTATAATTACAGAGTACAATCAGTAGATATACCTGTCAGTGTTGGTGTGTAGCTGTATAATTACAGAGTACAATCAGTAGCTATACCTGTCAGTGTTTGGTGTGTAGCTGTATAATTACAGAGTACAATCAGTAGCTATACCTGTCAGCGTTGGTGTGTAGCTGTATAATTACAGAGTACAATCAGTAGATATACCTGTCAGTGTTGGTGTGTAGCTGTATAATTACAGAGTACAATCAGTAGCTATACCTGTCAGTGTTGGTGTGTAGCTGTATAATTACGGAGTACAATCAGTAGCTATACCTGTCAGTGTTTGGTGTGTAGCTGTATAGTTACAGAGTACAATCAGTAGCTATACCTGTCAGTGTTTGGTGTGTAGCTGTATAGTTACAGAGTACAATCAGTAGCTATACCTGTCAGTGTTGGTGTGTAGCTGTATAATTACAGAGTACAATCAGTAGCTATACCTGTCAGTGTTGGTGTGTAGCTGTATAATTACAGAGTACAATCAGTAGCTATACCTGTCAGTGTTTGGTGTGTAGCTGTATAGTTACAGAGTACAATCAGTAGATATACCTGTCAGGGTTGGTGTGTAGCTGTATAATTACAGAGTACAATCAGTAGCTATACCTGTCAGTGTTTGGTGTGTAGCTGTATAATTACAGAGTACAATCAGTAGCTATACCTGTCAGTGTTGGTGTGTAGCTGTATAATTACAGAGTACAATCAGTAGCTATACCTGTCAGTGTTGGTGTGTAGCTGTATAATTACAGAGTACAATCAGTAGCTATACCTGTCAGTGTTGGTGTGTAGCTGTATAATTACAGAGTACAATCAGTAGCTATACCTGTCAGTGTTGGTGTGTAGCTGTATAATTACAGAGTACAATCAGTAGCTATACCTGTCAGTGTTGATGTGTAGCTGTATAATTACAGAGTACAATCAGTAGCTATACCTGTCAGTGTTGGTGTGTAGCTGTATAATTACAGAGTACAATCAGTAGCTATACCTGTCAGTGTTGGTGTGTAGCTGTATAATTACAGAGAACAATCAGTAGCTATACCTGTCAGTGTTGGTGTGTAGCTGTATAATTACAGAGTACAGTCAGTAGCTATACCTGTCAGTGTTGGTGTGTAGCTGTATAATTACAGAGTACAATCAGTAGCTATACCTGTCAGTGTTTGGTGTGTAGCTGTATAATTACAGAGTACAATCAGTAGCTATACCTGTCAGTGTTGATGTGTAGCTGTATAGTTACAACTACAATCAGTAGCTATACCTGTCAGTGTTTGTGTGTAGCTGTATAATTACAGAGTACAATCAGTAGCAGCTATACCTTTCAGTGTTGGTGTGTAGCTGTATAATTACAGTGTACAATCAGTAGCTATACCTGTCAGTGTTGGTGTGTAGCTGTATAATTACAGAGTACAATCAGTAGCAGCTATACCTGTCAGTGTTTGTGTGTGTAGCTGTATAATTACAGAGTACAATCAGTAGCTATACCTGTCAGTGTTGGTGTGTAGCTGTATAATTACAGAGTACAATCAGTAGCTATACCTGTCAGTGTTGGTGTGTAGCTGTATAATTACAGAGTACAATCAGTAGCTATACCTGTCAGTGTTTGGTTTGTAGCTGTATAATTACAGAGTACAATCAGTAGATATACCTGTCAGTGTTGGTGTGTAGCTGTATAATTACAGAGTACAATCAGTAGCTGTACCTGTCAGTGTTGGTGTGTAGCTGTATAATTACAGAGTACAATCAGTAGCTATACCTGTCAGTGTTGGTGTGTAGCTGTATAATTACAGTGTACAATCAGTAGCTATACCTGTCAGTGTTGGTGTGTAGCTGTATAATTACAGAGTACAATCAGTAGCTGTACCTGTCAGTGTTGGTGTGTAGCTGTATAATTACAGAGTACAATCAGTAGCTGTACCTGTCAGCGTTGGTGTGTAGCTGTACAATTACAGTGTACAATCAGTAGCTGTACCTGTCAGTGTTGGTGTGTAGCTGTACAATTACAGAGTACAATCAGTAGCTGTACCTGTCAGTGTTGGTGTGTAGCTGTATAATTACAGAGTACAATCAGTAGCTGTACCTGTCAGCGTTGGTGTGTAGCTGTACAATTACAGTGTACAATCAGTAGCTGTACCTGTCAGCGTTGGTGTGTAGCTGTACAATTACAGAGTACAATCAGTAGCTGTACCTGTCAGTTTTGGTGTGTAGCTGTATAATTACAGAGTACAATCAGTAGATATACCTGTCAGTGTTGGTGTGTAGCTGTATAATTACAGAGTACAATCAGTAGCTGTACCTGTCAGTGTTGGTGTGTAGCTGTATAATTACAGAGTACAATCAGTAGCTATACCTGTCAGTGTTGGTGTGTAGCTGTATAATTACAGAGTACAATCAGTAGCTATACCTGTCAGTGTTGGTGTGTAGCTGTATAATTACAGAGTACAATCAGTAGCTATACCTGTCAGTGTTGGTGTGTAGCTGTATAATTACAGAGTACAATCAGTAGCTATACCTGTCAGTGTTGGTGTGTAGCTGTATAATTACAGAGTACAATCAGTAGCTATACCTGTCAGTGTTTGGTGTGTAGCTGTATAATTACAGAGTACAATCAGTAGCTATACCTGTCAGCGTTGGTGTGTAGCTGTACAATTACAGTGTACAGTCAGTAGCTATACCTGTCAGCGTTGGTGTGTAGCTGTAGAATTACAGAGTACAGTCAGTAGCTATACCTGTCAGTGTTGGTGTGTAGCTGTATAATTACAGAGTACAGTCAGTAGCTATACCTGTCAGTGTTGGTGTGTAGCTGTATAATTACAGTGTACAATCAGTAGCTATACCTGTCAGTGTTTGGTGTGTAGCTGTATAATTACAGTGTACAATCAGTAGCTATACCTGTCAGTGTTTGGTGTGTAGCTGTATAATTACAGAGTACAATCAGTAGCTATACCTGTCAGTGTTGGTGTGTAGCTGTATAATTACAGAGTACAATCAGTAGCTATACCTGTCAGTGTTGGTGTGTAGCTGTATAATTACAGAGTACAATCAGTAGCTATACCTGTCAGCGTTGGTGTGTAGCTGTATAATTACAGAGTACAATCAGTAGCTATACCTGTCAGTGTTGGTGTGTAGCTGTATAACTACAGTGTACAATCAGTAGCTATACCTGTCAGTGTTGGTGTGTAGCTGTATAATTACAGTGTACAATCAGTAGCTATACCTGTCAGTGTTTGGTGTGTAGCTGTTTAATTACAGAGTACAATCAATAGCTATACCTGTCAGTGTTTGCCAAATTTTACAGGAGTTATGGCCCCTCTTTCACATAATGTTTGGTCAAATCTCCTAAAATATAGTGTGGGTGTCTTTGACATATGGACTCACTTTTAGATTCTGAAAAAGTTGCCTAAGTGGAACATAAGTGGGATGTCATAGCGATGGTCATCTCATCCCACCCTGTATGCACATGGAGGGATTAATGGTTGATGTGATGTAGAGGAGTCCCACCCTGTATGCACATGGAGGGATTAATGAATGATGTGATGTAGAGGAGTCCCACCCTGTATGCACATGGAGGGATTAATGGATGATGTGATGTAGAGGAGTCCCACCCTCTATGCACATGGAGGGATTAATGGTTGATGTGATGTAGAGGAGTCCCACCCTGTATGCACATGGAGGGATTAATGGTTGATGTGATGTAGAGGAGTCCCACCCTGTATGCACATGGAGGGATTAATGAATGATGTGATGTAGAGGAGTCCCACCCTGTATGCACATGGAGGGATTAATGGTTGATGTGATATAGAGGAGTCCCACCCTCTATGCACATGGAGGGATTAATGGTTGATGTGATGTAGAGGAGTCCCACCCTCTATGCACATGGAGGGATTAATGGTTGATGTGATGTAGAGGAGTCCCACCCTCTATGCACATGGAGGGATTAATGGTTGATGTGATGTAGAGGAGTCCCACCCTCTATGCACATGGAGGGGATTAATGGTTGATGTGATGTAGAGGAGTCCCACCCTCTATGCACATGGAGGGATTAATGGTTGATGTGATGTAGAGGAGTCCCACCCTCTATACACATGGAGGGATTAATGGTTGATGTGATGTAGAGGAGTCCCACCCTCTATGCACATGGAGGGATTAATGGTTGATGTGATGTAGAGGAGTCCATTTTTAAAACTGTCAGAATTTTCTTATCATTCAATTATCTATATTGCAGGCTGACATAAATTCAAGAGAGTATTTACGTGTGAACTTCAAACCTGCAGTTCCTCCTGACGTTGACCAAACTTCATGATGAAAACTGCATAAAACTAATTGTATACACATAATTATACATGTTAAAACTTTGTGATTTATTTAAATACTGACAACATTATTTATTGTTAAGAACTGTTTTGGGATAACTTGAAACATATCATTACATGACTGACCAAACTAAATATTTTTATGACAAAATAAAACAGTTGAAGAATTGTTTTTCTCTCTCTCTGTTTCTTTTTGTTTCTCTCTCTCTGTCTCTGTCTCTCTGTGAATGAGTCGATATATTTTATAAAAACAATTATTCTATATTGAATAATTAAGAATATTCTAAGCAATTTACATTCATATTGAATGATTCATACATGTAATATTCAGCAAATGAATGTGGTTGCATTCCTGTTGAATAATTTAGAATATTCTGTTTAATCCGTGCACTTGTAAAATATTCAGAATATGCTAGTAAAGAAATATTGGTATAAATGATATTGGTTGTCCCAACTATGACTTGTGTTATGTTAATTTCGCTATTACACCTGTCCTTGCTCCATTATTGTTGCTCCTACATGATTGTGTCATATAAATTCAACTGTTTGTTTTTACCTGTATGTCTATAATGTAGATGAACTACATGTTCATACTAATTCATGCATACATCCTAGAATCTATCTGTAAATCGGTGCAGAGTGTAATGGATAGAGTGTTGGCTTGTGTTAAAGGTTGCAGGTTTGATTGCAAGCTTGGTCCAATACCCGCTCAAAAGACAACAGTGAGTACTGGTTCTACCCAGGAAGCGGCCTCGCGAGCAGTTCATATATGTCTTAAGCTCTGAGTTTTCCTTTGCAGTTGTGCTAAAATAAATTAGTATAAACTAATCTTTCTGTGATAATAGTTTGTTTTTGTTGTATTGTAATATATATATAAATATATATGATATTTTTATGTGATAGATATTTTTTTAATAGTTTGATAAGAACATACTTGAAAGGTACTTCACCTGTAACTTCATGTCAGTAAATGACGTTTAGTTTATTGAATTTTGAAATAGAGTTAAATGGCTGGTTACTTCATTGTAGTTCATGTTAGATAGGATAAAAAATTGAATAAACATTTTCTGTATTGTTTGTTAATGTTTTGGTATAGCCATTATATAGAACAGTATGCGAAAATGTGTTGCGGATCACAATTTATTATTTAGTAGACATAGTTAAAGAGTTTGGTATTACAGAGACATACATGTAATGCAACATATGTTATTGAACAGAATCCCTATGAAATATCATTTTTATGCCACTCCATTTGATGAATGGTGACGGGGCATTAATTGTTATTCCTGTCTGTCCATTCGTCCGCCCGTCCGCCCGTCCGGGGTAAAACATTGGTTTCAGGTCAGTAACTCTGAAGGAGTTGGTATGAAGCAGTCACATTTGCATGAATTAAAAGCCAGAAAATGCCTCTGTTCTCTTTCATTGTTGAAAGTGCATATCGTTTTTAATTGACTCATTGGCTGATTGCATTTGATTAATTGTTGTCCACAATTTTTTATACACATATTGCCAAGTACAAAATGACACAATTATAAATGTTATACTTCGTTCCTGCTGTTTTTAAAGGTACACACGGCAATACTGAAATTGGACATACTCATGTTCACGCATCAGAGCAATATTTACTGCATGATTTGGAGATATTTATGTTCAAGCACTACAATCAGAATCTACACATCTCGGGGAAATATAAAACTTTTATGAAACTGGAAGTGTCATACTAGTTCTAAAATACAAGTAAAAACTCTTATAAATATGTGAAAACTCTTTAAAATATGAGTAAATACTTCTGAATAAGTATAAAACTTCAAAAATACAAGTAAATAATTTTAAAAATACAATTAAAAAATAATCTCTTTAACAATAAATTGGATTTATAACATTTCTGTTGTGTGTATTTATACCACAAAGCTTTCTGTACAGAGGTAACAGTTAACAGACCAACATCAAAAATACATGTAAGAAAAACTTAAAAAATACAAGTAAAAAAGTGGAAAAAAAATCTTTGAAAATAAAAGTAAAAGAATACAAGTGATATACTTAAAAAATACAAGTAAAATAACTGTGTGTCCCTTTAAGAATTAGTGTTAATGAAAATATAGGAAAATTAATGTATGTCCCTTAAATACATTAAATAAGCAGAGTTTAATTTTCTATGCAATGATTTCATGATAAAATAATATATTTTACATACCATGTTTCTGAGTTATTTCAATATTTTCCCGTATACTTTTATATTTGTGTAGTGTGTTCACAGACCTACATCTCTCCCAAGCAACGTTACTGCAATCCTGCTAATATACAGGTGCTTGTGGAAAATCCAATAGTTCTGTTCCGTGATGAGACCAGTGACTTGATAACTTATGTAGATATGTCACTGAAGAATGATGAGATGTGAGGTTGCATTAAAATCCCATTTGGCTTCAACAATACTGCTTCTGCATAGGTTATGTTTCATCTTGTGCATAGGTTAGATTTCAACTATTATATATGTTAAGTTTCAACTTATGGGTAGGGTAGGTTTCAACGCATGCGCAGTTAGATTTCAAATAATGCATAGGTTAAGTTTCAACTGTTGAATAGGTTAGATTTTAACTAATACATAAATTATGTTAAGTTTCAACTTATGGGTAGGGTAGGTTTCAACTTATGCATTGGTTATATTTCAACTAATGCATAGGTTAATTTTTAATTTATGTATAGGTTAGGTTTCAACTTGGGGTGGGCAGTTGTTTCTTCAACAGATGCTCAAATGACAATATGACTATTTGCTCTGATTTAAAACACATAGACACATATCAAAAATATTTCAGAAATTTAATCAAAAAATAATAATTTCAAAGAAAAATTAAAAAACATAAAATCATTGTTTTCCCACACACTTTGAATTTTGGGGACATGTCCTCCATATATAATGAGACTTTATAGACACATTAGAGAATTTTATGAGACATTTGATTAAAAAGAGTGACAAAAACACAAAATTTACAGGACATTGAAAACCCTGTAAATATTGGTCTATGAACTGGTATCTCTGTACAGAAAGCTTTGTACAATCAACGGAAAAGGTATAAAATCAAACTTGTTTAGTTGTCCATATATATATTAATCACAATGCTTTGATTATTTTCCTATGAAATCTTCTTCAAATAAATGCAGGGAAACTAACTCCAGAATTTCAGAAAAAGATGAGAATGTTTTGCCAAACATGATATTGTTCTTTAAAGGGAATATATCGGGATTTTTAAAAATTTTAAAATTGGCTAAAAACATTTTTTCTCAATATATCATGGTTGTATATACTCACTGACCCCATATTGCCAAAAGGATATCTACTGTAATAGTCCAAAATAAATATTTTATTAATATATAGAAAAGGCAGTTCCTAACTAGGGCTATGCGCATTAAATGAGTCAAATTAACGGGGTCAGTGAGTATATATAGGTATGATATACTAGAAAAAAAATGTTTATAAACAAATTTCAAATTTCCAAAAATCCTGACATATTCCCTTTAAAATAAAAACAAAAACTATAATATAAGTTGTGTGTTTTTTTTTATAAACAAAACAAATTGTGGCATTGATCGGTGATGTGTCATTTGTGGATGTAGATACAGAAATGTGTTAAAAGTGACAATCAGTTTACAGGTAGTTATTCACACTTGTTTGATCACAGTTATCGCTCAATTTTATTGTCATTAAATGCAATTTGGTGTTTTTTACCACATACGTATATATATATAACTGCCCCACTAAAATTCTAATTGATTGTTGTTGTCATCACATGTATATTTTGATACTTGCTTTTATAATATAGTATGATGTAAAATAGTGAAAGTCAAGTATATTAAATATGATAATGTATTGCGTGGAACTCTCCCACTAAATTTGACAATTGTGACGCTCTTTTTCTCAATGTTATACACTTAAAATGTGTTTGAAATGTATGTTGTATAAGTTATTAACCATCTTGTATAAGCCTTAATTTTGCATACCCTCGTGATTTTATGTATTTATATGAGCGGAGTCAATAAGGATATTTATATTGATTGTATATTGTACAAATTATGATGATGTACTTTGTACAAATCCTAATAAAATATATGTTCTGTTCTGTTTTGATATTGCACTATAATTCCTTCATTGAATTGATTTGAATATATTTAGGCTTAAGTCTTTATTGATTATTTGCGTCATTACTAAATTATAAAAAAAAAACCTTTTTAAAAGTCACAGTAAGCGGAGCGATAATGTAGTGGATAGAGTCTCGATCATTCTCGCAATAGGACACTCGAATTTGTGCCAAGTCATTGCAAAAATGTGGGTGAGGGGACAGGACTGGGAATGGGAAGACATATATGTTTTTGTGACAAAAACAACCATCTTGATTTGTATTGTTCACCATACAGTTTATATAAAAATGTTCAATCTATTGTCATATTGTCATGTATTCCATGATACATTGTAGATGCCTTTGGTCATGGATAGTGCTAATACATGTATGGCCTAGTGGTTAAGGCACCCGCTTTGGAAGCGGGAGGAAGGTTCAAATCCCGGATGTTTTCTGGTGTGGCCGGTTGCTCACCCAGCAGCTAGTTAAATTGAGGGGAACTGAATGTCTAATAGCCTGACGCCTGGCATTGATAGCTTTTGGGAAGTAACTGTGTACAGCATAAAGGTGTACAGTATAAAGGTGTCTCATAAACCCAGTGTGGCTGGCTCTTTCAATAGGGGTGACACTATAATAAACAAACACTTTTACTTCACTTTACTTTTTACTTCTAAATTACAGCTACATGTATTAACATTATTATTTTACTATCAAATTTAACTTTTGAAATAGATATATTTACTGTTTTACTGTTTATATTTGAAGAATATATTTTACTATGTTTCTATGGAATGCTGTTTAGAGTTGATTAACTATTTATATAAATAAAAGTAAAAGAAGTCATTGTGTTCATATCTCCTTCTTTTATATGTATTGCAATTTCAGTATATAACTTTGCAGCTTAGTTGAGCAGAAGACTCGCAAATGAACTCTTATGATGATCTTTGTGTCTGTCAACAGTCATTGATTGTTTGTCTTGGCCAAATGTACATTGCCATATTTACATTTCTACTGCAATCAGTCTAACTGGAATTTAGAATTCAAACATGTTTTAACCAATTAAAAGCAAGAGATTTAAAACAAAAGTTGTCAAAAGACAACAAAGCTCGCCGATGGGATAAAACTCATCACCCATGCAAAGATTGAGATTGGAGGCAAACAACAAAACTTAAAGGCAACTAAATGCAAAAGTTTAACCTGGGTGTCTACAGACGAAAAATTAAGTAAAAAAGGGCCATAACTTTGCCAAAATGCAACCCTGAGTTATGGTTCTTGTCTCTTTGTGTTCCATTGATGATGGTGAACACACATGTAAAGTTTCATTTTTATCCAATGAGTTGTTGCATAGATATCTTACCTGATAAAAAACTTTAACCTGAAAAAATAAGTCTAAAAAGGGCCATAACTCTGCCAAAATGCAATCCAGAGTTATGGTTCTTGTCTCTGTGTGTTCCATTGATGATGGTGTACACACATGCGAAGTTTCATTCATATCCAATGAGTGGTTGCATAGATATCTTAAACTTAAATGCAACTAAACGCAAAAGTTTAACCTTGGTGTCTACAGACAGATGGCGGCGTTATGGCAAATTATTATGTTATTTGAATTAGATAACTCTTTCTTGAATATAATACAAATTATTGTCCTTGTTTGACTTTGAAAATCTGGTTATAGTTTTGTGTGCAAGTACCATCAGGTCCATATCTTACCAACAACTTAATGTATTTGATTGAAACTTCACACATGACTTCCCGGTCATCGAACCTAATATAATAACTAAGTCAGATAACTCTTGGATGACTTAAATGCAAAATATTGCCCTTGTTTGACTTAGAAAATCTGGTTAAAGTTTTGTGTGCTAGTACCATCAAGTCCATATCTCACCAACCACCTAATTTATTTGATTGAAACTTCACACAATATTTCCCAGTCAACAATCCTACTACAATAACTAGGTAAGATAACTCTTGCTTAAATATAATGTATATTATTGCCCTTGTTTGACTTAGAAATTATGGTTAAAGTTTTGCGTGCAAGTACCATCAAGTCCATATCTCACCAACCACCTAATTTATTTAATTGAAACTTCACACAATACTTCCCAGTCATCAACCCTACTACTGTAACTAGGCAAGATAACACTTGCCTGAATATAACGCAAATTATTGCCCTTGTTTGACTTAGAAATGATGGTTAAAGATCTGCGTGCACCAACCACTCATGTATTTAATTAAAAGTTCACACATTTTCCAGTCGCCAAACATACTACTCGTAAAATAATGAAGTTGACAACTCTTGCATGAATATTATGCAAGTTATTGCCATTTTTTAGCTCAACTATTCGAAGAATAAGAGAGCTATTCTTCTCACCAGGACGTCGGCGCCGCCATCTCACACCTTGGTTAAAGTTTTGCATGCAAGTCCCTCTCTCAGTAACCATTGCATGTATTGACTTGAAACTTTACACAAGCCATCCCAGTCATTAACCCTACTACAATAACTAAGATAACTCTTGCATGAATATAATGTAAATTATCGCCCTTGTTTGACTTAGAAAATCTGGTTTAAGTTTTGCATGCAAGTACCAACAAGTCCATATCTATTTATTTGATTAAGGTTCCACACAAGACTTTCCAGTCATCAAACCTACTAAAATAATGAAGTTACATAACTTTAGCATAACACAAGCATTCCCAGTTATCAACCCTACTACAATTACTAAGTTAAATAACTCTTACGTGAATATAATGCAAATTATCACCCTTGTTTGACTTAGAAAATCTGGTTTAAGTTTTGCGTGCAAGTACCAACAAGTCCATATCTCACCAACCACTCAATGTATTTGATTGATATTTTACACAAGCCTTCCCAGTCATCAACCATACTACATTAACTAAGTAAAATAACTCTTGCATGAATATAATACAAAATATTGCCGTTGTTTGACTTAGAATTTTTGGTTAAAGTTTTGCGTGCAAGTACCGTCAAGTCCATAATACACCAACCACTCAATGTATTTGGTTGAAACTTTACATATGGCTTTGTAGTCATAAAACCAACTGAATTAATCAAGTGGGACAACTCTTGCCAGATATTTTGCCTTTGTTTTTATAACTCAGCAGTCACTGCATGTATTGGATTGAACTTCATACAAGGTACTGCAGTTATAAGACCTACTCAATTTTGTCAATTTTGTAAGTTAGATAACTCTTATTTGCTTGGATTTGTCACCAGTCTCAATCAAATTTGTACTTTTGTGACAAATATTCGAATAGTCAAGCGTGCTGTCCCTCCGACAGCTCTTGTTTACTTAGAAATTCTGATTAAAGCTTTGCATGCAAGTATCATCAAGTCCCTATCTCAGTAACTATTTCATTTAAATGATTAAAACTTTACACAAGACTTCCTAGTCATCAACCCTACTAAAATAACTCTTGCATGAACATAATGAAAAATATTGCCCTTGTTTTTCTTAAATTCTGGTTAAAGTTTTGTATGCAAGTATCATGAAGATATGGCTCACAAACCACTCAATGTATTTGATTGAAACTTCACACAAGACGTATAAGTCATCAAACTTACTGCAATAACTAAGGTAGATAACTCTTGCATGAATATAATGAAAATTATTCCCCTTTTTTTTTACTTAGAAAATCTGGTTAAAGTTTTGCTCGCAAGTACCATGAAGTCCATATCTCACAAACCACTCAATGTTTTTGATTGCAACTTCACACAAGACTTCACAGTCATCACACCTATTGCAATATCTAAGTTAGATAACTCTTGCATGAATATAATGAAAATTATTGCCCTTGTTTGTAAGTACCATCAATCCAATATCACAACTACAAATGTAGACAGCTCTTGTTGAGAAAATATTATCACTTTAATATTCGGTGTACGTTGTAACACACAGTGTATACACATAGCGCATATAGTACATGGAATTAAAAGAATTGACCAAACATACCGATACACACGTAAAAAATACCACACTTGTGAGACCACGACTGTTGGCTATATATGGAAGATGAATTAGATAAATAGATAAATTACAATTAAAGCCTTATTTTTTGTAGATTAAATTCTGCAAAGTAATCAATGGAAAACAAGATTTCACGAGAGTTTGTGTGTAAATACGCAAGCTTTGACAAAATGTCACTACTCCTCATAATGCTTTGATGACACTGAGCAATTCTCACGGTAAATCTATATTTTTTTATTCACCGTCGGTAAAATCCCCGGATGCAACGCACGCCTGGAGAATAAAATTATAAAAAAGGTTAAATTGCAAGCAAGGTTTTTGTGTAAATTTGTGGAAGTCTTACTTTATTGTAAGCATGTTTACGTATTTTAGATCTGTTTGAGATATTATACAGCAATTGCAAACACATATGTTCTTTTAGTGCGTCGTATAAACAAGGAATTATCTGATATATTTCTTTGATGTAAAATATATAATGGATAACGATGCTTATATCGCTATTGTCTGGCTATCTTCCGTTTGTCAAATTTCAGATTGTTGTTTGACAATTAAACAAGCTTTCTGAAAGAAATATGTCCAGAAAGAAAATCTATTTGAGATTTTGTGAAAGCTCGCCCATTTGCACTAAATTTCTTGAAATTTTAATTGTCTAAAAGGAAGAACATCATAAAGTGTGTGTGATTCTAAGGTTTTTAGTCCCTCCGCCAAGTAGTCCTGGGAGCTTGCCCCCAGGTTGGCACAATAGAGTGTGGACTGTAAAAGGTATAATTTGGAGATTTAGTTAGTTTTGATGTTCCGCCGCAGAAATGTTTCTAACGTTTCTAAAACTATAAATTTGGATAGATCCTTTGGTTAATTTAATCTCTAGTGGGTCTGTTTTATGTTGCCGAGGTAAAGAAATGGTATGATACTACTGGTTGTGATACTTGCCGCTGCACCTATGATTCCTTGACTGGGTGTTAATATTGGGTTTATGGGGGTAGGGGGTTGACTTTGTATGTGTGTACTTTTGTAAAAAGGAGTGATGCTAGCTGGCTGAATATCATCTATGCAGTATATATCCTTTATATGTCTACTACCGCGATATATGTATTACCGCTAATGCCCATATAATAGCATTATCTCACATGTGTGAACTTAGAATTTATTGCCTGGGGACAGTGTGACAATTGAAATGGATTGGTGCACTTGAAATACTGTACACTGGTCATTAAAAAAAATTTGGGTGGGGGTCAACATTTTTGTTCACTCTTTTTAGCAAAACTAGAATCAGTGCAAAAATTCTTAAGTGTACAAGCTCACTGTTTATGTTGATTTGAATCTTTAATTATATTTTTACTACAGGACTTGTTTACAATTATTTGAAAATTTAATCCATTATCTTGCCGTCTGAATAGCCAATTCATGGTAAACTGTAATATGTATACTAGGAAAAAATTAAATGGCCGACTGTGTATCATGAATAACCACTGTTTTTTCATGCGTTTATCATTTTCAAAGGTATATTTACTAGAAATAACTTTAAGATGGATTATTCAGGACAATAACTTAACTTTATTACTGTTTATTATTGATGTTGTCATTTACATGGTTGATGAAGTTTTAGTCTCGCGGAAATAAGTATAACCAGTATAGTATCCTTTCTGTATATGTTGCTTTGTAGAACCCAAGTTGGTTTTTTTTAAAGTTAAATTCGCAAAAGACATTCTTTTCCGATATACCATGACTATTAATTAGGGAGCATGTTTCAACCAGTCTTTTTTATTTTTTAGAAAATATTTCTCACTGAGCCATTAATATTTTTATTTAATGAAAAGAGATTTCCTGACTTAGCCTTGATGCTGGCCTTCACAGGTTAGACTAAAATAGATTAATGAATAAAATTTATTAAAAACTTGTTTTGGATTTAACCCCAGGTTCTACCTACATGGCCTCTTACATTTGAGACTGGCTCACCCAGTTCTGATTCTACCCGGGATGATTTATATAGCTTACTTCATCAATTACTATAGATGTCATGAACAAGTGGTCATGTGTCAAGTTTGTTTCAACATTTTATTTTCAGATGCAAAACCTACTGACAAGATCAAAAAGGAAATGTGAAAGACTTTGTGACAGTGATAGTTTTGTGTATTTAGCTTTAAATTTTAGAATATTAGAGTATTTTTTATTAAAAAGTGGTATAACTTTTTAAGAATTTCGATTACTATTGTTGTAAAACAACTGTTGATAAAACACATCACTTAAGCTCACTTGTTGTCATTTTTCTATTTCATAGGACAGTGTTTTGTTAAAGGCTAAACAGTAATAGGTGGAGCAGCCTGAAAGTTGGGAAGAAAAGTCTGATTTGTTCAGTCTAGTCTTTTTACAGGTAGATACAGATATTGAGTGTTCACCTTATATTCAGTGAAAGAACATTCATGCAATACATGTACTGCATCAAACCTGGTGCACAGTATCACACTTCAGTTACAAGAATTTTGTAAATGAAGTGTGAATTGATATCAGCCTTTAGGTTTATTGTTTGGCTTGTGCTTCTGAAAAAAAAGGACTCAACAAAATACCAGCCCATCAGTCTCAAATTTGTTACTTTTGGGCTGGTGACAGAACTGTGTCTTTTTAATTAATCTTATTTAGTGTTGCTTTCATCCTTACACATGAACATTGAAGATTCTGCTAAATAAGATTATTTTATCGGATTGATATTTCGATGCTTCAGTCATGATACAGTGACTTCAGACAAATATCATAGGCAGTATTGGTGAGTAGAATGTTTATAAGTTACTAATAATTGAAATAATTAGTAACTTACCACAACACAAAAATCTCATGATTTCCTTGTTTTACTATTGTGTCAACCTTTGATGTTGGATTGTCTCTGAATGGAGTCGCTCCTACAGCAATGGGATGTACTTTTCAATACATATACACTTAATTATTACACCAGGTTTGTAATCTTTCACTGAATATCGGGTAAAAAAAGCATGAGGTAGTTTTGTTGATAAGGAAATGCTGGACCCATTTATAGAAAACTATATTACTGTTGATTAATTTTATCACCAAGTTGAAATCATTTCCTATTGGTGATAAAATAATGATCAGAGTAGTTAAAGGAATGCAATTTTAGATTTTCTTTGGGGAAATTTTGTTATTGAAACACTGGTTTGTTAAATAAAAAAAAAACAAGAATTGCAAAAGAAAATAATCAAGTATGACGACTAGCAAGTGTTACATTTTATGGGAGATTTTACTCTAAGAGAAACTATTAAATGTCTCTCTAAGTGTCTGTCTTTATTTCATGACCAGTAAAATCAAATTCATACAACAGGCTATAAACATATGGAATTGGAGAGCATGGTCCAGGATTGGGGATCGGGGGTTCAATCCTCTACCTTGGCTATGTGTAGTGTCCTTGAGCAAGACACTTGATCCTCATTGGTTCTATCCAGAAAGACTTTGAGCATGATTTATCTAAGTTGCAAGAATTTATTTCACAATCAATGTAAAAAATGTATGGATGTTGGATGAAGTAAAAGATTTGAAAAAGGAAAACAGTTGAGAATATTGCAATTTCGTGGTTTCAGCCGGATTTGGACCTATCATTGTTAACATGTGAAATGTAATATGTACATGATGTAATGTGCTTGAAGGAAATAATGGGTACCAGTACACCAATAAAACTTGCGTTTTATTCCTTATCAACACAGCTGCAGAAATATACTTGTTTATGTACAGACATGTTCATCTATGAGATACATATATGGAAATGTGATTACATTTATTAAGATGTTGTGCTGTTGGTTGTGATTTGTAACATTTTACCTCATTGCCATACTTCCGTCTTTGCATTGCAATGTTCAAACTGCCAAATGAAGCTGTGTGCAACCGGGCCTCTGCATTATGAAATGATATTATCGTTTGAATCCTATATGCTACTACTGATATAATTCTAGCTAATTAGCCAAATCTCCACTGATACTCAGTGGCCTAGTGATCAAAGGTCCTTTTGTCTAACGACCACTTTCCTCTCACTGCTGATTTTGTGGGTTTTCCTCAATGGTCAAAAAACTTAATGTGAGAACGTTTGCTAGTGACTTGTGAAAGGATGATGGTGTGGTTCAACTGTGATTCATTCGGAGGTCTGCCTCCATCAACAAAACTGAATATGCAATATGTAACTGGTTATGTGTTGAAAAAGGCATATAAAACCCTATTTGAAAATTCCATAAATCTTTGGACTAAACAGTCAGAACTACAAAGGTATATGGACCACAGCTTGCATCAAACCATATAACATTACAGCTGTGACTCTTCAATTCGCAAAGATACCTCCTTAATCATTATAGACTTCCTTCATTACATCTAATTGTCGGTTTAATTATTTACAAACATTCTTCATGTTACATGACTGTACAGTAAAACCTGTCTTAAGCTGCCAGTCAAGGGAATTAGCAAAAGTGACATTTTAACAGTCTTTAGCTTAATACAGGTTAATTTGCTCTTTAAGCATAAAAATGGAAAATAGTAAATGTGGTTGCTTAAGACAAGTGGTTGCTTAATAGAGGTTACTGCTTACACAGGTTTGACTGTAACTTGTGTTACTGACTGAAAGAAAATCAAATGTTTACTGAATAAAATTCAGCAGTAAACATAGAAGTAATTAAACATATGCAAACACATTTGCAATCATCTTCTGGAGTTGTGTTTGTGTATGTTTGATCACTTCTGACTACACTCTTCTTCAGAAATAGATCTTCTGTGTTGTTGAAATTCTTGCATACAGAATAGGAAAATTTACTAATTTACACGTCGAGATAGGGTCTAGATAGAAATCTACCAATTTGCACAGTGAGATAGGGTCGAGATAGAAATTTGCCAATTTGCACTGTGAGATAGGGTCGAGATAGAAATCTACCAATTTGCACGGTGAGATAGGGTCGAGATAGAAATCTACCAATTTGCACTGAGATAGGGTTGAGATAGGAATCTATCAATTTGCACTGTGAGATAGGGTTGAGATAGAAATCTACTAATTTGCACGGTGAGATAGGGTCGAGATAGAAATCTGCCAATTTGCACTGTGAGATAGGGTCGAGATAAAATTCACATTCTCATAAAATGCTATTTAATTTACCAAGGATTCATATAGAGAAGGGAAAGCAACTGATTGAGATTTTATTCATGCAAAATCTCATTTCGTTTTCAATTATCCCAACTTCGATTCGTGCCAGGAATACAAATCAATATTCTTTTCTTATACAGTGATATTCTATGCAAAACAAGATCTATCCCAACAAATAAAGTTTAAATTGTTGAAATAATTATGATACTGCAACTAAATCAACAACAAAAGTACTTGAGAAATTTTACTTCAAAATGCAAATTGAATGTTTTTAATGCAATATCATTTTGCATTATAAAACATCTAAAATTACATGTTTATGTAGTTTGTAAAATTATTAATTCTTTGCATGCAATTATTTTATTAACAATTACATTTACTGGAGAGATGCAAGTTTCCTTTCCTTCTGTATGAGCCCTTAAATCAAGACGTTGGTTTAGAAAAAAATGTAATATCTCAGTGGTATGAAAGAAAAAGAATCAACTATCCAACCCTTGTTATCACTGTTTTGATAGGAATCTGGGCAATGCCTTGGTACCAGTAAAAACAGTGAAACATTGGACTGTAGTTACTGAGACTGGTTTTGAATCCAGCTCATGAGGTGATTCCACTCAAGATTGACAGGAAATTTATATACACCATGGTGTGTTGAAACAAACATTTAAATCAAAGACCATATTAACTAAATTCATAACTTGTTTTAAAAATAGGGTGAAGGTGCATTTTTGTTTTTCAGATGTTAAACAGAAATGTGATGTTAGGCATGAAATTAAAGAAAATCATTAAAGATCAAAAATAAAAAAGTAAAATATGTTTGAGTTTAAAAAAGGAATGGGATGGAAATTTAGAAAATTATTCATTACGGCCCAAAAACTAAAAAAAATAACCTTGCAATTGAATTTCCATAATCTGCACACATAAACAAATAGCACATTAACTAGTATAAAACATAAAATACATACCACATGGTACATTGTAATGTACGCATGATTCAATGGGCCAAGTTGTCGGAGGTTGTACTGTACAAGGTCGTATATACAAAGGTGAGTTGTAATTTCCATGTTCATATATATATATAATAACAATTAATTAAAAAAAATACACTTGCAACTTTAGTTTTCAAAGAAACGTGTATATAACAATTCTAAATTGATCAGCACTCTAACCATTCTTTTATTTTGTATTTGATTGATTTTAAGATATATTCATTGCCCATTTATTTTGCTTGTCATGGTTGTTCTCATTTCTCAGGTCGTAGGTTTGAGCCTAGTTCAATCATTCGAACAACTAAACTTTGTGTCAGAGCAAGTTTGACAGTTAGTTGTTGTTTTTTTACTACAATTACAACAATGGTACTTGATGTAAAATTGTCTGATTGATTTTTTACAGATAAGTGGATAGGCAGTGAATCAATAACCAATTAAAATGAGTTGGGGCAGTCACTTTGACATGTCTGGAGGGTTCAGCTATGATGATGGAAACCAGAACAATGGAGCCCCCCAATCAATGCTTCAGTCTGGTGGATTCCAAACTGGTATGAAGAGACAACATACTGAGGATCCTGGGATGGGATACAAGAAACAAAAGCCGGAATATGGTGGTTATGAGAATGTAGGGGAGAGCTATGAGGACTCTGGTCCAGTGTCGTGGGGACAGATGGCAGATACGGGTCCCACATCTTGGGGTCAGGTGGAGGACGCGGGACCAACCTCATGGAATAATATGAATGATTTTGGTTCTGGGGAAACAGCAAGAGGAATGGAGGAACCAACTTCCTGGGGCGATATGGCCGAATTGACATCATGGAATCAACTTTCAGCTCCGAAAGAACCAAGTAGAGGGGGCGGTCAGAGGGGGAGAGGTCGTGGCGGAAGTGGCGCACAAGGACAATTTGGCGGGGGCAGTAGTGGGGGAGGTAGTTCATATGGAGGGGGTGGGAGTTATGGAGGAGGAGGCCAGAGTTATGGGGGCGGTGGACAGAAGTTTGGAAGGGGAGGTGGTGGTGGTAGAGGAGGTGGGGGACAGAAATTTGGAGGAGGGGGAGGTGATAGCGGGGGTTGGGGTGGAAGTGGAGGACTAAAACAAAGTTGGGGAAGAGGGGGTGGTGGAGGAGGAGGAGGTGGTAGAGGAGGGGCAGGAGGTGGTGGCAGAGGCGGAAGAGGAGGCTTTGACAGAGGGGGAAGAGGAGGTCGAGGTAAAATATGATATGTTTGGTTTGAACATATTTATTCATAGGTTATTTACAACATATTCCACAATAAACATAGTAAAGAGAATTGAACAAAAGAAAATAATTCTTATATAGTATCTTTCCACAATAAATAATATGTTTATGTTTTCTAATATTGATGTGCAATTTATGGCCACAGGACCATAAAATTTCTGAATCTCCAGAACAGTCCTGTCCAGTTTTAGATAAGATTTCATATGCTTGTGATTTTCCAATAGGGAAGAGATTATTTGTAGATTAGGGTCCATGTAATATTCAGGATAATCCTAATTTTATGGGTTTTTTTATGATCTCAAGAGATTTCTCAGTGAACTATTTTTAGCTCGTCTTTTTGAAAAAAACAAAGCTATTATCATGACCCTGGTGGAGGCGGCGGCGTCGTCCACTGGTTAAAGTTTTATGTTTAGCTCAGCTTTATCTTTGTTTCTAAACAAACAACTCATGTTACGGTGACTAAACTTCATGAACACATTCATATCATGTTATACAAACAATGAATATAGCTAACTTACCTAAATTTACATACTTTGAAATTTTTTTTTTTTTTAAATCAATTTTATTTTTCAGTAATACTATTAATTCTGTAAGCTGATCACCATTAACTAAAAAAAAGTTTACATCACTGACCTTGACCTATTAAATGGACTTTCCTGCCCGAGCCCAACCCCCACCCTGCTTCCCCCCCCCCACCCCATCCACGCCCATTTTTTTTTTTTTTTTTTTTTTTAAATTTTGTTTTGTATTAAATCAAATACTCTGCCCCATTTCAACTTTGTTACCGGCCCCAAGACCCTCACTCATACCCAACCCCCATCCCTGCCCATTTTTTTATTTTTATTTTTTGAATTTTGTTTTGTTTTAAATTAAATACTTTGCCCCATTTTAACTTTGTTACTGACCCCAAGGACATCCCCCCACCCCCATTGTTTTTTTTTTTCTTTTAAATTTTGTTTTGTTTTAAATTTAATACTATTCTGCCCCTTTGTTACCAACCCCAAGACCCCCCGCCCCCTCCAATTGTTTTCTTAAAATTTTGTTCTGTATTGAAGTAGATACACTGTCCCTTTTCAACTTTGTTACCAACCCCAAGACACCCTCCCTCCAACTTTTTTTTATTTTATTAAACTAAACAGTCCTGTTTATTAAACTTTGGCACATACACCCCCACATCCACACCCAGATTTTAAAATTAAATTAAATACATTTCAGCTTAAGTACCGGCTAGCTAGCCTTAGCCAGACATAGACAAAGTGTATATTCTGTCCTAATATTCCTACTTGCACACACATGTATCTACTATTTTGCTAATATGAAAGATGGTTTCATTCATACAGATATATCTGTTTTTCTGATGGAACATTATAATATACTGTTCTGTGATCGACAAGGCTGGAATAGTCGAGCTAACGTTGTTCTTCGACATCTCTATTTTTTTTTGTGATTTTTTTTTAAATCTGATTTATTTTTTCGGTAATAGTATTGATTTTTTTAAACTAATCACCATCAAGTTTAAAAAGTTTACTTCACTGACTTTGACCTTCATAATAGATTTGGAAAAAGGACGAGCGTCTGCACCCGCTTGTGGTGCTTTTGTTTGATAAGGTCATTATAAATTAATTGCTAGATTCTCGTCCAAAGTGGGAGAATTTTATTTTTTATTTTTTGTATTTTAAAAAAATTAATTATTTTATAAAAATAAAAACAGTTGGGGCAGCATGAAAATTAGGGGGCAGGCGGGGATAATAATCAACCAATTAATTTATTATGGCCTAATTGTTAAAATTAATTAAATGATATTTTCACTGTTTTGAATTATACATGTAAAAAAATTGAAATATTAATTAAATCTTGCTCATGACAACTCCAGTAATGTGTAATAGCTTGAAACCCTACATTAGAACACGTGGCCCAATGGTAGAGCATCAAACCCACGGCTATGTGTGGTGTCCTTGATTAAGACATTTATTCCGCATATGCTTAGTACTGGTTCTACCCAGGAAGATTTGAGTATGATTTGTACAAGTTGTTATTATTTGTTTCACAATTGAAGTAAAATAAATAAGTATTAAACCCTGCAAACTTAAATGTCTATATATATTAACATGTGAAAAAAAAACAAGCACATTACAATGTAATCATTGTTTACAGTGGTGATAATATTATACTGTATTTACATTTATCTCTTGTATTGTTATGCTTTGTCATGTTTACACCTGTTGTCACTTCATTTTTTAGGAGGATTTGGTGGTGGTAACAAAAATCTGTCCCTAGTGGAAAAGGTATATATATTGTAAATTTGCTTTTTTTACAAAAAAATCCTTAATTGATTTAATAGTGTAGGCAGTCGTGAAGCACGGATATATTTATTTTGTACCTCGATGTCCTTCAATGGAAGCTTCTTCTGAGACATTTAAACATGTTAATTTGATTTCTGAATGTTTTGCAAAATTGTGTACTTACAGTGCTTTCCCTAATTTTAGTTGACTGTCCAAAGTAAAAGGGGTTGGTTGTTTTTTTGCATAAAGGCTGCATAACTTATACTGGTTGCATTGGTGGTGCCAAATTAAACTTCACTATCAAAGCAAAATATGTTTTAAAGGGTAGATTCTCAGTCCATAGTAGCCAGTGGTCAGAACAAGAGTTGTCGTGTGAAGCCCCCAGCCCTTAGGGACAGCCCTGTACTTATATGTATCCTTCCTTGAGCCTATATAGAATTTTGTTGTTTATTTTTGCATGAACGCTTACCCATATGCCCATTAACAGTCGTTTTAAGTTCTAGATGTTCACTTACACGGTACAGAAAAGTCAGAACTTGAAAAAAGCTGCTCTTTTTTCTTTTGATACCGACTATATAAAGATACATCATATATATATATAATATTATATGATACTCTTAACTTGATATGCAAAGTGCAGTAACTGCATTTATCCATGTAACCCTTGGAAACAGACATGGTAGTGCGGAGGCATACAGAAGTGTGTTCTAAGGTTGGTTAGCTTGGTATAATATGAAGAAGTAAGGTGTAATATTATGTGTGTGTTGCTGCGTGAGATTATCACTGGTTTGATAGGAATTTCGGCAGAGCCTCGGGTTTGATAAAAAACAGAGAAACCTGTCATTGCCTGGACTTAATATCCATCAACACTCTCTAGTAGACACCAGCATGACATGACTGGCAGGCATAAAAGAGATGCTTAACACCATTTCAATATATGAAGCCAAGTGGTAGTGCAGTAGATGGAGCGATTGATGTCACGCTAGAGGTTATGGGTTTAATCCCAGGCACGACACAGTGGCCTCTGGAAAACAACTCTTTACTGGTTCTGCCCAGGAAATGGACTTTGGAATCATAAACGCTAAGCTCATTTCAGATCTCGGAGCATACTTCAGTTAAATTATTTTTATTATTTTATAATGTACACGGCTCTTAAAAATGTATTGATATCTTATACATTTATTCCACAGTTTGAGAAATTCTGTAATTTTCTGCGAGGTGACACTGCTAGGGTGAATGCCATCCAGTCTATAGAGAATGCATGCATGGCTACCGGCCTGTACCTCAAATGTGATTATGTGGGTGATGAACTGCCCAGGGCCTACAACAGGTAAACTTGATTGATTGAATAATGAATATTTAGCGTCATTTTCATGCCATTGAGGGCTAACAGACGATCAATTAACCTAACCACTGTTTCTTTTGATCCTGCAAGGTTAACCAGTACACGAGCACACCCCATCTCTGCAAGTTACCGATAACTTTCCCACATCAATCAGTGGTGAGAGACGAATGATAATGAAACACAATGTCGTATATCAATCATCGCGGAGACTTGCCAGGCAGAGATTCAAATTCATGACCACTGGATTGATAGTCAGATGCCCAACCGACTGAACTAATCGGGCCCGGCTAGGTAAACTTGAAGGCATGATGTCTGTATACATATGTTGTGACTGTCTTGATTTTGCGGCAAGCATACATCTGTTCAACTGATGTCTTGTTTTTACCTCTGCGGCTTTAACTGAAGCCATGGGATCACATTAGATAAACAATATTATGACAAAAGAGAGAAATACATTTTACATGAATGGTCGTTTATTATTTGATTTATTAAACGATTTGGCAAAAATATATTAGTTGAGGCTTTGTCTAGCATTATATCATTTTTGCCAACGAGTTTAATAAATTAGATAATAAATGAGCACAAATGTAAGATTTCTTTTTATCACATAACTCGACAAAATAATACAGTTGCCATTTACGTCGTATGACGTAATGTCACAAAATAACATAATTTTACCATGATCAATCAACATCATTGATGTATTTGGAGTTGTTGGAACATTTCGGCAATTTACATACGAGAGCCAAGATATGCAGGAAACACTGAATGATAAATCAGAACTGATATTACACTACATGTAGGTTAATATCAAATATGTCCTGGGTTTATTACACTCCTGCACCATAAATTATCTTATTGTTGCTACATGAGTGATGGCAAGAATAGAATACTAGCTCATGCATTTTGTAACAAATGACAATTTCAGTGTTGAAATTACTGTTGGAACATTTTAGTTCTTGATACAAATGGAGTAACTCCTTTAATATAAAGGCAAATTATCCAATATATTCATTTCCCTTTGTGATACATGTATTGACTGCATACTCGCTACCTGTGATACATGTATTGACTGCATACTCGCTACCTGTGATACATGTACATGTATTGACTGCATACTCGCTACCTGTGATACATGTATTGACTGCATACTCGCTACCTGTGATACATATATTGACTGCATACTCGCTACCTGTGGTACATGTATTGACTGCATACTCGCTACCTGGGATACATGTATTGACTGCATACTCGCTACCTGTAGGTTTTTTGGTTTTTTTTGCTAAATAACTATAGCTTTCTTTAAAATGCTACCTGTAACAAATATATAAAAAGGAAGTCAGTGATAAAAATGGCCTTGAATCCATCAGAAAAATAAATGTAATATTTTTTGTGCTTCTTTGTCATTGCAGGGCTTAGTCTGTAATGTGTCTGACTGTCATTCAAGGAGTCTCAAAATGAGTCCCTTCCCTGGCACAGTCTCTGCGAATCTCTCGTACTGAATATACGGGGAAATAGTTAGTGAACAAAGAGATGAAGTGTGCCTAGTACCCGTTAACTGCCTAGAGGATCTCAGGACCGATGGTTAGGTGCACTGTCCACCGTTATATAACTGAAATACTGTTGGAAAAAGGAGGAAAAGCACAAACAAAACTTACCCAAAAATATTAAAACTCTGTTTAGCCTTATTTAGTGAATATTGATTGTCACTGAGTATTGGTGACTATTTTCATGTATGGCTATTTATTTTCCATAACATTTTTTAACCACAGGCAGATTTTCACGGGTCGCCTACACATCAATGGGATATTCCTGGCGCGCTGTGTTGGTTGTAACAAGAAAGACATGAAACACGAAGTTTACAACAAAGCTCTCAGTATCCTCACCAAGTCAACTATCACCGACATCAATAATCTCAAAGACCCGGGTGTGGATATGGTCAAGTAAGTGAAATACAGTATAACTTCCATATATCGAAGTTCAGGGGACCGTCATGAAAAGTTCGATATACCGGGACTTCGATATATGTGCATGTCTGGATCACTCGATGGTAATGGTAAAAGTTCGATTGTTAATGAGATCGCAACATGTAAATGACCGTAGATCTACCTGTCATACGTTTACTAGTAAGGGTAAGTTGAAAAAAAAACTGAATTAAATCGAGTTTATTATTAATTGAATTCCTGCATGTCATTTAAAAATCAATATAACTATAGCACTACAAACATGTACAAACATAAAAACTTACACGGAGCACTTCCGGTATACGAAAATAAGCACATACATGTACATGAATATTTCATCAGCACATCAACTGGTACAAACACACATGAATAAATCATCAACATACATGTACAATAAACATAAATAAATGTTCATAAATTACACTTGTAAGATAACATGATACGAAACTAAACGTCATACAATGCGTGCGATTTACACGTACGTTATGTAATCACGTATCACGTATTTGTAATCATGACAGACGCAGCCGCCATGTTTGCGTACACGAAGTTATTGTTTTTATCAGTAAATTATCACCATTCTACCTTTAAGTAATCAAATGTTTATTAAAGCGTGACTCCTAACAAACATTTATCTGAGCACTCGAAGGGACTTTACGCTATATGATCAGCGGGGCCTTTGTTCCTACGATTATCGCAATGGTGCACCGCAGGTGTGAAATACATGTACATCACTCCCGCGAGAAATTTTGAACAGGTAATCGATATTCCATACATAAATGGTTAATGATGTGTAAAAGGACTCTTTGGGGTCGTGGAAAAACTTCGATATACTGAAAAATTCGATATGTATAACTTCGATATATTTGCGGTTTTTCCATATAGATTTAGAAGGAAAAAAGTTGGGACTTGAGAAAAAGTTCGATATACCGAGAAATTCGATATATTGAAGTTCGATATATGGAAGTTATACTGTATTCTGATCCTCCTGTCACCCCATTCCCCAGTCACAATATTTGGACATCCTCCTCTTTACTATTATTCTCTCTCTGGTCCTCCATCTCTTTCTCTCCTTGTATTAATCCACAAGTCTACATTATATGTATCTGCTTTCTTACCCCAGAGTAAACCAATGATCTTCTAGGTTTAAATAGAGATAGGGATCCTCGAAATTGTTGTCATATTCATTTATTCTTTTTTTGTTGTGTTGATTATTGTGATTACATCACTGTAACTCTTCAGTGCTGGCACTATCAATATTCTAGGTTCATTCTTTATAATCTTTATAGATCAGTGTTCTTGTTATGTTTTGTACTTTAAGAGTCTGGCATCATATAACCTTTTTGCTTTAACACCATACAACATAAGTTACAATGTGTAATAAGAATTAATCATTCAGTTACAGATAAGCAATCTGTCACTTGTTATTCAGGGCTAGTGTTGAAAAGTACCTGAAGACATCTGGTCCCGCCCACTACCAGGAAGGTGTCGGAGTGCCCTTGTACAAGGCGATGAATAATATAGCAGGTGAAGTATCCAAAAACCTGGACACAATCACCACTCTCATGACAGGGCTTCAGAAACTTATGGCGTATATGAAGGTAAAGAGATACTTTTTTATACCCTGCCATTAAAAGACTGGTGGGGCAATAAGAATTACGTCTGTCTGTTTACTTGTCAATGTCAGACACTGATGGATTGAATAGCTTTGGAGGCTTGAAATTGCCATTATGGTATGTTGTGGCAGTTAGAAATCATTAGAAAAGAAGAGGAATGTATTTAAAATAACTCCTGCTCCCACACTGCTACAGAGCCTGGATAGAACAGAATTGATAGTTAGCCAATTATAGAGACAAAGACTTAATACAACATAAGAGGGACGTAGTCACTTCTCCCTGAATTTCTTTCACTTCTCCCTATCTTATTTAAACTCTAATACTTGTGATTTACACATGCATAATGTAAAGGGGAGATAACCCTACATTTAAAGAGACTGAAGAACAAATTTGGCAATGAATATGCTAATTACACACAAACTTTGCTCCCTGCCCCTTTTTCTTGCTCACTGCCCCTTTTCCTGGTCTAGAAAATACACTAGTGTTTGTCTACATGTATCTTCTGAATGGGTTTATGTGTTTAATTGTTATTTAGGTGTGTACATGTAGCTGTATAATTATAAAATACAGGTAAAGTTTGATATTTGTCAATGTTGGTCAATTTACAGGAGTTTTAGTTCCTTTTCAACTTAATTTTTGCTGAAAATGTATTGATTAACAATGAATAACTTCCCAAGGGTTTATGTATTTAGTTAATGTTTGGTGTGTAAGCTGTATAATGTTAACATACAGGGCAAGTTTAACATTTGTCACAGTCTAAAATTTACAGGGGTAATGTTCCATTTTCAACCTAATTTTTTTTTGAAAAAATGATTTCTGGTCAATAACTTATCTATATTATGTAATTATTATTTGGTGTGTATTTTGGACAGAACTTGCATTTACTCATGATTGGAACTCCTTCACTATAAATATATGAACAGTTATATTTTCAAACATAATATACATGTAAGGAATGCAAGAAAAAGTAAATTGTTGTCATTTATAAAGCAAAGCCAAACTGGCAATCCTTCTTAAAAAAAATCATAATGAATTAAAAATACTTATCCAATAATAAGCCATTTTATATGTATTTCATGTATTAAGCAATTTACTAAAACAAGTTCCTTAGGGTATAGTGTATCTGACTATCAGTCCAGAGGTCGTGAGTTTGAATCCTTGCCAGGCCACAGTCTTCGTGATGATTGATACACAGCATTGCGTCTCATAGTCATTCGTCTCTCACCTCTGATTCAAGTGAGAAAGTTACTTGTGGAGATGAGTGTGCTTGAGTACTGGTTCCAGGGTTATTGATTGTCTGTTAGCACTCGGTGGCATAAAGCTTGATATTCAAACAAACAGATAAGAGGGATGTTCAGTATTATCTCCATATATTTACATTCGCACTGCAATCGGCCTAATGAACGATGTAGGTTTACTTCATTTCCCAATGAAAAACACTTGCAGCTGGGCGGAGCTAAAAGGACCAGTTTGCATTTCATTGGTTGCACGATTTTGTTTTGCTAGTGAGGCGTCACGTTGCCGTTAGTTTCACGTGACGTTTGCCGTATGTTGTCCTACAAATGCATGCACTTATTCAGTATGTTGACAATGTCACTGTTACATTCATGACATTGGCTTTGCGGTTTAATGCGTTTAATTTGCTTTTTAAATATCAAAATTACAAAAATAACGTAACAGTTTTATCTAAAATAGCTGGAGAATATATTGTCAATATAAGGATTAAAAGCCGAATTTTGAGTTTTCATCGAATGATGACAAACTTAAGGCTAGTTTAATGTTGCCGAAAAGCCCTTTCGGCTTCACGAACATTAAACTGGCCTAATGTTTTTCATCACCTCATGAAAACTCAAAATTCGGCTTTTAATCCTTAAGTGAAAGAATATTGGAAACCCATCTTTCTAATTTTGGGATCTTTTTATCCTCTTACAATGTCAGCACAAGGACCTGTCTTGGTTAGCACGAGATGCATTTGTTCCTTAAAGTTACCTTTTGTGGTCAGTATAAAAAATATAATAACACGTACATGTACATATTTGACGCGGTTGACTGCATGTTTTAATTACAGAGTACTGCCACACTGCCAGAAAATCCAATCTCCCGGTTAGAACAAGCAATGATCAGCTCTCGAAGCGGACTTGGTCATATCTTTAAATGTGAGACGAGAGATGATCAGGGAAAACCAATGTTTGAAGGAATGTTTATACTGGGTAAGTTACAAAGCATACTGAAGCATTCTCACAACAATTCCTTCATTGATGGAAGAATGGTGAAGGGGCATTCCATGTTATTCCCATCCGTTTGCCCAGTAAAAAACATAGCCGTGGTTCAATCATCCGCCACAGCTATGTGTGGTGTCCTTGAGCAAGACACTTTTCCGCATATGCTTAGTACTGGTTCTAACCAGGAAGACTTGGAGCATGATTTGCCTAAGTTGTAAGAACTTGGTTCACAATATAAATATGATAAGTTTAATCTAGTAAAAAGTTGGTTTCCGATCAATAAGGTGAAGGGGTCTGTGTTTAAAAATCCTATACAAGGAAAATGTAATTGTCAGACAGCATATGCCTTTTATTTATTTAATTGCATTCAGCTTTTCTTAAATAATTTACATCTGTGAGTGTGAACTTACTTACATGTAGTAAGTTATAGATATTGTTTAGGACAAATGAATAAATAGTTTTTGTCTTTCGCTCCATTTAGATCCATGAACCATGGAGAAAAAAAAGAAGAAAAAACAGAAATTCCTACCTACCAACCTAATTTTTTTCCAGCATGTGGCAGGAAACAAAAATATTTTTTCATTTGGCCTTAATGACATATAGATGACACATCTCAAAAAAAACAATCAACTTAACATCAGTTAAAACTTAATGACTATTTACAATAAATATTGTGCTCCATTTGTATTTGAAGAGGACACATGTATAGCTCGTGCAACAAACACTAACAAGAAAGCATGCAAGGCTGACACGTACACTGAAGCATGGGATGCCCTGCAGAACAAACCCATCACCGAGCTTGTTATACCGGTGGGGAGAGAGAAGGACGACGCGGAAGATGAACATCTGGAGAATGAGGCCATTGTTGCAGGCATAGCACAGGACAATACTGTATGTATAGACAGATTACCTATTCTGATTGTTTGCTTCTTTATGTCCCCTACATGTTTCATTGATGATGCAGGGGGCATGTAGGATTTCTCTTGCCCATCACAATTTGTAGTCTGGACTACTTCTGAAACTATTTGCTGATTTCTGTTATGAAATCTAGTTAGGCATCTGGCACCAGTGTCACTAATCATCTCAACTTTTTCACAACTCAAATTTTTGAAATGCTATAACTTTATTTACATTGCTTTTTGCATGTAAATCAACATTTGTTCCAATTCCAAATCTATGTGGATATTTAATGTGCAATGAGTTCCAAGTTATCAAACAGAATTTTTGTGGAGCACATGGTCCAGTGGTAGAGCATCAAACCCAGTATTGGAGGGTATGGTGTCTTTCGGCAAGATGCACAGGTTTAGTACTGGTGCTACCCAGGAATATCTTGAGCGTGATTTGTGTAAGTTGCAATAATTGTTTTCATAATCAAAGTAAAATAAATAATATAATAGGCTAAATAGAGACTTTTTTTGAGCTTGATATGTTTAGTGAAGCCAGCCCCTGGTTATTATGTTACTGTCTATTGACTTGTGACACAGTTATGGCCCATTAACTTAATTTACTGGTAATTATTGCCCAGCCTACTATTCCTTAATTTCTTAACTGATTTTGCCAGGGAGTGTCAGTATGAATTCTACTTGCACTCGAATTTTGGTGACTCTTTGATTATTATACCCTCAGATACAAAGTATATGGGGGCTATATAGAAGTCGTGCTCGTCGGTCAGGCAGTCAGTCTGTGGACAATTTTTGTTATCGCTTTTTCTCAGCAACCATTGGCTGGAATTCAACGTGGGTGACTGGTACCAAGCCTAGTTGCGCATATTGTCGGCATGTTGCACGAAATTAATTTTTCAAAGAGTTATGGCCCTTTGAATTTTTCATACATGTCCGTCTTTGGACAATTTTTGTGTTGCTATTTCTCAGCAACCATTGGACGGAATTCAATGAAACTTCACAAGGGTGACTGGTACCAAACCTTGTTGTGCATATTGTCAGCATGTTGCACGAGAATAACTTTTCTATGAGTTACATGCAATAACTGTGTCAGGGCGCCGTCTGGTGGTATTCATCACCTTCAGTGATATTTCTAGTTTTTGCTGGTAATCTTGTCCAGTTAATCCTAAACGTATCTACTATGTAACATTACTTGTCCATTTAAAAGTTCACAAAGTTTGAAAGGAATAGTATGTAACACACAGGAAACAGTGTTGAAGACCCAGAGGCATATTGTGTTTAAATTGTCTGTCTGTCCATCTGTCATTCCATCCATCAAACTTTTGCATCTGTACTTTGTGAAATCAGCTCCTGAAGTATAAATGGGATTCAATTAAAACTTGGCATACATCATCAATTCGACATGAGAATATTGATTTATTGTCCTTTTAAGATCTCTACAATATTACAATAAACTGACTTGATTTATATAATACATCTTATTTCTTTCACTGTATTTTCCTGGGGCATGCATCATAGAATGTTGACATTTTTTTTGTTAGCTAATAATTTCAAATGATGATATGAACATTGTCAAATTTTGTAATTTATTCACATTCACAGGAAGGTCCACCGCCCATACCTAAACCATCATTGAAGGATGCGCAAATTGAAGAGAAACTCCGCAGCTTGTGTAATTCCCTGTCATCCAGTGCGTTCACTGATAATAATATCTCCATTATTGACAACAGTGTGTATAACAGTGGCCTCACGGCCATGTGTCTGTACAAGCGTACGTATCCTGCATCAGAAGATTGTGCCTGCTGTGAACTTTACATCGATAGTCTTCTTATAGCAACCGGTACGTACATGTATGTATTGGGGCCTGGGGTTGTCCGTGTCCGTGTCTAAAGCGCAGTCACAAGATCACTAAATTCTCACCACAAAGGTTGTTGGTTAGAGTCCCATTTGTGGAAGGACAGTGATTCTGATCAAGTTCATTATGGTGTTTTCCTCCGCCAATAAAACTGTATATACACATTTGGAGATTTTTTTAAATATACACTGAAATGTTATGATTTTTATCTTGGAGATTGAACTGTCTTTGAAAAATAACATTTAATTTGAAGATTGTACTTTCTTTGAAATATATTTAAATATCATCTTGTAGAACAAACTGTAAATTTTTATTTTACAGTGAAACCTTCTGAATAGAAGTTAATTAAAAGAAAACATTATCCTGTCTTATGTATTTTGTTGTACCTATACAGCAAACACTGTTATTTAGTAATCTCTACTAAACCATATTCATTCAGTATGCTTTTCCAATGTTTCAGGCTACATCTGACACAAACTTTATTATTTCCTTTCTACTTGGCCATTGTTTGTCCAATGTTCCAGGCTACATCTGACACAAACTTTATTATTTCCTTTCTACTTGGCCATTGTTTGTCCAATGTTCCATGCTACATCTGACACATTTTATTATTTCCTTTCTACTAGGTTAGTGTTTGTCCAATGTTTCAGGCTACATCTGACACAAACATTATTATTTCCTTTCTACTTGGCCATTGTTTGTCCAATGTTCCAGGCTACATCTGACACAAACTTTATTATTTCCTTTCTACTTGGCCATTGTTTGTCCAATGTTCCAGGCTACATCTGACACAAACTTTATTATTTCCTTTCTACTTGGCCATTGTTTGTCCAATGTTCCAGGCTACATCTGACACATTTTATTATTTCCTTTCTACTAGGTTAGTGTTTGTCCAATGTTTCAGGCTACATCTGACACAAACATTATTATTTCCTTTCTACTTGGCCATTGTTTGTCCAATGTTCCAGGCTACATCTGACACAAACTTTATTATTTCCTTTCTACTTGGTTAGTGTTTGTCCAATGTTTCAGGCTACATCTGACACAAACTTTATTATTTCCTTTCTACTTGGCCATTGTTTGTCCAATGTTCCAGGCTACATCTGACACAAACTTTATTATTTCCTTTCTACTTGGCCATTGTTTGTCCAATGTTCCAGGTTACATCTGACACAAACTTTATTATTTCCTTTCTACTTGGCCATTGCTTGTCCAATGTTCCAGGCTACATCTGACACAAACTTTATTATTTCATTTCTACTTGGCCATTGTTTGTCCAATGTTTCAGGCTACATGTACATCTGACACAAACTTTATTATTTCATTTCTACTTGGCCATTGTTTGTACAATGTTTCAGGCTACATTTCACACAAACTTTATTATTTCCTTTCTACTTGATTAGTGTTTGTCTAATGTTTCAGGCTACGTCTGACACAAACTTTATTATTTCCTTTCTACTTGGCCATTGTTTGTCCAATGTTCCAGGCTACTTCTGACACAAACTTTATTATTTCCTTTCTACGTGGCCATTGTTTGTCCAATGTTCCAGGCTACATCTGACACAAACTTTATTATTTCCTTTCTACTTGGCCATTGTTTGTCCAATGTTCCAGGCTACATCTGACACAAACTTTATTAATTCCTTTCTACTTGGCCATTGTTTGTCCAATGTTTCAGGCTACATCTCACACAAACTTTATTATTTCCTTTCTACTTGGCCATTGTTTGTCCAATGTTCCAGGTGTCATTTGACACAAACTTTATTATTTCCTTTCTACTTGGCCATTGTTTGTCCAATGTTCCAGGTTACATCTGACACAGACTTTATTATTTCCTTTCTACTTGGCCATTGCTTGTCCAATGTTCCAGGCTACATCTGACACAAACTTTATTATTTCATTTCTACTTGGCCATTGTTTGTCCAATGTTTCAGGCTACATGTACATCTGACACAAACTTTATTATTTCATTTCTACTTGGCCATTGTTTGTACAATGTTTCAGGCTACATTTGACACAAACTTTATTATTTCCTTTCTACTTGATTAGTGTTTGTCTAATGTTTCAGGCTACATCTGACACAAACTTTATTATTTCCTTTCTACTTGGCCATTGTTTGTCCAATGTTCCAGGCTACTTCTGACACAAACTTTATTATTTCCTTTCTACGTGGCCATTGTTTGTCCAATGTTCCAGGCTACATCTGACACAAACTTTATTATTTCCTTTCTACTTGGCCATTGTTTGTCCAATGTTCCAGGCTACATCTGACACAAACTTTATTATTTCCTTTCTACTTGGTTAGTGTTTGTCCAATGTTTCAGGCTACATCTGACACAAACTTTATTATTTCCTTTCTACTTGGCCATTGTTTGTCCAATGTTCCAGGCTACATGTACATCTGACACAAACTTTTATTATTTCCTTTCTACTTGGCCATTGTTTGTCCAATGTTCCAGGCTACATCTGACACAAACTTTATTATTTCCTTTCTACTTGGTTAGTGTTTGTCCAATGTTTCAGGCTACATCTGACACAAACTTTATTATTTCCTTTCTACTTGGCCATTGTTTGTCCAATGTTCCAGGCTACTTCTGACACAACTTTATTAATTCCTTTCTACTTGGCCATTGTTTGTCCAATGTTCAAGGCTACATCTGACACAAACTTTATTATTTCCTTTCTACCTGGCCATTGTTTGTCCAATGTTCCAGGCTACATCTGACACAAACTTTATTATTTCATTTCTACTTGGCCATTGTTTGTCCAATGTTCCAGGCTATATGTACATCTGACACAAATTTTATTATTTCCTTTCTACTTGGCCATTGTTTGTCCAATGTTCAAGGTTACATCTGACACAAACTTTATTAATTCCATTCTACTTGGCCATTGTTTGTCCAATGTTTCAGGCCACATCTCACACAAACTTTATTATTTCCTTTCTACTTGGCCATTGTTTGTCCAATGTTCCAGGCTACATGTACAACTGACACAAACTTTATTAATTCCTTTCTACTTGGCCATTGTTTGTCCAATGTTTCAGGCTACATCTGACACAAACTTTATTATTTCATTTCTACTTGGCCATTGTTTGTCCAATGTTCCAGGATACATGTACATCTGACACAAACTTAATTATTTCCTTTCTACTTGGCCATTGTTTGTCCAATGTCCCAGGCTACATCTGACACAAACTTTATTAATTCCTTTTTACTTGGCCATTATTTGTCCAATGTTTCAGGCTACATTTCACACAAACTTTATTATTTCCTTTCTACTTGGCCATTGTTTGTCCAATGTTCCAGGTGTCATTTGACACAAACTTTATTATTTCCTTTCTACTTGGCCATTGTTTGTCTAATGTTCCAGGTGTCATTTGACACAAAATTTATTATTTCATTTCTACTTGGCCATTGTTTGTCCAATGTTCCAGGTAACATCTGACACAAACTTTATTTATTCCATTGTACTTGGCCATTGTTTGTCCAATGTTTCAGGCTACATCTCACACAAACTTTATTATTTCCTTTCTACTTGGCCATTGTTTGTCCAATGTTCCAGGTGTCATTTGACACAAACTTTATTATTTCCTTTCTACTTGGCCATTGTTTGTCCAATGTTCCAGGCTACATGTACAACTGACACAAACTTTATTATTTCCTTTCTGCTTGGCCATTGTTTGTCCAATGTTCCAGGCTACATCTGACACAAATTTTATTATTTCATTTCTACTTGGCCATTGTTTGTCCAATGTTCCAGGCTACATGTACATCTGACACAAACTTTATTATTTCCTTTCTACCTGGCCATTGTTTGTCCAATGTTCCAGGCTACATCTGACACAAACTATATTAATTCCTTTCTACTTGGCCATTGTTTGTCCAATGTTTCAGGCTATATCTCACACAAACTTTATTATTTCCTTTCTACTTGGCCATTGTTTGTCCAATGTTCCAGGTTACATCTGACACAAACTTTATTAATTCCATTCTACTTGGCCATTGTTTGTCCAATGTTTCAGGCTACATCTCACACAAACTTTATTATTTCCTTTCTACTTGGCCATTGTTTGTCCAATGTTCCAGGTGTCTTTGGCCATATTTCCTTTCTACTTGGCCATTGTTTGTCCAATGTTCCAGACTACATGTACAACTGACACAAACTTTATTATTTCCTTTCTGCTTGGCCATTGTTTGTCCAATGTTCAAGGTTACATCTGACACAAACTTTATTATATCATTTCTACTTTGTCATTGTTTGTCCAATGTTCCAGGCTACATGTACATCTGACACAAACTTTATTATTTCCTTTCTACTTGGCCATTGTTTGTCCAATGTTCCAGGCTACATCTGACACAAACTTTATTAATTCCTTTCTACTTGGCCATTGTTTGTCCAATGTTTCAGGCTACATCTCACACAAACTTTATTATTTCCTTTCTACTTGGCCATTGTTTGTCCAATGTTCCAGGTGTCATTTGACACAGACTTAATATTTCCTTTCTACTTGGCCATTGTTTGTCCAATGTTCCAGGTGTCATTTGACACAAAATTTATTATTTCATTTCTACTTGGCCATTGTTTGTCCAATGTTCCAGGTTACATCTGACACAAACTTTATTAATTCCATTCTACTTGGCCATTGTTTGTCCAATGTTTCAGGTTACATCTCACACAAACTTTATTATTTCCTTTCTACTTGGCCATTGTTTGTCCAATGTTCCAGGTGTCATTTGACACAAACTTTATTATTTCCTTTCTACTTGGCCATTGTTTGTCCAATGTTCCAGGCTACATGTACAACTGACACAAACTTTATTATTTCCTTTCTGCTTGGCCATTGATTGTCTAATGTTCCAGGCTACATCTGACACAAACTTTATTATTTCATTTCTACTTGGCCATTGTTTGTCCAATGTTCCAGGCTACATGTACATCTGACACAAACATTTATTATTTCCTTTCTACTTGGCCATTGTTTGTCCAATGTTCCAGGCTACATCTGACACAAATTTTATTATTTCCTTTCTACTTGGTTAGTGTTTGTCCAATGTTTCAGGCTACATCTGACACAAACTTTATTATTTCCTTTCTACTTGGCCATTGTTTGTCCAATGTTCCAGGCTACTTCTGACACAAACTTTATTAATTCCTTTCTACTTGGCCATTGTTTGTCCAATGTTCAAGGCTACATCTGACACAAACTTTATTATTTCCTTTCTACCTGGCCATTGTTTGTCCAATGTTCCATGCTACATCTGACACAAACTTTATTATTTCATTTCTACTTGGCCATTGTTTGTCCAATGTTCCAGGCTACATGTACATCTGACACAAACTTTATTATTTCCTTTCTACTTGGCCATTGTTTGTCCAATGTTCCAGGTTACATCTGACACAAACTTTATTATTTCCATTCTACTTGGCCATTGTTTGCCCAATGTTTCAGGCTACATCTCACACAAACTTTATTATTTCCTTTCTACTGGGCCATTGTTTGTCCAATGTTCCAGGTGTCATTTGACAAAAACTTTATTATTTCCTTTCTACTTGGCCATTGTTTGTCCAATGTTCCAGGCTACATCTGACACAAATTTTATTATTTCCTTTCTTCTTGGTTAGTGTTTGTCCAATGTTTCAGGCTACATCTGACACAAACTTTATTATTTCCTTTCTACTTGGCCATTGTTTGTCCAATGTTCCAGGCTACTTCTGACACAAACTTTATTAATTCCTTTCTACTTGGCCATTGTTTGTCCAATGTTCAAGGCTACATCTGACACAAACTTTATTATTTCCTTTCTACCTGGCCATTGTTTGTCCAATGTTCCAGGCTACATCTGACACAAACTTTATTATTTCATTTCTACTTGGCCATTGTTTGTCCAATGTTCCAGGCTACATGTACATCTGACACAAACTTTATTATTTCCTTTCTACTTGGCCATTGTTTGTCCAATGTTCCAGGTTACATCTGACACAAACTTTATTATTTCCATTCTACTTGGCCATTGTTTGTCCAATGTTTCAGGCTACATCTCACACAAACTTTATTATTTCCTTTCTACTGGGCCATTGTTTGTCCAATGTTCCAGGTGTCATTTGACAAAAACTTTATTATTTCCTTTCTGCTTGGCCATTGTCCAATGTTCCAGGCTACATCTGACACAAACTTTATTATTTCATTTCTACTTGGCCATTGTTTGTCCAATGTTCCAGGCTACATGTACATCTGACACAAACTTTATTATTTCCTTTCTACTTGGCCATTGTTTGTCCAATGTCCCAGGCTACATCTGACACAAACTTTATTAATTCCATTTTGCTTGGCTATTGTTTGTCCAATGTTTCAGGCTACATCTGACACAAACTTTATTATTTCCTTTCTACTTGGCCATTGTTTGTCCAATGTTCCAGACTACATGTACAACTGACACAAACTTTATTATTTCCTTTCTGTTTGGCCATTGTTTGTCCAATGTTCAAGGTTACATCTGACACAAACTTTATTATTTCATTTCTACTTTGTCATTGTTTGTCCAATATTCCAGGCTACATGTACATCTGACACAAACTTTATTATTTCCTTTCTACTTGGCCATTGTTTGTCCAATGTTCCAGGCTACATCTGACACAAACTTTATTAATTCCTTTCTACTTGGCCATTGTTTGTCCAATGTCTCAGGCTACATCTCACACAAACTTTATTATTTCCTTTCTACTTGGCCATTGTTTGTCCAATGTTCCAGGTGTCATTTGACACAAACTTTATTATTTCCTTTCTACTTGGCCATTGTTTGTCCAATGTTCCAGATTACATGTACAACTGACACAAACTTTATTATTTCCTTTCTGTTTGGCCATTGTTTGTCCAATGTTCAAGGTTACATCTGACACAAACTTTATTATTTCATTTCTACTTTGTCATTGTTTGTCCAATATTCCAGGCTACATGTACATCTGACACAAACTTTATTATTTCCTTTCTACTTGGCCATTGTTTGTCCAATGTTCCAGGCTACATCTGACACAAACTTTATTAATTCCTTTCTACTTGGCCATTGTTTGTCCAATGTTTCAGGCTACATCTCACACAAACTTTATTATTTCCTTTCTACTTGGCCATTGTTTGTCCAATGTTCCAGGTGTCATTTGACACAAAATTTATTATTTCATTTCTACTTGGCCATTGTTTGTCCAATGTTCCAGGTTACATCTGACACAAACTTTATTTATTCCATTCTACTTGGCCATTGTTTGTCCAATGTTTCAGGCTACATCTCACACAAACTTTATTATTTCCTTTCTACTTGGCCATTGTTTGTCCAATGTTCCAGGTGTCATTTGACACAAACTTTATTATTTCCTTTCTACTTGGCCATTGTTTGTCCAATGTTCCAGGCTACATGTACAACTGACACAAACTTTATTATTTCCTTTCTGCTTGGCCATTGTTTGTCCAATGTTCCAGGCTACATCTGACACAAACTTTATTATTTCATTTCTACTTGGCCATTGTTTGTCCAATGTTCCAGGCTACATGTACATCTGACACAAACTTTATTATTTCATTTCTACTTGGCCATTGTTTGTCCAATGTTCCAGGCTACATGTACATCTGACACAAACTTTATTATTTCCTTTCTACCTGGCCATTGTTTGTCCAATGTTCCAGGCTACATCTGACACAAACTTTATTATTTCCTTTCTACTTGGCCATTGTTTGTCCAATGTTCCAGGTTACATCTGACACAAACTTTATTAATTCCATTCTACTTGGCCATTGTTTGTCCAATGTTTCAGGCTACATCTCACACAAACTTTATTATTTCCTTTCTACTTGGCCATTGTTTGTCCAATGTTCCAGGTGTCATTTGACACAAACTTTATTATTTCCTTTCTACTTGGCCATTGTTTGTCCAATGTTCCAGACTACATGTACAACTGACACAAACTTTATTATTTCCTTTCTGTTTGGCCATTGTTTGTCCAATGTTCAAGGTTACATCTGACACAAACTTTATTATTTCATTTCTACTTTGTCATTGTTTGTCCAATATTCCAGGCTACATGTACATCTGACACAAACTTTATTATTTCCTTTCTACTTGGCCATTGTTTGTCCAATGTTCCAGGCTACATCTGACACAAACTTTATTAATTCCTTTCTACTTGGCCATTGTTTGTCCAATGTTTCAGGCTACATCTCACACAAACTTTATTATTTCCTTTCTACTTGGCCATTGTTTGTCCAATGTTCCAGGTGTCATTTGACACAAACTTTATTATTTCCTTTCTACTTTGCCATTGTTTGTCCAATGTTCCAGGTGTCATTTGACACAAAATTTATTATTTCATTTCTACTTGGCCATTGTTTGTCCAATGTTCCAGGTTACATCTGACACAAACTTTATTTATTCCATTCTACTTGGCCATTGTTTGTCCAATGTTCCAGGTGTCATTTGACACAAACTTTATTATTTCCTTTCTACTTGGCCATTGTTTGTCCAATGTTCCAGGCTACATGTACAACTGACACAAACTTTATTATTTCCTTTCTGCTTGGCCATTGTTTGTCTAATGTTCCAGGCTACATCTGACACAAACTTTATTATTTCATTTCTACTTGGCCATTGTTTGTCCAATGTTCCAGGCTACATGTACATCTGACACAAACTTTATTATTTCCTTTCTACTTGGCCATTGTTTGTCCAATGTTCCAGGCTACATCTGACACAAACTTTATTAATTCCTTTCTACTTGGCCATTGTTTGTCCAATGTTTCAGGCTACATCTCACACAAACTTTATTATTTCCTTTCTACTGGGCCATTGTCCAATGTTCCAGGTGTCATTTGACACAAACTTTATTATTTCCTTTCTACTTGGCCATTGTTTGTCCAATGTTCCAGGTGTCATTTGACACAAAATTTGTTATTTCATTTCTACTTGGCCATTGTTTGTCCAATGTTCCAGTCTACATCTGACACAAAATTTATTATTTTATTTTTACTTGGCCATTGCTTGTCCAATGTTCCGGCTACATCTGATACAAACTTAATAATTCATTTCTACTTGGCCATTGTTTGTCCAATGCTTCAGGCTACATCTGACACAAATTTTATTATTTCATTTCTGCTAGGCCATTGTTTGACCAATGTTCCAGGTAAATCTGACAAAAACTTTATTATTTCATTTCTACTTAGCCAGTTTGCCCAGGTTTCTGTACTTTATATACTTTGATTGTTGTTTTACAGGTCATGGCAACTCGAGAATAGCGTGTATGAATGAGGCGTACAATAGTGCATTTGAGATCCTCCAGACGACCTCGCCAGAACTCATTCTGCAGAATCATAGAAAACTGAAAGCCTCGGAGACTGCAGGTACATATTGTATGATCTGTTTACTTTGGAATTGATGCAAACAGATGATTATTGCAAGAATGTTGAAGTGCCATAAAGTGATTCACCTGTCTGTTTATCCACTTGTCTGAGATAATTGTCCCCTCTGTCACTGGTGAACGATTTAGGGCCAATGTGGTCCTCTTGTTCTTTTTGTTGTCAGTTAACCTTAACATCTATTACAGGACCGTATGTGTTGGAAGTAGTAGTGAAGGGGGCCACTGGACAACACAGAGAATCCAACATTGCATCCCTGCGTCGCTACGGCTTTGACCCGGATGACAAGTCAAAATCACTGTCAGATTTTGTGATTATTGAAACTTCAAACTGGCACACAGACAGACGGACAAACGCATTCTGTATACTCCAGCACAGCGCCACTACCAATGGGATGTTGCTGCAGTGGGCGTCGACTAATGTACGCACTCCTGGGTCCACAAATTACAAAAATGAATCAAGACCAGTTGGAAAATTTAAGTAAGTTTATTGAGCAATAATTTCATAAATTTTAAACTCAACTATTGATTATGATTATGTTAAATTTGATACATGCCATTGCATTAGTGTCAGTGTCGGCGTGAGTGTCCCAGTTGCGTTAAAGTTTTGGTGCAAGTTGTTCATAAGCGTGCATTGCTTGCAGTCATATAGATGAAACTTGGAATAACTGTGCATGCATTACTCTGAGGCAGTGCATATCATATTGGGCTGCTTACTTCAAAATCAAAGTCATATTGCAGGGTGAAAAGATCACACAAGTTGTCTTAAAACTTTTTGTTAAAGTTTTGGTACAAGTTGTGATTTATGGGTATTTAATGCAAGAGTTATGATAGCTGAAATGTCACTTATTGCATTATTTGATGTTGTGTGCACTCAAGTACGCACAGTCTTCATTTGATCTTGAAATAATCTTTAGTTTATTGACACTCTGTGTATAGGTTCCAAACATGAAAAGGAAGTGTGCGATTGGTTTGAGGATAATTTGTTGATGTCGCTACTTATTCAATATAGAAAACAGTTTCCTCATCAGCAATTTTAGTTTCCTTTAAAAGTGTCTTTACTGAGAAACTCTTTATTATATTTAAATACATCATCTATAATTATTCTGGCTGACTTGTTATGGGAATATATGGACAGTTTTGTATTCCTTGTTTTAATATTATATGAGTTAAGTCCCTTTTTAATAAAGTTACATTTCCATTAAGTGTGTGCTTTAATAATAACTTGAACATATGTATCAATTTACTTTTGAGTATTTAAAAATATGCAAGCATGTTATCCTTCCGAAAGCTCTTGTTATTTGTCAGATACATTAAATTACTCATTAGTCTTGTATAAATCATTGAATGAAGTGCAACGAGAATCAGAAAAAATCTCCACTTTTGTTTTGAAAAAGGAAAGGTTTTAGTAATTGGTATTTACTAAAAGATAAAAGCTGCGCTGATTCTATATCTAATGCATATCACAGGAAGCTGTTTTCTCAAGTTGTACATCAATGCATTGTCAAATCCAAACGTAATAGTTACACAAAAAACAAATTTGTATAATTTCTTCATTAAGTAGAGGAACACAATGGATTCTGTTGCACCATGTCAGTTATGTAATTGAAATTAAGTCTGGTTAAAAAGATAATGGTCAGGGCTGCTTTTTAGTTCACCGGGACGATGTCCAAGGAGAGCTGATGCCATGATAGTCATCGGCGTCATCTGTAGAAACCCAGGTCAAACTTTTGTGTTTAAGTTTAAGATATCTATGCAACCACTGATTGGATGTGAATGAAACTCTGCATGTGTGTTCAACATCATCAATGGAACACACAGAGACAAGAACCATAACTCTGGATTGCATTTTGGTACAGTTATGGCCCTTTTTGGACTGAGACACCCAGGTTAAACTTTTATGTTTCGTTGCGTTTAAGTTTAAGATACCTATGCAACCACTCGTTGGATAGGAATGAAACTTCACATGTGTGTTCATCATCAGCAATGGAACACACAGAGACAAGAACCATAACTCTGGGTTGCATTTTGGCAGAGTAATGGCCCTTTTTTTTTACTTAATTTTTCAGGTTAAAGTTTTTTTATCATATAAGATATATACACAACCACTCATTGGATATGAATGAAACTTCGCATTTGTGTTCACCATCATCAATGGAACACACACAGACAAGCACCATAACTTTGGATTGCATTTTGGCACAGTTATGGCCTTTTTTTTAACTTAATTTTTCAGGTTAAAGTTTTTTATCAGGTAATATATCTATGTAACTACTCATTGGATATGAATGAAACTTCACATGTGTATTCACCATCATCGATGGAATACACAGAGACAAGAACCGTAACTCTGGTTTGCATTTTGGCAGAGTTATGGCCCTTTTGGACTTAATTTTTCGTCTGTAAACACCCAGGTTAAACTTATGCGTTTAGTTAAGTTTCAGTTTTGGTGTTTGCCTCCAATCTCAATCTTTGCATGGGTGGTGAGTGTTATCCCATAGGCGAGTTTTGTTGTCTTCTGACAACTCTTGTTATAAAACAACTTGCGATAAACATGGCCTTAAGTCAGTTTGACAATTTCTTCTAGGTATGCTAAAATTTACATGTCTAAGCCAGTTTTGGGGTCATTTGGATGAATATTAAAATTATATGAGTATTTGTTGGCTTACGTTTACGGCGTATTTTGTTGGAAAATTTTATCATGAAATGCAACCCAGAACTTTTTCAGAAATGCAGTGCAATACATTATTTTCTAAAAAAATACCTTTGTTGCAATCATCACACTTTCTACTTACAGAATATTGTAAGAAATATAGACAAAAAAAAAAAAAAATATAGCATGGAATAAATACAAACATGCATGATGAATTGACCTAAAGTTGTTTTTTTACAATAATATTATATTTGAGACTTATGTGTCTGATTTTATATTTGAAGTGTGTCTGATTTTACATTTCAAGTGTGCCTGATTTTATATTTGAAGCGTGTCTGATTTTATATTTGAGGTGTGTCTGGTCTTATGTTTCAGGTGTGTCTGGTCTTATGTTTCAGGTGTGTCTGGTTGTATGTTTCAGGTGTGTCTGGTCTATGTTTCAAGTGTGTCTGATTTTATGTTTCCGGTGTGTGGTCTTATGTTTCAGATGTGTCTGATTTTATGTTTAAGGTGTGTCTGGTCTTATATTTGAGGTGTGTCTCATCATATGTTTCAGGTGTGTCTGACCTTATGTTTCAGGTGTGTCTGATCTTATGTTTGAGGTGTGTCTGATTTTATGTTTCAGGTGTGCCTGAATTTATATTTGAAGCGTGTCTGATTTTATATTTGAGGTGTGTCTGGTCTTATGTTTCAGGTGTGTCTTGTTGTATGTTTCAGGTGTGTCTGAATTATGTTTCCGATGTGTCTGGTGTTATGTTTGAGGTGTGTCCGATTTTATGTTTCAGGTGTGTCTGGTCTTATGTTTCAGGTGTGTCTGGTCGTATGTTTCAGGTGTGTCTGAATTATGTTTCCGATGTGTCTGGTCTTATGTTTGAGGTGTGTCTGATTTTATGTTTCAGGTGTGTCTGGTCTAATACATGTATTTCAGGTGTGTGTGATTTACTGTTTCAGGTGTGTCTGGTCTTCTATTTGAGGTGTGTCTGATTTTATGTTTCAGGTGTGTCTGATTTTAAATTTCAGGTGTGTCTGGTCTTATTTTTGAGGTGTGTCTGGTCTTATGTTTCAGGTGTGTCTGATTTTATATTTCAGGTGTGTCTGGTCTTATGTTTCAGGTGTGTCTGGTCTTATGTTTCAGGTGTGTCTGATTTTATATTTGAGGTGTGTCTGGTTTTATGTTTCAGGTGTTTCTGATTTTATGTTTCAGGTGTGTCTGGTCTTATATTTCAGGTGTGTCTGGTCTTATGTTTGAGGTGTGTCTGAATTTATGCTTCAGGTGTGTTTGGTCATTTGTTTCAGGTGTGTCTGGTCTTATGTTTCAGGTTTGTCTGGTCTTATGTTTGAAGTGTGTCTGATTTTATGTTTCAGGTGTGTCTGGTCTTATGTTTGATGTGTGTCTGATTTTATGTTTGATGTTGTCTGGTCTTATGTTTCAATGTCTGATTTTATGTTTCAGGTGTGTCTGGTCTTATGTTTCAGGTGTGTCTGGTCTTATGTTTCAGGTGTGTCTGATTTTATGTTTCATGTGTGTCTGGTCTTATGTTTCAGGTGTGTCTGATTTTATATTTCAGGTGTGTCTGATTTTATGTTTGAGGTGTTTCTGATTTTATGTTTCAGGTGTGTTTGGTCTTATATTTCAGGTGTGTCTGGTCTTATGTTTGAGGTCTGTCTGAATTTATGCTTCAGGTGTGTCTGGTCATTTGTTTCAGGTGTGTCTGGTCTTATGTTTCAGGTTTGTCTGGTCTTATGTTTGAAGTGTGTCTGATTTTATGTTTCAGGTGTGTCTGGTCTTATGTTTGATGTGTGTCTGATTTTATGTTTGAGGTGTTTCTGGTCTTATGTGTCTGGTGTGTCTGGTCTTATGTTTCTGGTGTGTTTGATTTTATGCTTCAGGTGTGTCTGATTTGATGTTTCAGGTGTGTCAGATTTTATGTTTCAGGTGTGTCTGGTCTTATGTTTAAGGTGTGTCTTTTCCTAGGTTTCAGGTGTGTCTGGTCTTATGTTTCAGGTGTGTCTGGTCTTATGTTTCAGGTGTGTCTGATTTTATGTTTCAGGTGTGTCTGGTCTTATGTTTAAGGTTTGTCTGGTCTTATGTTTCAGGTGTGTCTGGTCCTAGGTTTAGGTGTGTCTGGTCTGTTGTTTGAGGTGTGTCTGGTCTTATGTTTCAGGTGTATCTGGTTTGATGTTTGAGGTGTGTCTGGTCTTATGTTTCAGGTGTGTCTGGTCTTATGTTTCAGATGTGTCTGGTCTTTTGTTTCAGGTGTGTTATTTTCCTTAAAGGGCAACAGATTGGGGAACATACAGGCTATAGTAAAAACAAGACGAGGAACGTGGCGTCCGCAGATGCTCTCTTCAGATTGTATCAAACCAATGACACTTTGAGGGTAAGTGTCTGCAGTTTTGTTGTTTGTTTCTTTTAAATTTCATTTCATGATCACACATGTGGTGCAGCGAGGCCCAGTTAGCTCAGTCAGTAGCGCGTCTGACTACCAATTTAATAGTGGCTGTGAGTTTGAATCCCCACCCAGCCACAGTCTCTGTGATGGTATTCTACATTGCATGTCTGTCAATGCCAATTCAAGTGGGAAAGTTATTAGTTACTGGTGGTGACCCGTGTGCTCGAGTACTTGTCAAACATCCAGGATCTAGGAAAAAGTGGTTAGGTGAACTGATCATCTACCCTTGCATAAAAATGATGCTAGATATTCAAATCCAAATACATGCAGTGTTTGAAATAAGCACTGGCACATTTGCCAAATGCAAGCTGAATTTTGAACATAGCCAAAATATAAACTCTTAAAAACAATTAAAAAAACTCACCACAACTAGCAAAGTCATTTCTGATATCATTACCATATTAATTAATTCTGTCTTTTAATGTAGTAAGTTTCATTTAACTTTTGTAAATTGACATCAACCATTGATAAACAAGAGGTTTTAGCGGGAACCGTATTTTGTAACTTGTCATACACACTGTTGAAATTTATTGCACTGGCAAAGGATTTAAAAATATTAAATTCTACCCCTGGTGGTGAAGGTATGGAATGATTTAATTAACAGTATGGAGGAGAATGTGGATTAAGTCATTGCCCCAGGCCATGCCAATGATATGTGAAAATTCACAATGGGCTTATGAGGCACCTTTTTATGTTGTACACAGTTACTTCCTGAAAGCTATCATTGTCGGGTGTCAGGCTGTTAAATTCTCTTACCCATTGATTTAACTAGCTTGCTGGGTGAGCAGCTGGCCACATCAGAAAATAACCCAATTGCTTACAACGGGATTTTAACGTTTGACCTCCCGCTTCTGAGGCGGACATCTTAACCACTAGGAAGCTGGTATTATTATTACATGTAGAAGTATTAGAAGATGCTAAAAATACTGTGACAAGCAGATGTTACCGTAAAATGATAGATATATACTGCTGATAGTGCTGCTAAAAGCATACAATAAAGAATTAGGTCCATTTCCATCTTTTAATCTGAAGAAGGCATGATGCTCGACACAAGTTTTCCACAACCATTTTGCAACAATAATTTGCCATCCATATACAGTATGATATAAACTTATAAGAGCTATCCAAGGCATGGAATTATCTTGCAGGAGTTTGATTTACATTAAAATATTGAAGTTGCGGAGAAAGATCACAGCTTTTGTGAATCGATCTCAAGTCCATTTCCCGGGTAGAATCTCGGTCCTAGGTTTTAAAATTCTGTTCTATGCTCAATTCAAAAGCGTTTTCATCATTCTGACTCTTACAAAGATGAAACAATTTTTAGTTCTGCTGGCCTTTAAATTGTCTGTTGTCTGTCGCCACCCTTCCGTTAACCTTTTTCTTGTAGATCCGATAGCACCTTTATTTTTCATTGAATATTAACCAAACTTGCGCAGCAGTTATATAACCACAAGATCTCGGACGACTTCTTGAACCAGCTTGATTCGACCACAAATGCCCCCGGCACACTGCTTATAAGCACATTTTAAGTAAAATTTTAAAAAATTGTTTCTCTGAAAGTTTAAGGCCTAGATCTTAGATATTTTACTGGTAGCATTGCATGGAGGCCCCCTAAAAGATTTGTTGTACTCAGGTCCCTGGGGTCGAATTTGGGGCCGCCACAGGGGTCATGGTTTTACATAGAGTTATATAGGAAAAATGTTGTAAACACTATAGCACCTTTATTTTTCATTGAATCTTAACCAAACTTGCATAACAGTTATATAACCACAAGATCTTGGACAGTTTTTGAACCAGCTTGATTCAACTACATATGCCCCCACCACAAGGCTTATAAGCACATTTTAAGTAAAAAAAATTAAAAAACAGTTTCTCTAAAAGTTCAAGGCCTAGACCTTAGATATTTTACATGTAGCATCTGTTGCAAGTAGAGCGAGTCAGAGCATCTTGGGCCTCTTGTTTCTATTTGTAAACCTGTATAACGCAATACTGAAGTCAAAAGATATCATGCCACTCATTTAAGACGTCACAAAATATATTGCCATTTTAAGTGGGAAATCCATTTTAGTCTAACCTAGGCTTGTAGCCCAAGTTAGGAAAGCCCTTTTCAATATTTTACTTTAGCATGATTAAATAGATATCATTTTGGCAATACAGAGTCTGAGTATAGATATGCATGGTACATTTGAAAAAAATGTTTTAAGCAAAGTTTGAAAAATTCTGATATATTCCCTTTAATGTGTTTGCAAACATTTAATGACACAAGTCAACTAAACAACGTTTTCACTTTAGATGTTTAGTTTAAACTAATTTATTTTAGCTCAATTATGATGAAAGCTCAGAGCATATATGAACTGTTCTCGAGTCCACTTCCTGAGTAGAACCAGTGCTGAGTGTTGTTTTATGAGAGGTATTCAGTCGAGCTGGGATTCATATCTGCAACGTCTGGCTTGAGCGGACAGCAGTCTATCCATTACACTATCACTTCCGCTTAAAATGTTTCATAACGGAGCAAATACTTTTTAGAGCTGTTTAGTTGTGATTAATCATGTGACTTAAAGAGAAATGAAGGGACAGCCCCGATGTAGTCCTATTTCCAGTTTACTTTTCGTTTGGTTGATCAACGTTTTTGTTTAGAAACACAGAAAACATGTTTAACCATCCAGTCCACAGTCCAGCATTTTAATTTAATGCTTTCAAATTTTTGGTTGAGTCTCAAATGTTTGTGCTTTATTTTGTGCTTTTATATGAATCCTTGAAATTGTATTGGAGTATGAAATTGAGTTGAGCATGAAACAAGTTTTTAACATCAGATTTGTGTATGAGAGGTGATTGGTTTGAGTCTAGAATTGAACCCATGGCCCTTGGCATGAGGTCAATATCACTACACCACTGCCCTGCTTAAAAAATATTATTTTGCTGATTTCTGTTTATTACATTAATCTAGGCAATGGCCCAGAATCCTTCAGAAAGTTGGATTCCGTATGCTACACTTGAACGAGAAGCTGACGAACAGAGGAAAAAATGTGGCGAGGCCAAGCCAGCACCAAGTAAAGATATTCTAGACCAACGCCCATCAGACAGACACCTTGTTAATGTTATCCGCAAACATATTGACGCATTTTTTCCTCGCAATGACGGTAAAGAGTTATTCATTGGACCAGGAATGCAGGATACAGAGCGTCGAGAGGTCCGAGCTTACGCCCAGTCCCTCAACCTTAAATTTGAAACAAGACAGAAAACAGGTGAATGTTTCATCTGCATATTGTCCAGAGTAGATCTGAACAATGTTGTAAAGACTTTGAAGGCTAAAGGAGGCGTATTTGGGAGGTTCAAACTTATTCCAAAAACAGAGTGCCCAACACCAGATGAAATTCCTTACATCAAAACAAATAAGGAATACAAAAAGAAGTAATTTTCTTTGGGCCAAAGACATTTATGAATGAAAGAAATCATTACAATTAATGTTTCTCGTAGTTTTCTTTGACAGTATATATTAAAGTATGTTTTAAATACATGTATGCATGTATCATTCAAAAAATTTGATCATGAAAATCAAATAAAAGGGACACATGGTAATTTTGAAAAAAAATTAATTCAAAACTGTTTTTGATGTTTTAATTATATGAAGTGAGAATTTCCAAGTATACGTGCAGACCCTTATTTTATTTTGGAAAGGGGCATAACTCTTCTAAAATGTTGAAAGGTATTTTTTTTGCAAATTCTTGGTCAAATAAGACAAAAAGTGTACCATGTTTTGTTTTCATGCTTCCCAAAGGGTGAGCATTTGGTGTTAATTTTGTCCATCCTGCGAGCAAGTATCCGTCTGAATTCATTTCTGAGAGTACTGACGGGAAATCAGCTACACTTGGAATATAGACAGAGGGTGATGTGTTCGAGTGCAGAGTAAAAGAACGATAACTCTGTCCTGAATAATGACAAAATTATCTCCTTTTTGTACTTTATTTTTGGTTATTTTTGAGGTATATTTCCTTTTAGGAAATATCAGTATGTTTGATGCTTTTCAAATCTTGCATTATAATTTTGTAAATAATTATTGTTTACCTTTGTTTCACAGTTGTATTGGTCCAATTTCATTTCATGAAACATTAATATCGTGCATGTATGTTGTGCATTGAATAAAGTTGCAGGGGATTTTATCAACATTCTCTTGGTATACTGAACGGAACAGTTAACCCACCACCTGATATTTTATGTAACTCATATTTTATGTATTTTCTCAAAAAGTATCGAAGCAATTTTCTTGAAATTTGGACTTGAATAAGAAAGAACCCCAGCTGCGTACAATACATAATTGTCAGTTAATGGCAGAACCCCAGCTGCGTACAATACATGATTGTCAGTTAATGGCAGAACCCCAGCTGCGTACAATACATGATTGTCAGTTAATGGCAGAACCCCAGCTGCGTACAATACATAATTGTCAGTTAATGGCAGAACCCCAGCTGCGTACAACACATAATTGTCAGTTAATGGCATAAACAATTTTTAATAACACTACTCCATATTTTGCCAAAGATATTGGAAATATAAAAGTGGTGGACTAGCTGTCCCGCCCAGTAGATATTGATATATATTAGTAGCCAAAAATATTTACATTTACTTGTCTCTATGATGTCATTTCTCATGAATTGTACACAACTTTTGGATAAATAAACAAATGACTTGTCTGTGTTTCTCATGAATTGTACACACAGAGAATTTTGGATTAATAAACAAATGACTTGTCTGTGTTTCTCATGAATTGTACACACAGAGAATTTTGGATAAATAGACAAATGACTTTTCATGCATTACCAGCTTCTGATCTCTATAACTTTACTTCTATTCAATGTGGACCAGCAGAGCTTACATGTATGTCATGATATACAAGTGTATTTCAATAAGTTTTATTTTTTATTTTAATCCAGATAAATCATAAAGGCTATGCCGTAACTGTTTCTGGTTATCTGGAGCTTAGAATATATATTCTGTAACAACTGCAGTTAGCAATTATACGTTTACTGTTCAGAAGCGGGTATCTTCCTGCCAGCCATGTAATCTTTTTCAAAATTTAGGAAAATCTTTCCATCCATGTTGTGGAAGTCGGTACAGTTTAGTATTGCATCGTTGTCTACCTGTTAAAAATAAACAAGACACTGTTAATTAGATTTATGCTGATTATGTCAGTTAGGTAATATTTTTTAGCATTTTTGATAGGAAACTTTAGGTAGAAGGAGAAAATAAAAGACCATCATTTAAAAACCATATGAATGAACAAACTATATAAAATCTCGTGTGTGAGTTGTAATTAACAATTGACATGGTCATTATAAGACGGTAAAGGTAACATAGAGATGATTCTTTGTTCATTTTATGCCCTTCGCCATTCAAAGATTGAATACATTTTGTAACGTGTTAATTTTTAAAAAAAAACAGTTTAGTTCATACTAATTTATTTTAGCGATGAAAGCTCAGAGCTTATATGAACCCTCTCAAGTCCACTTCCTGGGTAGAACCAGTATTGCGTGTTCTTTTATGAGAGGCATCGGGTCGACCGGGAAATTGAACCTGAAACCTCTGGCGTGAGTGGCCAACACTATCCATTACACTACCACCCTGCTTGAAACAACAGTAACAATAATAGTTGCATTAACAATGAAAAGACTTGAGAATGCAAATGTAATGAATTACAGTGACGTTGACACTGTTCAAAAATATCGTAATGGAATTATTTCAAAACGAAAATGGAGCTTAAGTGCTTGGTCGGGTTAAAACGGGGCGTGGCCGGGCCTCATTAGCTTAGTCTGTAACACGTCTGACTATCAAACTAAGGGTCATGAGTTCGAATCCCCGCCCGGCAACAGTCTCCGTGATGATTGATATATGACATTGTGTCTCATCATTCGTCTCTCACCACTTATTCAAGTGGGAAAGTTATCAGTTACTTGCGGAGAAGGGGTGTGCTAGAGTACTGGTTAATCCCAGGAAACAGTGGTTAGGTTAACTGATCGTCTGTTAGCCCTCGATGGCATAAAAATGACGCTAAATATTCAATCAATCAATCAATCTCGTTATCATTCGTCTCGCTGCTGATTCAAGTAGGGAAGTTACCAGTTACTTTTTGAGATGGGGTGTGGTTGAGTACTGGTTAACCTTTCAGGATACCAGAAAACAAAGGTTAGGTTAACTGATCGTCTGTTAGCCCTCGATGGCATGAAATTAAGCTAAATATCGACTATTAAAGGGAAACGTGTATTATAATATTGATAAATTGATAACCTTCACTAGGCATTAGTTTGGGAAGATAATAACTCTTCAAATTCTAAAATTTAATAGACTATTGGGGGTAGGAAAATAGGAAACAAAAAAGCAAGACTGCGTTCAGTTCGGTTATACGTTCAATATGTTTACTAACGTGATAACAAGTCTACTGAACGCCATGTTAGCTGAAGAAGCAAACAATTTTTTGATAATTGTTTGCATGTGTTTACGTGACTTTAATGGAGGGAAATTAACTGTTCGTCAGGTTGGGCGTTGATGCGGTTACCAAGACAGCAAACAGGCTTAACTGAACTGAACAGAGCCCTGTTTTCGGTTCATTCATGAATACTCGCCTTGATTAGCGGTGTATAGTTCGGATGGTAGTGTTTGATGACCGGATCATTGTCCGCCCGGTTGTAGGCCGTTAGTAACGCCCACCGCCGTGACGTGCTCGTGTTGTCGCTGCTGCAATGTAGCAGGTTGCAGTGGAAAAAAAGAACATCACCTGGAACAGAATTACCTGTTAAATGGAGCTGGAACTACTTTTAATACTGAAATAGTTTAATGTAACAAATTAGTTTTTAAAACACACTCGATCGCCACGCACGCACACATAAAACAAATAAAAACAAAAATGATATTACTTAGATATCCCCCAAACAACTGACCTACTGTTCAAATTATAACTAAAGTTAGCATGCCTAATGATACAAGTATTTGAGTTTACAAGGATTTATTTAAACACGATTGCGACAAAAACTCGTAGTGTATATGAATCGCTCTTGAAACTGCATCCTGTGTAGAACCAGTACTGAGTGTTGTTTTTGAGAGGCATCAGGTCATGTTGGGGATCGAACACGCAACCTCCTGCGTGAGCGGCCAAATCTCTATCCACTACACTACACGCTTAATATTTGACTAAAAATTACCTGGATCCATTTCTATGAATTCTTTTGGACACACTTTAGCGATTTCTTCAACTCGCTGAACATTTGCCCCGATCTGACTTCGATCTCCAACCATGCCATGTTCTATACGTCCACATTTGTTGGAACCTTTCAGAACCTTATATGTAATGAACTATGTATTAATGAATAACTACATGAGAAGTACACATAGTCATAAAGCTCGTCTATAATTGGTGGAAGCAGAAACATATCACGTGCATGTCATACAACACCAGTGTCATAGGGTGTATTATATATAGATTAGGTAACTTAAGCAATACACTGTATTAAAACTAACTACACTTTCTACTTAAAGCTACATGTTCTATATTACATTCTATGACACAAGCATGTGTTAATCTTCCGTCCCAATGTGTCCTTATTAATGAACTGGTATATTAGTATTATGTAGTTTGAGAGAGAGAGAGGTCAGTTACTTAGTTCAGTCATTATTTAATTAAGCTAAGAACATATGAACCGTTGAGTCCTCCTTCCAGGTAGTCTTGTTTTTAAGGGGCCATTGGGTTGAGCTTGGTACCGAACCCACAACCTATAGCGTGTGCGACAAAAAATAAATCCTCTGCATTATCGCCACGCTTTTATGTCAGTTACTTGCGTCCATGATCGGTTTTGATCCCCATCGGTCTTCCTCGGGCAAGTCGATAGATTTGTATAATATTGAAGGATTGGCTGAATATGTACGATTGATTTTAATCCTATTCTTCTTTAACCTCTTCTCTCAGGCATACATAATCGACATATTCAGTTATACTCGTAGGTAGTCCAAACCCACACGAAAATGGAAAGTTTTTCGGCTTATCCGGCGGACCAGGTAAAAGAAATAGTTTGTGTTTCATTTTCATTGTTTATGGATTCATTCCATTTGATTATGTAGGTCTGACAAAGAAAAGCGTGTCGCTAGTGAACATAAATTCGATGATTCCGCCGGGACTGAACTCGGAACTCCGTGAGACTACCATGAAACATACGCCCCTACCAACCAGATCGCTGACACTGAAAGTCCTGGATCTGCTTCCCAAAATTTATCTATAAATTAACTGCAATTATGTTTAGATAAGCATGATCATACCTGGAGACAGCTGTTTTCCTTCGTACATTTGTCTATAGCAATAAACACAGTCATCAAGTCGGGAAACAGAAGGCCGTTCTTGTACCAATATCTACCGGGGAAAATTTTTCTCATTAGTATTTATAATATATAGACTAGTGTAATAGAGGACTTGTTTCCATTTTTAAACTTTACTCTGTGCCGCGCGGCAGTAAAATGACCATTTGTTTAACACATTCACATAGTAACTTGTTTGGTAACTGTAAACACATGACAGAATACAATGGTCCCATGTGCAGGATCAGCAGTATCTTTGAACGTTAATCAGTGATTTATCAGCACAAACGTCTTCAAACATCTTTTTTTAAAAAAAACACGAGGGCTTGTATAAATAGATAGAAATCACTTTTTTGTTTCAGTCTATTTTTTTAATGCACATGGCAACTACTACACATTCATAACAAGTGACAAAAAACAAGTTATATAAAACTACGCCGTTATCACATGATATATGGCGCACGTGTTTGACGACAGTAGAGCTACATGTATTTGCTTTTAAATATTCTGACACGCGATTGGCCGATTTATTTCAATTAATTTTAATGTAATTTTAAAATAACTAATTTTAATGCGCATGTAATATACGCTTTGTGTATGTTTAAGTTTTTATTTACCCTCGCTCTGGGAATACCGAAATACACTTGAATTATACCTATCAGAATAAAATATACATAAACATAACCCAATAACTTCTAGATTTATATTAATAATATATTTGGTCAACCATTACTGATGTTTAAACAAAGAAACTTACGTGAATTTGATAAAAATAAGTGTATTTAGGTTATAATCGAAATCAAGGGAAGTAACTCGTAATAACTGAAAGACACACTGACACAAATATTGGATAAAAACGCATCAAATCATACATTTTTAAAAAATTTTTTTTGCAAAAACAATTTTCAATTCATATCTGATATATAAAAAAATAGAAACATGATCATTTATACCTTAAATAGCTAAATCTAGGTGTCTTTCGGTTATCAGGTGTCTTTCGTTTTTTCCAGTCACCGTTGTTTTTACTGTTCGAAGAAAAGCTAAGATCATTTAAACTTTGACTCGATATGCAACGAGTATTTATAAAAAGCCCTAACCCACCGCCCCTTCCCCATAAAAACACAAAAAAAAACACACACAAAAAGCTAGTGTGATTTTAAGGTTTATATATGTTAACTGTTACCCATAGTCCTGGTGCCAGACGTGCTTCCCGCCGATTCCTGCTGGCTTCTTCATCAGTTTGGAGTGATAGTGGTACACCTCACCGCCTAAAAGCTGCGTAAAAAAGAACAAGCATATCAAACCGAATGTGTTATTGCCACGTGTTTAAAACAAAAGGAGTTCTCTAAATCTGAACAGTTAATGTCCGTCTCCTTAACGTTCGCACTCACAACCATAACATTTGTCAGGTACTTACGGTTCTATTCAGATAAATTCTGAGGTCTTCATCCACCATTAAAGCTGGATATGACATACCGTCGGGTGGGAGCATAAATGTGCCATCTGCATTTTTCATTATTTTGAGAAGACGGCTTTTAAAGTTTGAAAGTTTAATTAAAAATCAGTAATTATGATTTTGAAAATTTGACAGTTCGTCTGTTTGATGATAATGAATATTTCTGACTATTATTTTCGTAATTTTGCCCATGTTATGTTACCAAAATATGAAAAAAAACAGATGGAACCTTTATGCATTAATAATTTCTGTTTGAAATGTAATGCATAAAAGTGGCATCTGATTTATCTTGCGCACATTCTTGCATTATTTATTGTTAAATTGTATTTAATTTTGCACATTTGTTCTTTTATGTGATCACTTACTTATTCCGTCATGTAGCAAGTAAGTAAAATTAACCGGTCTACGGTTATCGAATACTCATTTTAACAGCAACATCATTTACTTTTATTAATATCAGGCTACACAAAGGTAACAACATGATTAATTTTGTTTAACAATATATGGATATTCATTCAGGGGACAGTAATAAATGAAATTTATGTAGATTACACATCAGTCAACATTTACATACTAAAACAATATTTAATGAAGAAAATGCATAAAGGTGTTTTATTTGTGTCCATTATTTCTTTTCAAATTTCGAGCAATTTGCCGAGTCACAGGTAAATAAAGAAAAACGTTAAGTTTATATCAAGTATTTAAATGCATGGGGTTGGGTAGATAACGAACGAGGCGTGTTTTTTTATATTATAGAAAATGATCAAACTTGGCCATGTATTCTATTTTGATGCAGTTCAAGTGCTTATTAAGTAAATAAAAAAGCAACACAAACTTTCAGCATAATCATCATTTTCATTATTATTATATAGCAAACATTGCCAAGTTGGTCATTTTCTATAAAAACAACAACAACAACAAAAATATAACAACTAAAGTATGACAATTATTAGAAATTTGGGCTGTGTTTCACAAAATAACTTAAGGCAACTTGACAATTACTACATGGTTTGTTTAGATTTTGATCGACATTTTAAATGATCGTATTTCCAGATAATGTATCATTTTCTGCATGTTTTTAGTCATTTTGGATAAATTTCGATGAATATTAAAAATGATATCAATAGGTGTTGGTTTACGTTTCGATTTTTTTCAAAGTTTTTTTGGGAAAACGCACCCCTAACTGAAGATGACTGTGACCATACATTCACCCTAAGACAGTTTGCAATACATATTGCGCAATATTTACTTTAAATTCCGTAAAATTCCCGATCAAAGCTTCGTATTTCGCCGGTTACTTGCGGAAGGACGGGTTTCTGCTCAGGTGTATATTCATGCAATAAGGTTCTTCCTCTGCCAATACTACACCTTGTGAATAATATGTAACATGTTGAATAAAATTGCACAAACTCCCCAACCCTTAGAAGTACTCCAATCCCCCCAAAAAACAAATAGAAATGCGTCCATCGGACACAGATGCCCCCGCTTTGTAACTACATTGTAGATATCAATAAAGCCAAATATCAAGTTTCATCAAAATCGGTCCAACAATAAAGATTTTAGAGGTCAGAAACCGTCAGCCAATCAGAGTCCAGATCACGTTATTAATATACGGCAATTCCTTCCATTGTCGAACTTGACCTGGGTCTTGTTGATATAAAGCCAAATATACTTATTCGTCAAAATTGCTCCATAAATAAAGACTTTAGAGGTCGGAAACTATCAGCCAATCAGACCCCAGAACACCTAATTAATATGAGGGATTTTGACGGAAATCGAACTTGAGCTGTAGTTTATCACCATATATCTTTCTACCAAATATGAATCAAATCCATTCAATCCTTCAAGAGATATCGAGCGGAAACCAATTTCTTGGCATTTGTCAATAATCTAAGAGTCCAAAAAGGGACATAACTCTATCAAAAATCATCAGACCGGAACGAAATACAAACTTGACCTGTATTACCTGAATGTGAAGTCACACACCAAATTTGGTTTAAATCTGTTCATCAAAACTAGATATAAGTCGGAAACCATTTTCGTACGTACAAACGGTACGGACAGCGGTGATACTATATGCCCCGCAATCCCACCACACTTCATTGAAAATGGCGGGGGCATATTAACAACACAAACAAACCTGATCGGCTGTTCCGGCAATTTTATCGCACCTGGCGACCATACCAGTGACGTCATTACCGGGATGCTCCCAAACAATCACGTGTGCTTCTTTACCAGCACCGTCCGGGACCTATATAACAATATAGTCCATTATTAATACCTATAAAATACCATTGTAATTATAAACTTCTATGTTTAACTGGCAGTTCGAAAATAGCAAGTCGCACGTCGGTGTTGGGCACATCTATTAGTTTGAGCGGCTATTCAAACGCCGTTTTTTTGTTGTTTTGCGTCAATCGTTTACGTAAAACAATTAAGTAAATCTATTGTGATCGTATTTTTTCCACATTGTTACACCAACAAACTTATGCTACAAGTATACTATTAAAGTTAGGGTTGGCCGATGTTGTAGTATTGAAAGTTCACGTCAGAACTCGATTTCAAGCTGGATCCGAGGTGACATAATTCTAAAAAAAAAATACAACACCCTGTATGTTGAGCAAAACATGTGATCTTGCTTCGAAGTCAAGCTGATTTAAATTTGTATAAATAGAAAATAATAAAAAAAACTAGACACGTTTAGGTAGTGTAAACTTACACCGTATGTATGGTCAGAAAAAGGTCCTTCGGTTAGGGCCCTTTCAACGTGTTTGACTTCCTCGTTGTTAAATACGCCCCTGAAATAATAATGAAATAACGTCACTTTCTGTTCATGAAATTTTATTTTCAGTTTTATATTAAGAGAAAATCTCAGCTGTATGTACTCTCATGCGCGTAGCATGGCATATTCATTTACGCTGATGAGTAACATTTGTCATTTCCCGCCGCAGGCACAAATTTTGTTTAAGAAACGAAGTTACAGCCCACTTCCACACCCTCGAAATATGTCACGCTACGCTCCTGACTCTTCCGAAGCATCGGTGACACAATTCGTTTCTCTCCATTTGATGTTATTCTACATATGCTCCAGTATACGATATAATTCGATTCAAGTTTAGGCAATCCTGTTGTTTTTTTAAATAAGTAAGTTTTATTGGATTTTTCCAGTCGGATGCATTATGGAGCAGTTGATGACTGCATTTTGAAATCAAATTTACCAGAAGCTCAGCACTCCAATGCATTGGCAATTCCAGAATTATATATTGTCAGCACTTCGGTTCGTACTTCGGTTCATAATGCTGGCCAAAATCTATTCGGTTTCCTCTCCCGTAACCCGCGATCTGATTTCATACATTTTTTCAAAGGTCATGTACATGTTTTATATGAATAAGATGCAAATTGTTAGTGTGCTTAATGTTGTTTTCACAAGTCTAAGACCTACTATAACACGAACGACCTTGCAACATTTTCATGCGCATTTACACACAGTAACTACCGGACTATGCTTGCATTGTTGATACAGCATTAAAACAAAACAAATGTAAAAACGCGGAAGGATGTAGTCAAAGCAGGAAGTTTCACCAATGGCAGTCACACATTGTATTGTTAATGTTAAAATTAACAGTAAAATAGAGATTTCACTACGCTGTCTTGCAAAATAATAGGACGAGGTGTTCCGAATGATTTGGAAGATTACCTCAGAAGAACATATCCGTCATTGGTGAACTCATCTTTCATGGTCTGGGTAACCTTGAAACCGTCAGGGGTGTACTGATACGCTGTAATAAACAATTAACCGATTTAGGAAAATCTATTGATGGACAAATTATTTGCTGATCAACAGCTTCTTTGTTGAACAACACATTATACAATTAGGTATTCGTCAAATTTCAAGTACTTTTTTAAATGAACGCTCGCGTTCAATTGCAGCAATAATATTTATGATAAATTTGAGCTTTACCAAATTATGTGTCTTTTTATTTCGAAAATACTTACGCACGCACAGTCATTTAGATATTAACATATACATTTATGTGAAAATGTAAACAAAAACTCAATGCAATTTAAGGTGAATGTACCGTTTTCTGCCGGTTGTATTTGACACGACCCATTTCAAACAATCCAAATATGTAATAAGATGGGTATTGCTTCCTGGCTCCGCTGTTTTAAAAAATCAAATGACAATCGACTTTCACAGCCATCATGAGCATTAATGCATTATGGATTAATATTGATTACTGAAAGTTTATTTTCTTTCAAACGGCAAGGCAGTGCCATGACGTGAATGGCGTGACAAGCTATGATTTTTAAAATGATATATTTAACCTTGCTAATATATAGTATAAAAATGACGGGTAAATGCCATATTTTTTTTTTTTTAATTAAGTTTATTTTTTTTTACAATACACAAACATAATACATACATTCAATAAATGATCAAATGATATCTTAGTAACAGAATAATATAATACATGTTTATAATACATTTATGCATCCCAAAAAAAGTTTTTGATCATAGAGATGAGTGTAAATATAGAATGAAAGGAGGATAGGAAGGAAAAGAAGAAAAAAAGAAAAAAAAAGAATTAGAAACAGAATCTATCTTACTATTTGAATACATGCGCTGTTGTGTATATTTTTTTCCCTTTTGTCTATGAACCAATAACACAGTGGGTCAACGGACAAAAATGGATTCAGAATTATCAAAATCTTTCCATTTTTCGTTGTGGACATCTAATTTATCCTTTTTAAGAGCTATGATTTTTTCTATCTCTATTCTTTTTTGTAGATATTGTAAAAAGCATTTGTAGTTTGGGATGGTTTTGTTATATTTATTAGAGAATATGAAATATTTTGCTATAATTAATATAAAGTTAACAATTTTATAATCTTTTTTTTTTAGTTTTGTGATACCAAGCGAAACGCTTTTGTAATCCAGAGTTAACAGAAGGCCTTTTGCTCTCAAAAGATTTTCGATTCTATTCCAGAAGTTTCGACTTACTTGACATTCCCAAAATAAATGAATAATTGTTTCCTCGTGCATATTACAAAAATCACATAAACTAGAATTTACTATTTTACATTTTAATAAGGAACGGTTTGAAGGTAGAATTTTCATTAAATATTTATACTGAAAATACCTTAACTGTGTATCAATTGTGCAATTTATTGCTATATTATACGTTTTCTTCCAATTTATTTCGGAGAATATAGCTTCCTATTTTTTCTGAGGTTTTATTTCTATACTTATCCCTTCTTTTTGAATTTGCTTCGAATACAAAATGTTATTTTTTGTTTTATTGTCATTAATTGTATTTATGAGATATTGTGGATTATTATTTGCATTTATATTTTCATCCTTAAGCTTATTTTTCCACTGCGCAGGTAAACTATTAATTAGAATGTGATATTTAAAGAAGTCAGTATTTTCAATATTGAAATACAATTTAAAATCATGAAACGATAGAAAAGATTTTTTTCTATAGTCATAAATGTGTTCTATAAATGTTACACCTTTATCAAACCAATTTTTATAAAACAACATTTTCCTGTGATTTTTAATGCAGGAATTATTCCATATTATCTGTTTTGAAATAGTTTCAGTTTTGTGATCAATTTCCGAATAATCTAATTTTGTCCATGATTGTAATATTTCTCGCAAAAAATTAGATTTAATATGCATGTTTTTAACATCCGAATGTTTTATATTCATTTTAAAGACTAATTCCCCTCCTAAATCTTCCAATTCTTTTATGTATACTTCTTTCCATTGTCCTTTATTTTCTTTATCTAAAATTCTTTTTATCCATTTCATTTTTAAAGAATTTATGTAAGCATCTATTTCTATCATCTTTAACCCTCCTTTTGAATAGTCTTGTATTATGATTTTTCTATTTATTTTCTCTGGTTTCCCATCCCATAGAAATTTAAACATGGTTTCTTTAATTGTTTTGATAATATCTTTTGGGGGAAATTCAAGTATTGTTAAGGGATAAATGAGTTTTGGCAGTGCAAATGTTTTTAATACTGAAATTTTTCCAATAAGGGTTAAATCATGCCTTTTCCAATTATTCATACATTTATAAAATTGTTCAAGTTTTGGATTTAAGTTATTTTTTAAAATATCATGTTTGTTATTTGTAAAAACCATCCCTAACGTAGAAGCTTTATCAGAAGTCCAGTTAAAATTCTTTTCTTTATTACAAGAGAAATCGGTATTTTTAAGTGATCCACAACGCAATATAGTAGTTTTTTTCTTGTTTAGTTTTAGACCAGATAATATGCCAAAATGTTCAATATTTCTTATTAATGATTCCATTGATGTTCTTGACCCATCTGTAATAAATGTAGCGTCGTCTGCAAACAGTGTTTTTTATTTCATTTGTTTCCATTTTAATACCTTTTATTTCTTTATCTTTGTTTATAATATAGGATAAAATTTCGATTGCCGTGATAAATAAATAGGGTGAAAGTGGGCATCCTTGACGTACACCTCTTTCTATCTGGAAGAATTCCGACATATGTCCATTGTTATAAATACAACTTTGACTATCATTATAGAATAATGTTATCCACTGTATAAAAGAATTACCAAAATTAAAAGCTGCTAAAGTTTTTTTCATAAAATCATGATCTAAGCTATCAAACGCTTTTTCAAAATCTGCAAAAACCAGACATGCCGGAGTATTTGTTTCATTAGTAAAATCTATTACATCAAAGAGTAAACGAATATTTTCTCCTATATACCTATTTTTTAGGAAACCTGTTTGACAATTACTTATAATAGTTGGTAGTACATTTTTCATTCTATTAGCTATCGCTTTTGTCGCTATTTTATAGTCAATATTCAACAGTGTAATAGGTCTCCAGTTGTTTAGATTTGTTAGTTCTTTATCTTTCTTTGGTAAAAGAGAAATTAGCCCTTGTTTTTGGAGTTGTGTTAGATGACTTGTTTCAAATGATAAATTTATTGAGTCTAAGAAAAATAATTTAATACCATTCCAAAATATTTTATAAAACTCTGTGGTAAGTCCATCAGATCCCGGGCTTTTATTATTGTTCATTTCTGTTAAGGCTGCAGTGCATTCATATGACGTTAATTTTCCTTCACATGTATATTTTTGATTATCTGTTAACTTTTTAAAATCCCCATTATTAAAAAAATCATTGCTATCTATTACATTTTTATTTTTCTTATAAATCTTTTCATAAAAAGATTTTGTTTCTGATAAAATTTCTGGTGTTTTGGTAATTTCTATGTCGTTCTTGATAAGCTTGGATATATTTTTATTTTCAGCATTCTTTTTTTCTAGATTTGAGAAGTACTTTGTATTTTTTTCTGCTCCTTCAATCCATTCTGCTTTTGCTCTGATTAAAATGCCATTTGTTCGTTTTTTATTAATGTTTGATAACTCTTTGTTTACATTCGTTTATTTTCTCTAAAAGTTCGTTATTGTTTGTATCATTTAATAAATCCATTTCCAATTTGTCGATTTCTTTTGTAAGATTATTTTCTATCTCAATACTATCTTTCTTTAATTTAGTGGAGTATTTTATTGTTTCGTTTCTTATTGATCCTTTTATAATTTCCCATTTTGTATTTGCATTTGCTTCTTTATTTATTTCAGCAATATATTTAATACTATCTCGGATTTTTTTTTGGTAGTTGTTATCTAAAAGAATGCTATTATTGATTTTGAAATAACCCGGACCTCTTTGTTCATTTAAAGGACTAAACGTGAAATATACTAGTGAGTGGTCTGATCTGATTCCTGAGGAAATTTTACATTTTGTTGTTTTGTTTATTATGTTTGATGACGTTAAAAAATAATCAAGCCTACAAAATATTGGCGGTTTATGATTTGAATGCCATGTATAATGATTCGAGTTTGTATTAAAAACTCTCCAAATATCATTTAAATCATATTCATTTATTAAAGCATTTATTTTTTCTCTGTTTTTTTTGTTAGTGTTTGTTCGTCCATTTTTCTTATCTTTTTCATTATCAATTATGGTATTGAAATCGCCCCCTATTATAAGTGTCTGATTCTCATATTGTTTAATTATATCTTCTAAACTTAAAAAAAATTCTGTGTCGTCATTATTTGGTCCGTAAATATTAATTAAAACTATTTCCATTTCATTAATGTGAATTTTTAAAACTTGCATTCGCCCAGAAATAACTTCCTTGTATTCTAAAACAGTGAAAACTATCTTAGAACTAAATACGATACCTATACCAGTACTGTTTGAACTATTGCCACTAAAGTAAGCATTGCTTCCCCATTCTTGTTTCCATTTGTCCATAAATTCTTCTTTATAATGTAGTTCTTGCAAAAAACATATGTCATATTTATTATGCTTTAACCATTCGAAAATCTGACGTCTTTTCCTATATTCACCTGCACCATTCACGTTAAAGGTGCAAACTTTTATATCCATAGCCATTTATACATGAGCAGGAAGAGAAAGCGGTTCACAACAGCACTATGTGCATTTCTGCAGCATTCAAACAGTAGGAACAGATAAGTCGAGTAAAGGAGTAGGTCAACAAGTAAAGAGAATAGCGTCATATATAGTTTTAGTGTGAATAAGATAAACATATTTTTACAGAGATAAAACTATAGCTACAGTTAAGCCTTTTCCATAACAGTTACTTTTTTTTATCCACGTATAATTTTAGTCCGACATTTGCAATAATGTTTTTAAAATAATTTATTACATTTTTTTTTTTAAATCCTTTAAAATTATTTTCATATTGTATAATTATTTAATTGTGTATATAACACCTTTTCCCACTTTAGATAATCATTTAGGTTCCAACTCCATGTCTGTATTAATACGTATACAAATAAATATGTAAACATTTTAAAGAACAACGTACAACAAAGTTGTGTTACTAACAAAAATCCCTCTACATTCGTATAGAGTCTTGGACTAAAACATTTTAAAAGACTTCATACTTTTTTCAGTAACAAAATTTTATCAAAAGAACCCAGCATATGTCATATGTTTTTTCCACATAACAAAAGGTACATCAAAAAGTTATTCTGTTTAGAAACCGTAGTATATAAACCATATCATATTTTACATATGTTTATACTGTCACATAACATCAAAAAGTATACCCACATAACAAAATGTATGTACATATGTGAATATACATTATTATATTGATATTCACATTTTACCTTGCCTACATTTACCAATATTTTCTCCTTTGTTATTTTAAATGTCTAATAGTTAAACAGAATCATATAATTACTTATGTTTGTGTTGTATAGTAGCTCCATCTTCTTTTATGGTAAAGTTATGTGCTTATACATTTTAAAAACTGTATCAATAACCTGTTTCATATTTTTACACATACCAAAAAAAAATTCTCCTTTTTTTGAATACATGTATCAGCACATACATGTATACCCACTTAACAAATTATTTTCTACACATAGGGTATTATATTAATAATCATATTTAATCTTTGCTTACACATATTAACAAAATTGTCCCCTTTCATTTTTTAAATGTCTAATAGATACACCTTATCCTATTTTTACTTATGTTTATATTGTCACATACCTGTTTTAAAACCCTAACAGATGAAACCGTACCATATTTCACATATGTTTTCATTGTCATATATTATCAACACATATAATTACATAACTAAAGTCTTATTACACATGTGTGACTATACATTATTGTATTGACAGTCATACTTTATCTTGCTAACACTCATATACACACGTAATTATATTTTAATATTTTGATAGTCACATTCCATCTTTGCTGATACATAACAAAATAATTTTTATTTCAAAGAACCATTGTTAATCTGTATTACATAATATAAAACCATGTTCACATGTAACCATAATTTTACCACGCACCCGTAAATGTACATTAATTACCTGGTCGTCATATTATTACGTTACAAAATCATAATTATTCTGTTTTTTGTAATTATTATGTTACAAAATCATAATTATTTTGTTTTTTTTTGTACTTACTCAGTAGTTAGGCCGTACCTGTGTATTTCAATCACATAATCGGCTGAAAACATATACATATATATATATACATATATATACATACACATACATACATACACACATATACACATACATATATACAGACATATATATATATATATACATATACACATATACATACACTTATACATACACATACATATACATACACCTATACACATACATATACATATACACACATACATATACTAATATGATATCACCCATATTACAAGCACAGAAATAAAGTATCAACCTATTGACTTAATTATTGGTTTAGTCCTCCTTAATCTTCCCCGCTTTTTTTCTCTTAGCGAAACGAAATAAAAAGAGTTGCAAAAGGGAAATTAATTACATATATCGTACACACATTCTAACGTATATTCATCTTTACAAATCTTGCAGAAAACGAAACGCAAGATTTATATTTGTGAATATTACGTTTATACTTTTAATAACATTGTTTAAATAAGCAAACGGATTTTTAAAATTGTTTATCATAAAAAAAAAAAAAATATATATATATATATATATCCAAGCGTATACAAACATCGCTTACATTTATTTTATAAGCCACGTAAAATTTTGTCTATTATGGTATGTTTTTGTTTTATTTTATATTTATTATGATAGTGCTGTTTTTATACCATTTAAAATAATGGTTGCTTCATATGTTTTTAAACCACACTCGTACACGATTTATGTCCCTTTTCTTTGTAAAATGTATCTGACCGTAATAACTTTTCTATCAATATTTTTAACACAGGTGGTCCATCAAGATTGTGACAACACCGTTTGAAGTGTTTAAATGTTACCGAATCGGTATTTTCCTCCGATATTTTGCCTAAAGCGTGACACTGTAAAATAATTATATCACATACTACACTGTATCGAAAAGTTTACTTTTGCTTCTTTTGTAATACTTCGGCTGAGGTCTTCTTTGCCGGCCATGGGAGATTTAACCACGTGGCATACTGACTGTATGAAACGATTTCTGGTTTGTTTCCTTCTTTTGTTTTTTTGTATAGTTTGCCCTCAAAAGACCATGCTCTTTCTATCTTATCGTTACATTTTAATCGCATTGATGACAACACTTCTTGGTTAAGACGCGTCAGGTCTTCATTTATGTAGACTCCTGAATTTTTTAGGAGTTTTGCATGTGAGAAGATGTTACTTTTTACTTGACGCGACACAAACTTTACAGTTATCGGTCTATTTTTACCTGGAGTGTGTTTTCCAAGCCGGTGAGCTATATCTATTTGGTGCACAGATATCCCAAGTTGCATTTTCTCATTTAGAAAATTGGTTACGTGCCATGCTGTTTCTTGTGAACTTTGATATGGCCCGTCGTTCTGAAGGCCCGTTATACGCATGTTGTTTCTTCGTCCGTATTGCTCAATGTCGTTTAGCCTTTCTTTACTTTTTTCTGACTCTACTTTCACTTCTTCTTTAACCTTCTGTATTTCTTCATTTTTACTGTTTATTTCATTTTTCATCTTATCTAGTTCGACTTTTAACTTTTTATTTTCCACAACTTTATCATGTAGGTCACCTTCTAGAACGTCTACTCTTTTGGTGATTGACTCGAGAAATTGATCTTTCATTTCTCTAAAGATGTCTTTTATTATTTCTCTAAAAATGGCTTTATCGTCTTTTGTCAGCATTTTACTTAATTTTTCGTTCATTTCATCGAGTTTTTTTTCAATAGACATACTTTCATGTCGTTCTGCCATTTTGTCTTCTTGAGTTTCTATCTGTTCAATTTTTTTCTGCTTTTTATTCTTGTTTTTGTTTTTAGTTTTCTTATTAAGCTTCTTCCCACCTTCGTTTATGTTTTCTACTATTGTTTCCAGACTATTGTCCCAATTACTAATGCTACTAATGCTGGAATCATCTAATCTCTTACGCTTGTCTTTAGTAGACATTTTTCACATTGCTTTTATAAATACCTGTGCGTATCTTTTGCCTCACAGTATACATTTGAATTGTCCGTGCGTGGGTCGTTTACTATTGTACTTTATCGTTTTTTTACTGTTAGTCATTCATACACACATTTTCATGTTTATAAAAATGGCGGCTCCCTGCGCTATATATTAGTGTTGATTTACATTTTATGTCGTCGACTTACAGCCATAGTTGCTGTGTCTGTTTGAATTTTGAATTTGAAATAGAGTCTATACACATTCACAAACAAGCGTATCTACTTAAAAAAAGTTCTACCTCATGGTTTTTGCCTTAAATCCTCAAAATTATCCGACCGAAAATAAACACCACCGTTCTATTTACTTGACCTTGACCATATTAAATGCCATATTTACGCTGAAATATAGCACGATAACGCAACATTTGCTTTCTAATTTTCAAAATTTTCTTGATGGAGGCCAAACCCCCACTTCATCTCTTTCACGTGACAAGATGGCGGAAACACAGTAATTTTTTTTCTCGCAACAAAATATATTGTCATAATGATTTAATCAGTTCTTAATAAGGCTGTGGAAATTTGGAGGTGATTCAAGTATGTTTGGAACTCTCGTACTGTGATGATTTATGCCAAAATTTGGATTCTCTCGACGTTTTTCTAGCCGTTTTCTTCAATTACTTCGTTTGTTTACACAGTGATAGCCTCATCTCGCTTTGATTTTATATGAATATAGTCTTTTATTCCACTGACTTTGTAATAGCTATAACTAGCCAAGTCGCTCGACAATTTTTTTGAAGTATAGTGCTCAAAAAAGTTTAGGAGGTTAAACATGCCTGCCGGTCGTACAACAAACCGTAATACTTCAACTCCATTAAATGCTAAACAGAAGAAAAAGTTTCTATCCTCACCTCTTGACGCATTAGTTTGAAAAAGTCTAAAGCAGGAGCTTCACCAGCACTATCAGTCACCTCAGATAATTCTGATATTAAAGAGGACAACCCCGCAGGGTCTCAAGCCATTGAGAACATAATAGTTTTGAGTCAATCTGACATAGACAAAATAAGTTCAGTACTAAAAGATACCTTTGAATTTAAATTGTCCGATATGGTGCAACATATTGTCAGTGGTGTTCTTGACGGCTTCCGTGGCGAATTAAATTCTCTCAAAACCGAAAACGAAAGCTTAAAGGCCCGAGTAGCAGAGCTCGAAACGGCTGCTGATGCAAGCGAACAGTATAGCCGTAGAAACTGCTTGCGTATTTCTGGATTGACGGAGGCACCTGGCGAATCCACAGACACTTTGGTCATGGATATGGCCAGAGCTCTGGACGTTGATCTGTCAATTACCAACATTGACAGGAGCCACAGGAAAGGCCGGCCATCCAACTCCACCAAGAAACGCGCTGTAATTGTGAAGTTTGCTACATACAGGTCTCGTGATAAATTCTACCGTGCACGTTCGATTGCTAAGGGCCGTGGTTATATGGGAGTATACGTCAATGAAGACCTTACGACGTATCGCAATAACTTGTTTTATCAGGCCCGTAACCTAGTAAAAAAACAAATGTCTGTTGGGAGCATGGTCATCGGATGAAACTATTCTCATCAAAGACAATAAAAACGCCGTGCATAAAATGACATGAGTTTACGATTTGTCTGGTTACCCGCAGACATCACAATAACTTTACTATATGCTGATGTCCAGTCTCACATTGGTTAAGTTTTATATTACTATGTGACAATGACTTTTTTGAACAGTATAGAGTAGTTACCGCTTTGTACTTCGCTCTGTTATAATCCGTGGACACATAACGGTGTAATTGTATAGTGATGTAGTTGACATCGATTGCATAATAACCATTTCAATTGTTATATATAGTATACCTGTACATCTGCTAACAGTTGACACACTATCTTTATAAACTTGTACCTTGAAAGTTTTGTCTTGAAACGTTGATCACTAACTATAGACGGTCAAATTGATTGTGTAACCAGGATGCATTTATGTTTTTTTTTTTTTTTTTGTAAAACGATTGCCTAGCCTAAATATGTATTTTTAAGGATTTATTTATAACATCACGTAAACGTGTACCGAGAAAGTTTTGCGTTGATCACTAATTATATACGGTTTATATGGTCAATTGACTGTATGACCAGCGCGCATTATGTTGTTGCTGATTTTTTTCCTTACGATTGCCTAGCATAAATATGTATTTTCTAAGGCACTAACTATATACGGTTTACACGGTCAAATTGATTGTATCACCAGGGTGCATTTATATTGTTCTTTTTGTTTGCTTGACCTAAATATGTATATTTAATGATTTATATATAACATTATATAAACTTGTACCTTGAAAGTTTTTCCTTGATACTTAATCACTAACTATATACGGCTTAAGCGGCAAATTGACTGAGTCACCAGGGTGCATTTATGTTGTTTCTGATATTTTTCTTACGATTGCCTAGCCTAAATATGTATTTTCTAAGGCACGAACTATATACGGTTTACACGGTCAAATTGAGTGTATCACCAGGGTACATTTATATTGTTATCCTTTTTGTTTGTTAAACCTAAATATGTATATTTAATGATTTATATATAACATTATATAAACTTGTACCTTGAAAGTTTTTCCTTGATACTTTATCACTAACTATATACGGCTTCAACGGTCAAATTGATTGTGTCACCAGAGTGCATTTATGTTGTTGTTGATTTTTTTTGCGTTTGCCACACTTAAATATGCATTTTTTAAGGATTTATATATATAACATATAAAATTTTGTACCTTGAAAGCTTTGCGTTGAAATTTTGATTACCAACTATATACGGTTTACACGGTCAATTGATTATATGACCAGAGTGCACTTATGTTGTTGATTTTTTTTCGTTTGCCTAGCTTAAATATGTATTTTTAAGGATTTATATATATCATAACATAAACTTGTCCCATGAAAGTTTGCCTGGAAAAGTTGATCACTTACAACTATATACGTCTATACGGTCAGTTGATTGGGTGACCAGCGTGCATTTTTTTATTGCGTTTGCACAACCTGAATATTTAGTGTTTAAGGATTTATATATAACATGGCGATGTTTTTTTGTTTGTTTTGTTTTTGTTTCATTGTTGTTATGTTCGTAGTGGCACCGTCACATGTTTAACTGACCATTGTATTAACGTTGGCTCTGTCATACGTCATGTTATCATGTTACACATATATCTAAATCTTAAAATAACGTTGTATGTAGTTGTTTTGGAACCAATTATTCTATGTTTATTGCAGTGTCAAAAAAACATATCATTTATGTTGCTAATGTTTTTTAATCCCTAAGCTTAAATTAGTTGTTCTATCTATCACTACAATGTGACATCAAGTGCCTACAATCATTGAGGTATAAACTTTTCTTGAAAACATTGAAAATACCTTAAACTGACATTGTGCAAATAACTTTATGTTGATTTTCAGTTATTGTTTTTTTTTCAAAGTGTTGTTTATCAACTTCAGAAAGTACTGTATAACTTACTTGTTTAGTCCAAGTATCTATCCTTACATACACAAAATGCATTATGTATATTACAGCTAACCTCCTTTCCATTTTTACATGCCGAACATTTTCATGTTTTTCATAACATCAGTTTTTGCTTTCTTCACTATTTTTTTTCTTTAGAAGTTCTGAACTCATGTATGGACTACTTGTGCGACGGTTTGATCTTAACACCTATGTTTGTATTTCTAGAAATCTCTATTTTTTTTTGCCTTTGAAGATCGACTTTGTGCTGGTGTAAGATCTGTTTCTAATTTACCTCTCTTCAATTACATGATTTGTTTGAAAACATATTCTGGCACAGGCACACCGTTGATAAATGTTAGAGTCAAATTTTCAGCCTTACTGCAGTTTATTGTTTTACTGTTTATCTACCACTCTTTAGTCTATACAATTTCGTTCTTTATATACATTAAAAGCGCTTCGCAGTGTCGTTCTGAGATTGTATATCCCAATAAACTTATATATTATTAGGCAAACATTTTAAAAATAATTTGTTTTTTTTACAAAATGCTTAATACGTTCCGTTTGTTTAACAACACTGCTAAAATGGATCTTCATTTTGTTGCTGACTTGTGGAGATATTCACCCAAACCCAGGTCCTGTAGGCTCAACTGCAAATAACATCTCAGTTTCATCTACTTCGTTCCTATCAGATAGTTTGGAAGCCTTCGACTTTTCACATAATCTTTCTCTTGTTCGTTATAATGTTCAAAGTATCAAATACAAATTAGATACAATCTACTCTGAACTGTATGGGTTTGCAATATTAACATTCTCCGAAACTTGGCTTAATGATACTGTTGCGTCAGCTGATCTAGAATTTCCATCATTCCATAAACCAATAAGAAAAGATCGCATTGGGGATAGCCACGGTGGTGTTATTATGTATATTAAAGAGACAATTCATTTTTCTCGTAGAAATGACTTAGAAATCACTCGTCTAGAATGCGTATGGGTTGAAATACTATTAAGCACAGACATATGCTTAGGTGTTTTTTTACAGACCTCCAAATTGTGACGCTGCTTATAATTACTTAATTGAAGATTCTTTAAATCTTGCTGTCGATACTGGTATCAAAGACATAATTGTTACTGGTGATTTGAACTATAATATGCTGAATGATGTTTCATTGCAAAGTTTTGACAATATATGTCAACAGTTTGGTCTATTTCAATCTATTAAAGATCCCACCAACTTTACTGAGAATTCATCGTCTCTAATTGATATTTAAATTTTAAGTAATAAAGACAGCCTTATTAAAAGTGGTGTCGCAGATCCGTTTCTAAATCAAGATATCCGATACCGTTGTCCGATATACGGTATATTTAAATTCAAGAAAAACAAACAATTAGCTTTTGAGAGACATATTTGGAAATATGAACTTGGTGACTATGCTCTTTTAAAAAATAAAATTATTCACATTAACTGGAACGAACTATCTAGCGATGATGTAGGCGTGTATGCTACCAATGTTGCTAATAAATTTAATGAACATTCAAATATATGTATTCCAAATAAAATCATTAAAATTAAACCGCATGAACCTCCGTGGATACCCACTGAGTTAAAAAAGAATATTAGGGCCCGTAAAAGGCTTTTTAAGAAGGCAAAGAGATCTAACGAAATATACCACTGGAACAGATCTAAAAAAAAAACGTAAAGAGGTCGTCCAACTTATACGCCTAGCAAAGCAGTCATACTATGATAATTTAGCAAGTAAACTTAATTCTGTATCTCTCTCTCCCAAAGACTGGTGGAAAATATTAAAGTCGTTCATCTCTTCAAATGACAAGCTAGCAATTCCTCCACTGAATGACAATGGAACTATTATTTCCGATTTTGAGCTAAAAGCCAACTTACTAAATTCATTTTTTCCATTCTCAGACAATCTTAAATGACGATAACATTGAACCACTTATTTTGATACCTAGACAAAACATCCCAATTTTACTAGATCTTGCTTTACTACCCATCGATGTGTGCAGTATTCTTAAGTCGTTACCAGCTGGAAAAACATCAGGTCCCGATAAATTTAATAATTATGTGCTCCGTGAACTAAGTCATGAATTATCGACCCCACTGTGTGATTTGTTTAACACTTGTTCAACAAACGGTTTTTATCCTAAAGTTTGGAAGGAAGCGTTCGTATGTGCTATTTACAAGAAAGGAGACCCGTCTTTGGCTAATAATTACAGACCAATTTCACTTCTTAGTGTATTGAATAAAGTATTTGAAAGGCTCATATTTAAGCATATGTTCGATTATTTTCGAGATAGTAACTTTCTCTCTTCATTTCAATCTGGTTTTGTGCCTGGTTATTAAACTATAAACCAGCTCTCATTTCTATATATTACCTTCTGCAAAGCGATTGACGATGGCAAAGAGGTCAGAGTTGTATTTTTTGATATAAGTAAAGCCTTTGATAGAGTTTGGCACAAAGGGTTGTTGGCTAAATTGAAAGCAGCTGGTATATCTTGTCAACTTTTGAATCTTTTAACTGACTATCTTAAAGACAGACCCCAATGTGTTGTCATTCCAGGCGCGAGGTCTAATTGGAGACCAATTAAAGCCGGTGTTCCCCAGGGATCTATATTAGGTCCTCTTTTGTTTTTAGTTTATATAAATGACATAGTATCTGATATTCACTCCCAACATACGACTTTTTGCCGATGATACAAGCCTTTACTTTATAATTAATCATAATAATGCTATTGTTAATTCTGCACAGACATTAAATTCTGCCATAAATAAAATATCTGAATAGTCAAATAAATGGCTGGCTACTTTTAATCTATCCAAAACAGAATCAATGCATGTAACTCGCAAACGCACTCAACCCATTCACCCCCCCCCCCCCCCCCCCCACACACACACACACACTTTTTATGCAGAACCAACAAATTATAGATGTGTCATCTCACAAACATCTAGGAGTATACTTACCAAATAACTGCAGTTGGCACACTCATATTGACTATATTAAGAAAAAAACTTGGTCTAGAATAAATATTATGAGAAAACTAAAATTTCAGTTATATAGAAAATCACTAGAAACAATCTAGAAACACCCCTTCCCCGCCCATTTTTTTAAAACTTTTTTTTAAATTTTGTTTTGTATTAAATCAAAAACTCTGCCCTATTTCCCTATTTCAACTGACCCAAAGACCCCCCACCCTCCACATCCCATCTCCGCCCGCCCATTTTTTTTTAAAATTTTATTTTGTATTAAATCGAATACTCTGCCCCATTTCAACTTTGTATCCGACCCAAAGACCCTACCCCTCCTCCCCCCATCCCATCCCCTCCATTTTCTTTTTAAATTTTGTATTGTATTAAACCAAATACTCTGTTCCATTTTAACTTTGTAACCAACCCAAAGACCCCCCCCCCCCCCCCACACACACACACATACACACTTACCAACCCCTTCAAATTTTTTTCTTAAAATTTTGTTCTGTATTGAAGTAGATACACTGTCCCTTTTCAACTTTGTTACCAACCCCAAGACACACTCTCCCTCCAACTTTTTTTCTTGTATTAAACTAAACAGTCCTGTTTATTAAACTTTGGCACGAACACACCCACATCCACACCCAAATTTTAAAATTAAATTAAACACATTTAGCTTAAGTACTGGCTAGCTAGTCTTAGCCAGACATAGATAAAGTGTATATTCTGCCCTAATATTCCTACTTGCACACACATGTATCTACTATTTTGCTGATATGAAAGATGGTTTCATTCATACAGATATGTAGATATATCTGTTTTTCTGATGGTACATTATAATATACTGTTCTATGATCGACAAGGCTAGAATAGTCGAGTTAACGCTGTTCTTCGACATCTCCATTTTTTTGTGATTTTTTTAAATCTGTTTCTTTTCCAGTAATAGTATTGCTTTTTTAAACTAATCACCATCAAGTTTAAAGTTTACTTCACTGCCTTTGACCTACTTAATAGATTTGGAAAAAAGACGAGCGTCTGCACCCGCTTGCGGTGCTCTTGTTAGTATATATAGTCATTGTGGCTAGATATTGTGACCGGTACCTGAGTATAAATCGGTTGTTAGCACTATTTATTATATATGTTATATGTTAATTGATTGACTATTTAGCGCCATTTTTATGCCACCGAGGGATCAGTTAACCTTACCGCTGTTTCCTGGAATCCTAGAAGTTTAACCAGTTCTCGAGCACACCCCATCTTCGCTAGTAACTGATAACTTTCCCACTTGAATAAGCGGTGAGAAACGAAGTATAAGGAGACACAATCGTATATCAATCATCAAGGAGACTGCTGCCGGGCGGGGATTCCAACTCGCGAACCCTGGATTGAAAGTCAGACGCGCTAACGACTGAGCTAACCGGGCCCGGCTATATGTTAATGTCTAAATGACTGTGCATGCATACATAGTTTCGATGCAATGGTACTGGCAGTGCTAATTGTATAATATGAAACCAAAGACATGCGTATGTGAGTGTATGTGCATGTGATCGTAGATAGCCTGAATAAGCTTAGTGTACATTATTAGTCATTGTGTTGTTTTTAATCCCTGGCAAGAAGATATCATGGAAAACAATGAATAAATATCACTTGAAGTTTGTTTGAATATTTAACCTCAACGAAAGCAGTCAACCTAACAACTCTTTCCGAGATCCTAGAAGGTTAATCAGTAGTTGAATAACCGATAATTCCCACCCCTACTTGAATCAACGGTGAGAGACGAATGACAACGAGACGCAATGTCGTTTGTTATCAATCATCACGGAGACTGCGTCTAGGATTCGGACTCATGACCCCTATATTGATAGTCACACGCGCTATCGACTGGGCTGACCGGGCTCGGCTAATAACACTTCTACAGATTCGTATTATATTTTTTGCACGGTTATTTTTCATATATCAAAGCTCTCCTTCTTTTTAATTAACTTGTTGGCCATTGTTTCTTTTCTCATTTTGTATATTCAAATCTCCGGTGGTATGACATACGTATGTTTTGTTCTGTATCCCGTTTACTAGTTTTGTAAAGTTTAATTATTTTCCTCTGTCCTTTTGACACGTTATTCAGTAGCTTCTTCTTTGTCATGTTAAAACGAAAGTACAATAATCTCCATTAATGCAAAAAAAAGAAAAAAAATCTTAATTTTGTGTCTGATTTGTTACTTTGTAACCACATATTTTTTGTAACTTCAATACCAACATTTACAAGGTCGTTCTTAAAAATAAATTGCTGTGGTCCTACCTACTCATGATTTCTGTTCATTTTTATTTGAAATGACTATGAAAAATCAATAATTTAGACAAGAAAGCTACCTACCTACTCACCCACATGAAAAAAAACAACTGGACCACAGCATAGCAGACAACTATTTTTTAAGGATGGCCTAAAGTGCTGTGCCAATGGTGAACACTATTGTCATACAAGTAATAAATCTACGCGACACGTCACTTTTAGAACTAACCAGGTGCGGTTCCAAGATTTGATATATCTACATATACCTTTAATATTGACAGAATCCGAACACCAGCAATCACAATACGTCAATGGTGACAAGTAAACCTTTTAATATTGATATACTTGTAATAATTCGATCTTCTTGATGCAATACTGCAGCGGTGGTCTAGTGGTGGATACTTGAAAATTGGCTTAGAAGCTTCCTCACTTAGTGCTCATCGTCTAGAGGAGAATAGTTCTAGGTTTGGTCTCAGTATAATGTGACTGGGTGTGGTATCACACCATGTTTCTGCAGCAGGATATTCCAGTGTGGCAGCGCTTAGATTACTGTCTCAAGTAAACGGCTTGGCAATATAACTGAACAATTGTTGCAAGTGTCGCCAAACACCATACAACAATAATTCATTGATGCGACACTTTTCCACTTCAACACCATCATTCAACCAGGTGTGGTTCCAAGATTTCATATTGCTTCGTATACCTTCAATATCAGCATGATCAATCCCCTCGATGTGCTTGTGCGGGGCCTTCCAGTTTCATTTTCTACTTCACTTTTTTTATTTCTTTTCTCGGTGGAAGCACCTGGAATTTTTCCCAATGCGACCGGTTGCTCACCCAGCAGCTAGTTAAATTGAGGGGTATCGAATGTCCAACAACCTGACGCCTGGCAATGATAGCTTTCAGGAAGTAACTGTATACAGCATAAAGGTGTCTCATAAGCCCAGTGTGGCTGGCCCTTTCAATACGGGTGACACAACTACGGGTAAACAAACACTTTACTTTTATAGAAAAAACAAACAATATATAACTAACTTACATTTTGGCGCCATCTCCTGTATCTCTCAATTCTGATTATTTGTTGTGGTATCAAGGCACTATTGGTGAACTTTCCTGGGCTCCGTTAATTATCCGTTGTTGATACTACTGGTATACTTATATTATACCGCGAGTATTTCAGACGCAAAACAAACACTTCACATACGAGGTTTATCTACTGTCCTTGCTTATTTACTGATCATCTAATGATATGCATCTCAAATCAGATTACCGGCCGTCTATGCTGCGTCAAGTTATCTCAGATATGGTTACATTAATGTATTTATAAATATGAAATTAAAGGAGATTTACCTAGTAAAGTAAAGTATAATCATAGTCCTGGTGAAATTGGACTTATAGTCAAGTGACAAAAGTCCCGGGTTCCAGAGCAATAAGCATATAAAAGCAGAATAGGAAAACACATCCAAACGAGCATATGAGCAATAACTGGTCAGTATCGACATCATTATTAATTTCTCATATAAAGTTTTAGGTGCGAGACGGACTCGAACCTACAACCTTAGCGGTGATAGGGACGGTGCCTTAGACAACTTGGCCACGGAGGACCCTCATCTTACTTGGTCATTCTAGTTTAATTTGCAACGGGACAAGTAATCGGGTCACATGAGAAGTCAAAGTTCAAGCCTGTCAGACCTGTAAACACATGCAGCCAAAATAATCTATCATGTGCTATCACTATGAATTGAAAGCGACATCTAACGTTTTAATTCAATGGAACACTGATCATTATAATTGTATTATTTACCATAACACTTTGGCTGTCTGGATAAAATACCGTTGTGTTTCGTCAAAATTTATCTAAACTCGCTATTATCCCCTGACCCGTAGAATAACGTAAATAATTTAGTTTATAAATAATCTCAAGTACATTCGTAACCGTTCGGAAATTCAGGACATCGATTAAACCCGAGTCAGCGGATAAGTTTAAACTTAAGATTTATATGTCCGATCTTGTTATATCCCTGCAGGGCACAGTACATGTAGCCCAGCAGATTAATGAAACATTTACTTACATTTTGATACAAGCACCAAAATTGGCATTCCTACACTTGCACTACTTACTAGAAAAATCCCGTTAGCCACGTGGAAATTCAAAATGGTGGCCTGTTTGTCAAGATGGCCGCCATTTCTGGTAATTATACTGTTTTCTTCATATATATTTTATATATGTGACGGAATCAAATAGTTTTGATGTGGAAATATGTTTCTTTGCAATTCAATGGCAAATGTAAGAAACAAATTATTCGAAAGTAAATGTAAACGATGATGATTTTATCACAAACGCAGAGATTGAATTAACAAATAGGAAACTGAAGAAGAAGAACTATCATATGCAGAAAGATCATATACTATTAAGCTCAACAGACGAAGAACATGAATCTAACCCAAGAACACACAAGGAGGTAAATATGAACACGGACAAAAATTAACAGACAGAAAATCAATTTATTCCAAGCCAGAAGTCAATAAACAGCAGTTCAGATGATAATGAACAAGAAACAGTCAACATCAACCAACCAAATGAGATTTATATTCCCAAAGATATTTGGAATGCATAAAGCCTAAAACATTTGTTACGTTTGAAATGGAAGAAGGAAATTTTACTATGGTACCGGATCCAATCGAATTACGAAAATAGTTTCTGAATAAATTCAAAAGGAAAACTTACACCAAAATATTACCGCCGAACTACAAATTATGAAAACAAACAATGATAGTTAATTAGATCCATACATTTGGAATATAGGACTGGACCCTTTTTATTTGATACTGTTTTTAGACAAGCAAATTAAATTATTAAAAGGTTATTCGTCAGGAAGTGACCTAAATCTTTAAATAGACGCAACAGGGTCAGTCATAAAAATATTGTTGGGCAAAAAAGACCATATCTGTTTTCAATTGTGGCGAAGCCAAACCCGCAAGTTACCCCTGTTTCAGTTGCGGATATGATATCTACTCAGCACACACTACCAAGAATATAACTACATGTATTGTTGTCGGCCGTCAAGAGATCTGTTTAACAGGAAAGAAGCTAAAAATCGATAAGGTGGAAACGGACTACAACCTTGCTTTAATACAAGCGTGTTTAAAAACATTCAATGATTTGAATATTAAAACATACTTGAGGAAGTGTTATGATAGTATAATATCTGACAGTAACAACGAGCATCTGACGATCCACCGCACACATTGTTCGAGTTTTCTTGAGGCAGTTAAAAAAGGAACTTCCAAAACTATCCCATGCACTAAGAAAATTAATCTACAAATGTTTGCTGTCTTGCAAAATGTCACTACCTTAAAAGAGTCAAAACAGGGTTTCAAAGACATTTGCTTTATCTTTCTAAATAGGAACACTGCCCGCATATGTAAACGGGATTTGACAACCTGAAGGATAAAATGAATGACATTGAATGCGAATATGATGAACAACAGAATGCATCCGAGGAACAAGAGGACACTGCCCTTGAGCTTAATTTAACTGATACTTCTGTTGGGGATAAAACAGTTAAAGAATCGTCTCCATTTACAAACATATTTAATAAAGAAAAAAACAGAGGTGGTTACATGTCTCTTGAACAGTTTCGTGTATCTGCTTCCTCTATGGACTGGAATAATGCTCAATATGCACAAATCGGAAACCGAACCAAAAACAACCAGAGATGCCAATTCACCCACAGAAAACTGGTTCAAACTGGTTAAAAACGACATTGGACTGAAACACCATGTTCGTCCGTCCCAATGTGTTATTCGCCTCGGAAAGGCAGTGCCTAGCAGAATAGCAGAACATTTATTTCCCGGCAGCTGAAAGAAAAAGACAAGAAAAAAATAGGAAAAAACAAAACAACGAATCGTGTATTTGAAAAATCAAAAGGAAGTAAAATTGCAGTAGGAAAACCTGACGACCGCTTTCCAAAAGAGCCAAAAGGGAGAGGAAAGAGTCGTTAACACATGTACAATAGACGATGGCCTGACTATTTTATATCTCAGATATTTAGAATCTGAAAAGTTTCGGGATGTCCTGAGGAAAAAAACTGAAAAGATTCATCAAACTTTTTTGACAGTGTTCAAATTGATGTCGAAAGAAGAATTTGCAGCAGCAAAATTAGTTTGGAGTAACTACACGGAAAAGGCACAAACAAACCTTTATGGCGACGAGTCTGACTTTTTCAAACAATTCTTCAACAATGAGTGTACATATATGATTAACTACGCAAGTGTGCTCCAGTGATAGATGTCCAGAGCCATTCGAAGAATCCCGAGTCGTCATATAATAAACATCAGGTATTTATCATCATTTATTTATTTGCTACCGATGTAAGAGAAAGAGTACGTTATTTTCCTTTTGGGGATATTTGTATTAAGTAACATTCCTGCATCACCTTATGGAACACACGCCATGTTCATGCATCAAATAATGTTAAATACGCGTATATGAGTATCTGGAGCCTATCATTAACATACTTTATGGATCTGATGGTGTCACGTATGGCATGTCATATAGTATATTTCACATTATATTTTTACATCACGACTGTCTAGGTTCTGCCTGTTATAAACATTTAACACAACTTAAATACATGTACCATTCTGTCATAGTTTGTTTTCACACACAACTTCGTATTGGTTATACTGTTCAGGCCAATTTTAATCATAATTTATAAGACGTACAGCTGTTTTATGTTTTTTTGCAGATTATCATAGTAACGAATGCATATTTATCTTACGTCAACGGCATTGTACGTCAATTTTGAGCGCACGAAAATATGCACAGTTATAAATTCTGTGGAAAACATTAAACCATTAAACTGATTGACAGGACTCGATTTGTTAGTTCTTGTATTTTTAAATGGTGTCACAATTTTTCTTAGACATACATTAAGATGCTGTGTTCTAATGAGGCCCAATCAGGGGACTTTGATTTTTTACGAGGGAATACTACGGGAAAACAGAGATTCTTTTTTTTTATCATCTATTTTTGGAACTATTTTAATCATCTGGGTGCCTGGAATAATGTTACGTGATAATAGTTGAGGATGTATCCTTTACATTGGGGATTTAATATCCATGAGGGGTCACCACGTATCCAAAACTCATTGCGACATTTAAAAATCGTTTTCATATTTGGTATAAATAATGAAAGAGTTTTAAGGCTTAGGATATTGGAACCTATTAGGGGGACTTTGATTTTTACATAGAAATAATATTGGAAACCAGTAAATTCTCTTTCTATCATTTATTTTAGGAATTATTTTAATCACCTTGATATCTGAATAATTGTTTGATCTGAGCAGGAGACTATAAAGATAATTAAATATCGATAACGAGCCAGCAGTGGCCCAAAATGAATAAAATTTTAAATTTACAAAAAAAAATCTTCACTCAAGAACTAAGTTAAACGAGCCATTTTTGGTACATTTTTGTATAAATGTTGTGTATAAATTGTCTCTATTGAGAACGGATTTCAAACGAAGAATATACGGTTAATAAGAGCCCACTGAGTTGTCTTTGATTTTTCACGGGAAGGTTATGAGGAAACGAATACATCTCAGTTTTCTCATATTTAAGCTCTTTAGAGTTATTTTAAAAATTGTTCCATCTATTTTAAATTTTGTGAATGTTAGATTAACATAGAATCTCACAAAATTTGTAAACAAGTAATTATGCTATTTTACTTGCCACAAGAACAAGATGCCTTTGTTTTATTTTACGACACATATTCAGTATAAAGTAGTGTTTTAAAGTATCAAAAATAAATTGATTAATCCAATTGGTTATTATTGAGTACATTTGCTTGGTCAAACACGCATGCTTCAGTTATTTTAGTCATGAAATGTAAGTGTAAGATTAGTATATGTCAATACTTTAATGATCACAATTTGGATATTTTGAGTTTTTATCTCTGATTTGTTTTGTCTTGTATTTGCCATTTTAACTGTTACAGTACCTATCACCAGGTGAGAAAGTATCAGTATTATAATGCAATTATAAGCAAGTGTATTTATATTATTCAAGTTATCCGACCAATGACTATCATATTGGCACATGGCCACAGTTTGCATGCCAATTTCTCTGGCTGAAAAAAATTAACTGGGTCAATATAAAACACTTAAGGTTTGTTTTAATCAATGCCTACTTAAAACCAGATGTATTTTTCCACTTCCAGTTCATATTTGCCTTGTTTGTTTGTTTCTCTAACATTGGTACAGTTTGCTAGTACAATGCAAATATGCCCAAAACTATATATTTAATATCCTGAAAACAGTAATATAAATTATTTCACTGAATCAGACCATGTTTATTATCATGTTTACTATGTATGCGTTTCACACACATGTGAGAATTGGTTATTGTCTTTGAGGTTATAACTTCCTTTTTGAACTTCATTCAACTTTAAAGACTTGATATACGATGGGTGATGTAAATGTAATGAGACTTTTGCTCTAAATATTTAGCTGTCGTTTTTATATTAAGATACTGTCTGTACATCATCCACACGACACGTAAATAATTATAAGTTTAAAAATGCATAAGCTCATTTGATACGTTGCTTCAGTAACCTATAAATTGAAGAGCGGAGTAGACAATATCTTCTGTGAAGAGATCGTTACAATTAAAATTTAACAAACTCGAATGTAGCGCAATTTCGTCTGCATATTGTACGGCGTCGTAAACATGTTATTTATGCCGATCGCCGTGGGACTATTTTGAGGCATATGTGATGTAACAGGACAGTTACAGAACTGTTTACAATGTTTTAGAGACACATTTAAATATGCATAAAGTAGGTATTCGGTGGATACCGCAACTATTATCAAATTACCATGAATGTGACAGGACTATTTTAAGCGGTATCGTAATGAAGGCGACAGGTTTCTGCGGTGAATCATCACTATGGATGAAATTTGGTTGCTTTTATAAGACCCAGAAACGAAGGAACAATCAAAACACTGGATGACTCTGACATCACCTCCACCTAAGTAAGTTCGTGCCGCCAAGTCAACGGGAAAAACAGACATTGATGGGATGATACCACATCATGCCATACCAATAGGAAAAATATTGAAAGGTAACAAATTTGACTAATTCAAAGAACTTTCATATGCAGCACAAAACTTTGAATCTGCTCTAAATGCACGGTGGCACAGAGGTATGGACAGACATTGGATGGACAGACAACAGAAATTGTTTGTGTATCCTGTGATGGAGAGATTTTCAAGAAACGTTGATGTGCTGAATGAAAATTAAAGAAGTTGACGTTGTTCGGCGTCACGTGTTAGTATCGCGCTGCCCCGCTCCGACGTTTTGTATCAGGTGTAAAATTCATGAATTTATCAATTTCAATACAAATGAGTTGATATTTGGTGAAGTTGCTGAATAAAGACTGGACTTCATTTCGTCTTTGTTTCAGTTTGATATTCCAAATAGCTTTTCCATACTAGAATCAGTCTCATTAAGTTTGGATCACCCCTCGTACTTTCGTAATATCTTAATAGTTGTGGGTTGCCATAACAGTACTATCGTTTAAAGAGCACTATTGAATTGTAAATAATATATCATAATTTTAACTTTATTAGCAAAAAATGTCACACGGTGACGTTGACAGAGACCTGACAACGGCAATTGAGTGTAAGTGAATGTGTCCGGGCATATGTCGTATTAGCGTCCACTGTTCTGAAAAAACGTTTATTTACCGACCATTCACCTCTATTTAAATATATTTATCGAATTTTACTAGCTTCTGAAAACCAGTCGAGATATTTTCCTTTCAATTGTTTCCACTAACGTTAATGTAACGACTTTATTTTGAATGTCGATCTACGATATTAGAACTGGCTCGTTATTCAAATTCCGACTATTTTTTTTTTATGTTGATCTACGTTCTAAGACCTGGCTCGTTATTCAAGTTCTGCAAGTTTTCTAACTTTTATTTTGAATGCTGATCTATGGTCTCAGACCTGGATAGTTATTTAAATTCCGACTTTATTTTGAATGTCGATCTACGATATCAGACCTGGCTCGTTATTCAAATTCCGACTTTTATTTCTTTTGGATGTTGATCTACGATGTAAGACCTGGCTCGTTATTCAAATTCTGACTTTATTTTGAATGTCGATCTACGATATCAGACCTGGCTCGTTATTCAAATTCAGACTTTTATTTCTTTTGGATGTTGATCTACGATCTAACCCCTGGCTCGTTATTCAAATTCTGACTTTATTTTGAATGTCGATCTACGATCTCAGACCTGGTTCATTATTCAAATTCCGATTTTTATTTTTATGCCGCCGCATTTTTTTTAAGGTGGCATATATACTTAAACGCAAACGAAAGTGTGCACATTTATATTTTTGATTTTTCTGAAAATCCAATGATGGAATACTATCATGTGTGGTATCAATTTTTAGCTCATTCAATTATATTTCTTACCAATGTGTATTTTATTGTTTTGAATTTGGGATAAAACGTACGACGCGGCTACGTGGACTAGGGGTCAAAATAAAAAATACACAAATAGCCAAAGGGCTGTTTTCTTACGTAGTGTCAACTCTGCCCAGCATCATTAAGGCGTTAATACGCTGATAGTCGTGGGATTTTCGCTATTATAAATTATAACTGATTACTATTGTAGCAAAATGACCAAGGGCCGACAACTCACGAGGGTAGAATACAAGCATATACACAAGGTAAAATTTACAATTTTAATTTTACATGAATAAAATTACGAATATAATTATACAATATATACAAATTAAAGATAATTACTCAACAAAACAAAACACAGTTGGTTTAACAAAGTCCTATGATGGTATTAACACTTTTTTTCACACAGTTCTATCTCCTACACGTTACGTAATGTACATCGCGATCCAAACTGCTTATATATTTTGAACGTAAAACTGTTTTTAAAAATGCACTAATATAGTATCTAAAATGCCATATTAGTATTTAAGATACTACTACCGCGTCCGGATTATCGTAGATTTAGCATCACTTGTGCCTTGCGGCGGTGGCTATATAAACTGGGTTATCTTCCCTAGAACTCTAGACTGAGTATCTGGCTTTACGTCGCCTCGTACCGACTGTCGACCGTACTCCGACGTCAGGACCGTCAAGTCGTCCATATGACGATTATGTGGGTTGCTGTCCTTATGACGGTACTGCCACCAGCTGACTTCCTGTCACGTCTAGATACGTCGTTGACGTAGCGGACACATACCTCGCTTACGCCTTAAAACGGCTACAATATATATATAAACTCAGATTTACTAGTAACTCAAATATGTTATGACATGGCGTCTATTACTTTACATCTATCAATTTCATGGTATTTTTATCAATATGTGATAACAGTGCATTCATTTCCTACCATCTAACAGTTTCATGGTAGATTTATCAACATATTATAACAGTGCAATCAAATCTTACCATCTAACAGTTTCATGGTAGATTTATCAATATATGATAACATTTCATTCAATTCTTACTATATGCAGTTTCATAGCAGTTTAAACATCTCATATACAACCTTCCGTCAATCTCAAAATAGCAATTATATCTCTACATAAATTGTCATTTATAATATGAACAATTACAGACAAATTACACATATCAATCAATTCTAACATTGTGAATTTCAACACTTCACCGTAAACACAACATTAACAGCTCAAAATACGTTCTCAGATTCGTCGGCCTATATTCTAACAAAACGCTTCTCAATACCGTGGATGTATTTTATGCTCTTGATTTATGGGTTTTTTTTCTTGAATAATATAAGACAATGTGTAAGATCTCCAAACGTATCCTTTATTGTATGTAGGTAGAAATGGTAGTTGGTAGTTGATGGCAAGCCCCTTTAGCGCAATGCTGGTTACTAGGGTTTCAGGGTAACCCTTATTGCTCACTACCTTCAAAATCCTGGTTTCTATATGAAATGAAAATGCATTATCCAAATAAGTTTGTATTCGTTAAAACATTTCAAACCGTATTTTTATCGGAAAAGCGTTCGTACAATATAATAATTGAGTTAACAACGAAATGACTGTTAACTCCAATAATATCATTAAAATATGATTTACCAAAAAATCTAATTATAAGTTGTCTTCAAAACCTAGCTATGTTAATAATAAAAATCTAAATATAGGTTGTCTTCGAAACCTAGTTATGTTAATAATTTACTAATCTCAATATAATAAAGAAATAATTGTAAACTCCAATAATAATGTTAAGGTATGATATACCAAAAAATCTAACTATGTGTTGTCTTGAAAAAAGTAGTTATGTTAATATTCATTAAAGAACAAAGTATTCATTCAAAAATAAGTAATAATATTTAACCATTGAAAATAAAGCCGAAATGTCTAGAACATATTTTAGTAGCAGAGTTTCCGCACTGAGCAACATTATGTGTTGAATGATATATAATAGATAGTAAACTCTCAATTACAACATATCCGCATTTTAAACAATGTAATAAAACATATGTGAGAACAAGCATATTCAAAGCAAAATAGAAGATTAAAAGAATAAAATGAAAAATGATAATTTCACATACCTGGAATAATATAAGACAATGTGTAAGATCTCCAAACGTATCCTTTATTGTATGTAGGTAGAAATGGTATGATCTTTGAACATCACCGTCTTGTATTTTATACCGAAAACCCAGTACAGGTGCGATAACCATTATGACAACAAGAATTTACTTAATTACAAATTGTATTGATATCGTCTGCTTAACAGAGATTTCGGTCTCAAGTTAGCTGTGACACCTCTTTGTAAACAGGAAATACTTGGCTTATGTTTGCACCTTGGCTTGGCCAGGCAATTAACTTTCCATTAGTAAAATAGTTTAAGGTGACAAATATTATGTGACAGTGGACATCAGTGATTAAGTATGTTTTTAGAACTTAATTGAAGAATGTTACCTGGATAGTATAGACAAACAATGTTTTACTTCAACAAAATACCCCTGCTTGCCTGCTATATGTTAAGTATTTACAGTAATCAATTAATACAACTTCTCAATCAAATTGTTATCAGAGTTATTAAGTTTGAAAAAAAAACATTAAAGAAGGTAACAGAAGAGACCAATATATTCTCTAAATATATTATATAATATAATTACGTAATATAATATAAAATTATGTAACTAAAATGTAGTGCATTATATGTATATTAAATTACAGACATTATTTTCGGAATGGATATGAACAATTTATACAACTTTACTTAGATCTGATTATGTCAAAAAGATATATACATGTATCGGACTTTTAAATACAACATGATATAAAATTCACATACCCATCTGCCGTTATGTACTGGAACAGTAACCTGCTCAATCTTTCTCGTCACGCCAACTCCAAAGATGATTCTGCTAACTGGACAGTTTCCCCATAACACAGTCAGAATATATAGCAAAACAGTCCACATACCTTAGTGAATTTCGTGCAAATCATGAAACAACAAACATTCCAATATCGTCCGATGCTCATTTTACGCTAATAGGCCAATGTAAACTTAAATTAGTTTTATGACAAAATAGCCGTTTAATTAATCTAACCTTATTAATACTTAATGGAATTTGATGAAATAAACTTCAAAGTGATTTATTCTTTAATCAAAGAATGAAAATGTAAAAAGATCTTAAAAACGTTACTCTTATCGAGCTATCGGTATGTTTTAACAGTTCCAAGCTACCTGTTCTAAATATAGCCTATATTTTTACAATGGACACGTACTAGCTGACACTACTAAATTAGGCCACAACAACCTAACTATTTTGTTACAACTATACATGTGTGAAAGAATGTAGAGAAAACAAGTTTGGTCACTTGTACTTATGTATAATTATTCCACGTGAAAATCCTGAAAAATCGCAATTCGGGCTATTACGTAACAACTAGCCATAGTTTGACTGATTTTCGTTGTCGCTATAAACCGTAACGACCGATATTCTTATGTTTCAAATTTGACAACTTTATACTTTGTAGAATTAAATAATCAAAAAATATAAAATGCACACTTTCTATTGCGTTGGAGTATAGTAATCGCAGCGTCCGTCCGTCCGGTATTTCGTGGCCGGCGTGTAACTTTGTCATGCATAGATGGATTTTGTTAATACTTGCTACAAATGATCAACATAACATGACGTGTCGCGAGTAAGACCCACACCCGTACCTCAAAGGTCAAGGTCACACTTTGAGTTTATTTGACAACACTTTTGAGTCTGTGTGAGATTTCGTGGCCGGCCTATAACTCTGACATGCTTAGATGGATTTTGTTTATACTTGCTACAAATGATCAACATAACAGAACAATGACCCACACCCATACCTCAAAGATTAAGGTCACACATTGAGTTTGTTTGACAACACTTTGAGTCTGTGAGAGTTCGTGTCCTGCAGGGATAGATTTTGTTAATACCTGCTTTAAATGATTAACATAACATGACGACTTGTCGCGAGTAAAACCCACACCCATACCTCAAAGGTCAATGTCACTTTGAGTTTATTTGACAACACTTCGAGTCTGAGATTTCGTGCCCGACCTGTAACTTTGTCATGCATAGATGAATTTTATAAATACCTGCTACAAATGATCAACATAACATGACGACGTGTCGCGCGTAACACCCAGACTCCCACTTCGAAGGTCAAGGTCTTAACGCCACGTTAAATACGTGTTGTATAAAGGGTTTTAACGCTAGCGTTAAATTACACTTACATTAACTTTAAAAAAGGGATTAAAATCCACTGTTAATTAATTTACCCATAAAGCCACTCAATCTGAAACTTGTGTTACCAAAAAAAAATGGCTGAACAACAAACTAAGAGAAAAAGAAGTTTAAACTTCTCAAATGATGAGGTGTTAAAGTTGGAAGAGTTAGTTTCAGATGAAGACACCTTTCAGTTGCTAAACTGAAAACTTACCACCACTGTGACAAACAAACTTAAAGCAGAGACATGGGCTTCAATAGCTAGTGCAGTTTCTTCTCTGGTCTATGCTGAAAGATCGGGACAGGAGTGTCAGAACAAGTTAAAAGGGAGGCAAAAGAAGGCACACGGGAGAAGGTCATGAAGAGGAAGACTGGTGGTGGTGGTGGAGATGGGGGTGTGTCACATGAGACAGCAACGGAGCAGCAGACCAGAACTGCTGCACTTTTAGAGAAAGTTGCCTTCTTTGCTGGCGTCCGTGGTGGCACCGACAGCAGTCTGCGAAATAAAGATATAGTCCGAGACCAAGGCTATAACTTTTTTGTTCGGGCTACATAACTTTCCCAGACCTGTAGTCCGATCGGACTATTAAAGTATTTATATCACAAAAGACCAAATTCTGGAAATTTTATTTTTAAAATAGATACCCTCAGAGGGATATTCTTATTGATCAAATTGCGGGGTATTGCTTTTTTACAACCAGTCGGAACGCGTCATTTCCTTCTGCCCGGCATGCGATAATTTCCGTTATGAATTGCTTATTACCGCTAAAATCCGTAATATGTGATTATAAATGATGCCGGAAACTACCAAATTGTAAATTATCGTAAATCAAACAAGATGGCAACCTTGAAATGGTCACCTGGTGCAAAGCTAGGAAAAAAACAAAAGTTACCTGTTACAGATTCGCCTGACAAGAAAAAACAGTACGAATCGTGTTCGTACATTCCAGAAGCACTGGACGAAAGATCGGGACTGGTTAAAAGTTTGAGAACGGTAAAATGTTTTGTTCCATGTGCGAGCTAAACGGGGACATCGCTAACAATTTTGTCATGGGGTGTGTAAATTTTAAATAAGCCGTCGACGCATATGCAAACAGCAGGAGTCACATTCAAGCATCTCGAAAAGAGACTGCAAACCAACTCATGATTATAATGTAAGTAATTCATTGTTTTCATTTTGATATTAAACAGTAATAATAACTGTCTTTAGCTCACTTTTGTGCACAATTCTTAAAGAATGAATACTTTACACAATTCACCATTCTCTCTCATGACTAGCAGCAACCATTTTGTTTTACATGTGTTCTTTAGTTTTAAAGGATCCATTTTTCTGAATTTATATACTATCAACGGATTTAGTCAGTTATTATGACTTTTTAATGATAATCTTATATCCTAACACCTGATGTAGAGATAAACAAAAGAAAAGAAGAACAAGACGCAATTTCTAACCTAGGTTCATCTCAACTGGAACCAATTTTCCAGTCAGAGTCTGAGATTGAATATGTTGAGACTGTGTCACCTGTAGCTGAATGCAGTACTCTAGCACTAGATACTAGCGGTGATTTCAATTTGATTGCAACACCAATCACAGTTAATTACAAAGTAAGTCAATGTGAACATCATGAATAAAAATAATCTGCAAACTTCATGTTGTACTTATGAAAGTACTTGGTTTAATTGCAGTACTAGATCTTCCCTTTTCTAAATGTATGGTATGATCACTGTATCATCAATGCCCGATCAGTTGTTGAATTTCTTATATTCAGACACCTGAGGCTGATGCTGACACAAACACAGAACAAAAACCGGATTTACAGTTGGAATCTGCAGACCAAGGATATCAGCTTGAACCAATACACATGATGATGAACCAGAAGCTGGCCCATCACAAGATCAAATAGAACTTGTGGTAGAACAGGTGACGTACAACTACATAACAAATACAATGCATCTGATTTTCATTTGTTTCAAAATAATTTTATTTATAAAAATGTTGTTTTTTTTTTTAATATTTTCATCTCCCATCTATATTAGACATATGTGATGATTCTGTTTATTTTCATTTTTGTTTTATTAAAGATGATCGATAACTTACTGTTCTTAGTCAAAACATACCCCACCTCTATCCATTCTGCATTGAATAATGAGATGCATCATCCGGGCAACTTATCTAGAATTTCTTTCAGTCTGATTACCGGCTTCTTTATTTAAATTGTTCACATATTAGGAACCAATACTTAGTTAATCGACGGGTTCCCGCACCTACTTTTCAAGGAGGCCGGACTACAATAAAACAACTAAAACCGATCCAAATTAAGGCTATAAAAGACGCTGTGCTGACACAATTTAGCAGTCTGTTTCAAGTCACCGTAGAATCTAGATGCAGAGATTTGAAAACGAGGTTACCTAAAGACTGACTGTTTTAATTAACAATCTTATACGGGGAACCTTGTTTTGTATATACTATATCGTATGTAATATTGTACTTAAAACACAATGAGCTAAAGTTGCTTAGTGCATTTACATCGCATGTGAATGAGCTGTTATATAGTAAAGGTGTGTGAATGAGCTGCAGTTCGACTGAGCGCTGCTCTTTGCTACAGGAATAACTGTCCGCTCATTGTGAGCGTTGTATGTATACGAGTACTGTTTGTCAGTACTGTTTCTGCATGGTGTTGCAGCTTGCTCTTTATGAGCAGTTATTTTGTCTCTTTGTGAGACAGTGTATACATAGGTACCGTTTAACGGTACAAGTTTCTGCGTTGTTGCAGGTTGTTCATGTGAACATTAATTTAGTTGTCCTGTAGACGAGATCGTCGTGTTAATCAATCGGTGAACTGTTGGTGAGCAAGGTGTTTGCATTGAGAGCACATATATGTTTAATAAAATTAGCTCAGTCACGTACGGTATAGTGTAAAGCAGACACAGTTCTAGCAATTATCTCATTTCATTAATATTAACTGATAACTCATGCGCGTCTCATTTTAGAGTGAGTACCAATATGTGATTGAATCACTCAGTCCCTAGAAATTATCTGGGGGTTCCCACGTTTATCTAGTTATAGTTGTTTGTCGATTTATTGGTTGATTAATTCTTATAATTACGGTAATCATTATATTTAGGAGCCGTTCTATGCTCTGTCTGTGATTGAGAAAATATCATTGTTCAGTTTATGTTAAAATAAAACTAATAATCTGTGTTTAGCTCGAAACACGTTACACATACATGTAACTTCATATGCAATCTGAATCATAAATATTAATGATTAATGTTAATGTTCATTGACCGAAATTATTCTCTTACTGTTACAGGGTCAGTGTTTTTATAATTTTTCATATGTAATTTCAGAAGAGCACTGGAAAGGCTGAGGACAGTGACTATGGACCCGATTATGATGGTGGTGAAGATGAAATGGAATTATCTAAAGATGTTGCAAAAAACTTACGCCATTTCTTTGAAAAAAATTGTGATTAAATGATAAAGTAAAAAAATATATATATTGTAAAGTTCAAGTCTTTGTTTTTTAATGGACTACAAAAAAATGAATTCGGGCTATACATTTTTGGAAAGTCTATAGCCCGAAGCTATTGTCCTGAAAAGTTTTCGCACAGACTGAGACAGTGACGAGCAATGTTGTTACAAACGCCTTTTATCTTCATTTTTTGCCAAATTATATATTGAATTACATACATAATCAATTTCATGGTTAATGAAAATCAATTACCAATATTTAAGGAATATTGTAAAATTGTCGTCTGTACGATTAGTCTTGATCACAGGCGCACTTGCTTGTCTTTGCGTCGCCTATGATCAAGACTACTGTACGATGTAAACAAACAAGCCGATTCTATTTTTAGCGTTCGATGACTCCCTATGATGAACTTGACCTATATTTTCAAAGATCGCACTTGCCGGTGTTGCGGAAGTGCATAAAACATTTGCAGAGCATATATGGAAACATATAACTAAAGGCAGTACTGCAACTTTACAAATATTACCTTGACATCTTCGGGTAGTACATTTCCACCCTTATTTCACATTAAATCCGTAGATTCCCGCACAAATGGCAGCCACTGGCTGCTTACGTGTTTTATAAAATAGAAAATCAACTCAATTTGTGGTAGTGGAGAGTTTCATTTTATTTTTCTGTTTTATTACACTACTGCTATTTTGATATTATATTCATGGTGCAAAAGGGACCACATTGATATAACATTTATTTAATATATTAATTATTCATTAAAGGAACACAACATGTACCGTGCATATAAAGGGAGATAATTAAATTCACAACAACGGAATTTACGATTTTTGGGATCTTTTCAGATTCTCATTCACAATGCATGATATATAGATGGAGATTGTGAATGAGAATCTGAAAAGATTCCAAAAATCGTAAATTCCGTTGTTGTGAATTTAATTATCTCCTTTTATGAAATTAAATATATATGAATTCACTGTATCTATATGATCCAACGGGTTTATAAATATGTCCTTTATATAGCATGTGAGTAGTCATGAATCCTTAACTGGATCCTACTCATATAAAGCTATCAGTTCATGTATGTAAATTTGTCCACCCTGTCCAGATGTGTTGCATGTAATTCCATAGTATATAAGTCATGGTCGACACCAAATTTATTGGTTTGGCAGAGGCCTTGATATTGTATCTATGGTTTGCATTGTAGCTAGGCGCACCCGCCGTAGTCTGGTCTGTTCATTTATGTCATGGTTATTCACAAATAAATATCTCCATATATATATATATATATATATATATATAGTAGCAGGAATTAATATACAAGTATGATGGATAGAAAATGATAAAAGTAAAGACAACATATAGGTGTTGTTTCTCATACAAACAATAAGTATCATTTGTCAATCTTAAAACAGTCAAATGAAGGTTAGCAGCACATGATCATTTCAACACACCCTAATGAATCCCTTAAAGACTCTGCTGTTAAGGTATGGTTACTGCATGATCAGTAAATTGGAAAAAAATCCTTGGTCTTACTCAAATATGAAAACATGTTTTGTCGGATGTCTTGATGACTACATTGGAACATGAATATAGAAATTATCACAACTGGAGAATTCACTGTGATGGACGGGATGTTATCTTTCTTACATCAAGCCACTGAGAAACAGATACATAAGTGTATCTTAATTCCGTGATTTACACTCATTCAAGTGAACGCGTATTGTAACAGTGAATTAGTTAATTAAAGAAACCAACATAGCAATACATAAAAAGCATGCTGGTCACTAAGGTCACATAATTTAGAACGAGCCATAGGTCATGTGTATTTCCTGGCAGATCAAGTGTATTTCATGGCAGATGATAACATATACAATACAAAATTAGTAAATGGTAATAAAAATTAAATGAACATGATCTAACTTATGAGGAGACTATCCTTTCTATACAGTGAAATATCCGTAATATCTATGTCAACCGGAATACCCTTTAAACCTCTGTGAACCGGAACCTCTCTATTCGAAAAACAGACGGGTTTCAGCATTTTTGTACATTAATTTACCTCCATAAACCGGAATATCTTAATCTCTTCTTGATTTTCGATATTACACAAGCTAGTGTCACATCAAATGATGGCTTGAGGCATAGTTGTAAGATTCGACTGCCACCTTTCATCAAATGCCATTGTGTTATCTAAATTGTGATAATCATCAATTGTTACAATAGTGTAGATTATGGATTTGATTAGCAAGTTAAGAGGACAGGTAATTATTGCAAACAGATGAAATAAATTAACTAAGGGATACATGAAAGTTTAAAGATTTTCTGAAAATAAAGGATGCACAGTGTGCTCAGTTTAAATAAAATCATGAAAACGCGTTCAATTTCTATAATGTAAGTAATAACTGTCACGTACTTTAGAGATCAAAATTAGCTGATAGGGAAGATTCCTTTTCAGATATCATTTAAACTGTTTCATATCGTAGTCCACTTAAAATGGTTATACTTGGAAAATATCGGCTGGTAGGGAAGATTCCTTTTCAGATAATATTGGAAATATTTCCTTACTAGTGCACTTAAGTACTTGGAAATGTTTTACACTTTCGTTAATACAAGCATCAAGTCTGATCTCCATTTTAACATATACATGTAAATTGAACTTATCGAAAATTCAGATAGCTGTCGAAACTACATAAACCTGTGCATTTTAAGATATATCACAACATACTTCCAGCCATAAAGTTTGGTTGAAATACAAAATTATACATGGGTTAATCAGATTCATCGGCGTAACAATGTGTATTATGTATAGCATATATTTGGTTGTTTTAATTAAGGTAAACTCCGTAAACTTCCCGAATAAATCCTCGAAAACGATATCGTGAACGAGTTTTTAATTCTGTACTGTCGTGATTGTCCTGCGTCGACCATCCTTGACAGTGTACATTCTAACGAAAAAGAGAGTCTCAAACCAACACTCGTTTTGTATGTGTAACATTGCTAGATAATTAAAATTGTTAAGGTTAGTATGGAGTACATCGCATACAGTATGCTTATTTTTCTTAGCAGTTTGTATCGCGACATCAGTAAAACACTAGTGAACTGAAGAGTAGCAAAGTGGACAAGTATTAATGATAGAGCTTAGAATATTATTAGACCGGCTTATTGTTTTTTCATCTTAAGTAAATCTCGTGTATTATATTGTTTAATTGTATATTCATAGTTTTATTTATGTAAAAATAAAATTGTAAATCCTTAAGTCGTTCAATGCAAATAATCATATACATAAAACTGTAACACAGATAATGGTTCTTAAAATAAATAAAGACTTTAATTTAAGATATACAATCTGTAAACATGAATATGACATTGTAAAGACGTCTTAAGCAAATGAAATAATAACATTTACAATTACGCATTAGGTACGAAACTGTATGAATAATTCATCATTTACATTAAAAACACAGAAAAAGCTTTATATTAATCAATTACAAAAATTGGACTAAATAGCTAAATATTAAGCAAATAAACACATAACATTAAGAATAAAGTATTCATCATGAATTTGGTTTTACTAAATCATTATAAAGAATATACAAGAGGGTCAAGATGGCCCTATATCGCTCACCTGAGTGACCTCGAGACACCCAATTTAAGTAGATTAATACATGTACATTCAAAATACCAGAAAAACGAGATGGGCGAGTAGTTGGAATTTTGATTTGTTTTGAAGATGTAACAGATGCGTAGAAGAGTTGTGCGATAACAATAGTATCCTTATGCGGATATCTGGATATCAGATATCGAAAGAAAGTTTTCACTATATATCCATATAAAGAAAACTAGCCTCTCCTCCTGGCGACTATGATTTTCGACGAATCGCAATGGCTGACACAAACTTGGTAGAGGTTCACCCATGGTAAATGTCAGTGAAATTACATCGAAATCAGGTCAGTAGATTCTGACAAGAATGCTTTTGATGTTTTTACTATAGCTGCCTATATAGTAAAGTAGAACCTTACTGTGGCTGTCATGTTTTTTTAACAAATCACAACGGCTTGAACAAACCTGGTAAAGGGTCACCCAAGGAACATTTCTGCGAAACTGTTTTAAAAACGATCCGGTGGTTTCTGACAAAAGGATTTTTTTAAGTTTTTACTAATTAAACATGCCCCGCCCCCTGGGGCCATTTTTTTATGAATCAAGATGGCTTGAACAAACTTGGAAGAGCTTATATAGTAAAATAAGCCCACCCCCTGGCCGCCATGTTTTTTTAAGAATCACTACGGTTTGAACAAACTTGATAAAGGGTCACCCAAGGAGCATTTCTGCGAAACTGTTTTAAAAACGATCCGGTGGTTTCTGACAAAAGGATTTTTTAAGTTTTAACTAATTAAACTTGCCCCGCCCCCTGGGGCCATGTTTTTTTATGAATCAAGATGGCATGAACAAACTTGGGAGAGCTTATATAGTAAAATAAGCCCACCCCCTGGCCGCCATGTTTTTTTAGGAATCACTACGGTTTGAACAAACTTGGTAAAGGGTCACCCAAGGAACATTTCTGCGAAATTGTTTTAAAATCAAGCCAGTAGTTTCTGACAAGAAGATTTTTTAAGTTTTTATTAATTAAACTTGCCCCGCCCCCTGGCGGCCATTTTTTTTTACGAATCTAGATGGCTTGAACAAACTAGGTAGAGGGTCACCCAAGGTATAATTTTGACACCGTTGGCTTTCCATATTGTTTCGTCCACCATATATCCTTAAATGCCACTCAAGTTCGATCATTGTAAAAAGATTATCAAATTGTATCCTGTAATACGTGCACGCCATTAATTGAATAATGCGGATCTGCTTGAGTACATCCGTTCGTGGAGACTCTAAGTATAAGAAATAAAGTTAAACATTTGTTTCATTGTCGTCACAAATCTTGATAGCAAAGGTCTAGAAATTGGTTGCTTGGCCAGGATGATTTTTGTCAAAATATTCACATGGCTATCTCTGCTGCGTGTCGGTGTCCAGTGCTACAAACCTATCATTTTCATGCACGGAGTTACAGGAAGCATTCAATCGGCAACCAAGATATTTCAATGGATAAAAGAGGTAAATAAAATATTAATAGTTAAAGCTTTATACAAAGATTTACTGTGATATATAAACAATAATTGAGAGATTTTGTATTCGTTGCTACAAAAAAATGGATGAATGAATATCGATTGTTATTGGTTTTAACAATATTTTTTACAAGAATTGTACATTATTGGGTTATTTTACAGTGTTTTGTACAATATGGGAATACATATACGTCGTCTCGTCCACTATGGTTTTCACCATAATACGTTCGAGTACAATATATTCCCATAGTGTATAAAACACTGTAAAATGATCTCTTTCTTCTATACTTTAATATGAAAGAAAGTTATCAAAAGTGTAAAGAAAAAAAACAAGATTAATTAAAGCGAAAGTTCAAAGTGGCATTCTGATTTTCTCAACGTCATTGTCATTTTTCTTAACGTTATCACTATTTTAATCTTTTAAATTTCTTCTAAAAAAATCTTTTTTTTTTAAATGCCATCTTGATTTTTTAATTGTACAATATAAAAGTTTTTGGATCCAGTTCTAAGAATTTGGATTTAGAAAAAAGGCTGTTAAGCTTATATGAATCTGCTATTGCTTTGCAATATTCGAGCGGCGATTTATAAAGCATGTATGTTATTTGAAATATTAATTGTTTTTAATTGTTTGTAATTTCAAATACCCTATATTCAGAGTTAAGAAGCAATAATGTCAAATTTTTAAATCATTTGCTAATTGTTAACAAACAAGAAAATATTTCGACTATATTGACTTGGTGAACATAAACGTTGATATCTGTATATGTATTTTGTCTGAACGACACAGCCAACTCGCCATTTGTGAATTTCCAATTATCCAATAGCGTTATCAAAATGTGTATATACAGTCAAACCTGCGTAAGCGGTCACCCCTATTAAGCCGCCACCTGTCATTAGCAACCATATTTCCTAATTCTCATTCCTATGCTTTAAGAGTAAATTAAATTAACCTGTAATAAGTAACAACTTGTCTTAAAAGGCCACTTTTGTGCCTTCCATTGACTTGCTGCTTAAGACAGGTTTATCTGACATTAACAGACATTGTGTATTGCTTTTACATAACCTAAATGTTCATTCTTTTTCTATTCAAGATCAAGTATCAAGGAAATTGCTTTAATACTTTTTGAGAAAATACATAAACCGTCAGGTACATAAAATGTCAGGTGGCTGGTTAGCTGTTCAGTATATAACTAGCTCTGAAACTAAGGCATTGCAGGCTAGCAGTAGCCATAGCATTCCAAGGACACATCCAATTTAAGTTTGTCTGTAGTGTAGAATTAAAAACATGCCAGTCGATAGAATAATACCCCTAAAGTGCATGAAGTATCTATGAATATTTCAAAGACATGGGAGAGTAACATGCTTAAATTTATTCAAGAGACAGATGCTAATGAATATATGATGTGTACAAAGCCAAAAGTTTATATACGTATACGTAAAACACGAGAGTATTTAAATGCAAAAGAAAAACTTTGTGGTTTGAACAATCAATGAATGACAAAAGAAATGGTCAAAATAGTAATTAATTGCGAACATACCGTTTGTATAAAACTGGATTAAATTCTGAATACTATGTTAACTGCAACATGGGCAGGGGCACTCAGCGCGTTCTAGCAAAATTTCGAAGCTGCAATTTTCCTCTAGCGGTAGAAACTGGGAGATATACTTGACCGAAAACACCTATCAACGAAAGACTCTGAAAATATTATTCTACGCCAAAAGTTGAAGATGAAACTCATGTTCTAATTGATTGTGCCTTTTATTCTGACCTCAGATATTCACTATTTAAGAAAGTTCGTGATATTAACGATAGCTTTTTGTTTTTAATAAAATGTGATTTATTACAATACAATTTAGCAAAAGGACTTTTTAAAATGTATAGAAGAAGATTTTTAGCTCTTTAATTGTACATTTATTCCTTTTAGTTTTTGAATGTTTTTTTCTTTAAGAATGTATCTCGTTGTTTGAAATCTAATCAAAATAAATGTGATTATTAGTGTTTATTGGTGTTTTGGCAAATTATATAGGACTTATCTAAGATAGAAACTAATATTGAATACTAAGTTATTTATGCACCTCTTTCTTTTAGTAAATTATTACCTTTCTTATCTGATTCATTTTAACATAATTTTATTAGACGACGCCTTTTTTTAGTTTTATCACATTACAAGTGTGTAAATGAACGTTTACTATTTAGAAAATATAACTATTTAATCGCATGAATTCATTGCATTTATTTATCTTAATTGTATAATTTATTCAATATATATGTGTGTACTATGTGTGTATTTATCTATATGTTTACTTATATGTATATATGTAAGCATATATATGTAAAAGTGTATATACGTTTTATATTGTGAATAAAAATTGTTTAAAGTGTCTCATAGGTCGTAATTACGGCCGGATATGAAAGTTTGATTGTATTTTATATATGCAAATTATTGTAACTTTTATGATATATAAAATAATAATATAATATATAAAAGTCTATAAACATTCTAGACACATGTATGCATACTAATCACGAGAACAATTCATACATACATATAAATGACAGCATAGGTTGCCGCCTCGGAGCGATCAGTAGCAAGTAGCAAAAGCCGCCACTGGGTCGCTTAAACCCATTAACGTGTTCGGACAACCTCGCTCTTTCCTTGTCATCACATCAAAATACAAACGACAACGTCTAAAAAAAAGTATCCCAGCCATACTGTTTCTATTACAAATACGACAGAAAGCACATGTATTTTGTGTAAAACACAAAAATGCTCAGGCACATATATTTTTTTAAAAAAAAGATTAGTTGTGCCATACGTACGATAAGATCGATGACATTGCTGCAGAGCCGAGAGCAGTTAAGCAATACTTGTAAAGGGTACACAAAAAGCCTTCAGCAGCTTCAAACAAATGCTATACCTTTGTTGACTTATAATTTAGACAATTCGCGCGATTTACAAAATAAAACTATATATATACTGAACGAAACAGTTAACCAGCCACTTTTATATCTCCAAAATCTTCGTCAAAATATTGAGTAGCTTACCCATTTCAATGACATTGAATTTATTTCATAAACTGTCATTTACTAATACATATTTGGTAATTGTTATCCTTAATATTGTTTCTTCTTCAAGTCAAGTCCAAATGTCAAGGAAATGGCTTATAAACTTTTTGAGAAAATACATAAAATGTTAGGTGGCGGGTTAGCTGTTCCGTTCAACTAACAAAAATATCAAGTGGCGGGTTAGATGTTCCGTTCAACTAACAAAAATATCAAGTGGCGGGTTAGCTGTTCCGTTCAACTAACAAAAATATCCAGTGGCGGGTTAGCTGTTCCGTTCAACTAACAAAAAATGTCCGGTGGCGGGTTAGCTGTTCCGTTCAGTAAATATGTATATAAAACAATATTTTAAGATATTGATATAAAGGCTATGTACATGTCGAGATAATGCATTAATTAAAACATTGTTAATGCGACTTTAAATCTGGGGTTTTGCGAACAGTAAATATTGTTTTCTATTACAATGACATAAAAACATACCAGTGTTTAATAAATTTGTACTACTAATCATAACTCTAATTGATTATATACGATGGACAATGTCTATTCATATCAGTGTTTGTTCCTTTTCAACAATATTTTCAGTTATTTAACGACTGTCAGCGAACATAATGATCGTTTCAGCGATCAGCTATGTAATTAGCCATTAGACACATTATTATTGTAACAGCAAACACAGGAGTCTGATATTTATTTGTCGTCTTTGGCTTACATTTTCATTTTTTTAATATGGTTTAACGCGATTTTCAACACATATCAGGTTATATATGGCATATCCAGCCTTACTGGTGGAGGAAGACCTCAGACTGAGTAAAATCACCGTCCTTCCGAAAGTAACTGGCAAACTTTCTCACATAAAGTTTTTTAAGTGAGCGGGACTCGAACCGGTAAGTGATCTTGAGACAGCGCCTTAGACCACTCGGCAACGGAGGCTCCAGACTTAAAATATACAACTCTTTAATATAGGAGGCCGAGAGGGATTGGGTTACAGTTAAACCTGTCTTAAGCAGTCAGTCAAAGGAAAGAGAAAATATGGTTGCTTAATAGAGGTGACCGCTTACACAGGTTTGACTATAGTTTCATATTGAATACTGAAAGACGAAACACAAACATCACTTGAAACAAGCTTCACACCCAGGAGGGGTCGTGGGTTCGACCTTTTTCCTCAGTCGACGTAAAATAATCAAGTTTAAAAACAATACTGTGGAAATTCTCTGCTATTGAGATATTGTCTTTTTCTCAGCGTAAATATATCTTAAACAGTGGTTTGTCATGTAATTCAGGCCCACCCGGGTACAGAGACGCTCGCTATAAGCAGCTATCAGAGATATCGGAGCTTCACAAATATGCACACACAGATAAAGAACATCAAACTCGAGATGGCGGCGTTCATGGCAAAACATCCAGACGGAGTCCACCTGATCTGCCACTCCCAGGGTGTGTATATGTAAATACGTTATAGCACAGTTGTATACAATCTACACACCCCACTCGTTGGCTGGTATAGGTATATACGTTATAGCACAGTTGTATACAATCTACACACCCCACTCCCGGGGTTGGTATATGTATATACGTCATAGCAAGGTTGTATATAATCTACATATCCCCACTTCCAGGGTTGGTATATGTATATACGCCATAGCAAGGTTGTATATAATCTACATATCCCCACTCCCAGGGTGTGTATATGTATATACGTTATAGCAAGGTTGTATATAATCTACATATCCCCTCTCCCAGGGTGTGTGTATGTATATACGTTATAGCAAGGTTGTATATAATCTACATACACACCCGCACTCCCAGGGCTGGTATATCTATATACGTTATAGTAAGGATGTATATAATCTACATATCTCCACTCCCAGGGTGTGTATATGTATATACGTTATAGCAAGGTTGTATATAATCTACACACCCCACTCCCGGGGTTGGTATATGTATATACGTTATAGCAAGGTTGTATATAATCTACATATCCCCACTCCCAGGGTGTGTATATGTATATACGTTATAGCATGGTTGTATATAATCTACATATCCCCACTCCCAGGGTATGTATATGTATATACGTTATAGCAAAGTTGTATATAATCTACATATCCCATCTCCCAGGGTGTGTGTATGTATATACGTTATAGCAAGGCTGTATATAATCTACATATCTTCACTCCCAGGGTGTGTATATGTATATACGTTATAGCATGGTTGTATATAATCTACATATCCCCACTCCCAGGGTGTGTATATGTATATACGTTATAGCATGGTTGTAAATAATCTACATATCCCCACTCCCAGGGTGTGTATATGTTTATACGTTATAGCAAGGTTGTATATAATCTACATATCTCCACTCCCAGGGTGTGTATAATATGTATATACGTTATAGCAAGGTTGTATATAATCTACATATCCCCTCTCCCAGGTTGTGTGTATGTATATACGTTATAGCAAGGTTGTATATAATTTACATATCCCCACGCCCAGGGTGTGTATATGTATATACGTTATAGCAAGGTTGTATATAATCTACATATCCTCACTCCCAGGGTGTGTATATGTATATACGTTATAGCAAGGTTGTATGTAATCTACATATCCCCTCTCCCAGGGTGTGTGTATGTATATACGTTATAGCAAGGTTGTATATAATCTCCATATCCTCACTCCCAGGGTGTGTATATGTATATACGTTATAGCAAGGTTGTATATAATCTACATATCCCCACTCCCAGGGTTTGTGTATGTAAATACGTTATAGGAAGGTTGTATATAATCTACATATCCCCTCTCCCAGGGTGTGTGTATGTATATACGTTATAGCAAGGTTGTATATAATTTACATATCCCCACGCCCAGGGTGTGTATATGTATATACGTTATAGCAAGGTTATATATAATCTACATATCCCCACGCCCAGGGTGTGTATATGTATATACGTTATAGCAAGGTTGTATATAATCTACATATCCCCACTCCCAGGGTGTGTATATGTATATACGTTATAGCAAGGTTGTATATGATCTACATATCCTCACTCCCAGGGTGTGTATATGTATATACGTTATAACAAGGTTGTATGCAATCTACATATCACCGCTCCCAGGGTGTGTATATGTATATACGTTATAACAAGGTTGTATGCAATCTACATATCACCGCTCCCAGGGTTTGTATATGTATATACGTTATAACAAGGTTGTATATAATCTACATATCCCCACACCCAGGGTTTGTAAATGTATATACGTTATAGCAAGGTTGTATATAATGTACATACACACCCGCATTCCCAGGGCTGGTATATGTATATACGTTATAGCCAGGTTATTTACAATCTACATACCCTCACACCAAGTGTCGGTATATGTATCAACGTTATAACAAGGTTGTTTATAATCTACGTGTCCTCACTCCCAGTATTGGCATTTGTATATACGTTATAGCATGGTTTATCCCCACTCCCAGGACTGGTATATGTATATACGTAACAGCAAGGTTGTATACAATCTACATATCCCCACTCCTAGGGTTTGTATATGTATATACGTTATAACAAGGTTGTATATAATCTACATATCCCCACTCCCAGGGTTTGTATATGTATATACGTTATAGCAAGGTTGTATATAATCTACATACACACCCGCACTCCCAGGGCTAGTATATCTATATACGTTATAGCAAGGTTGTATATAATCTACGTGTCCTCACTCTCAGTATTGGCATTTGTATATACGTTATAGCAAGGTTATTTACAATCTACATACCCTCACACGCAGTATCGGTATATGTATATACGTTATAGCAAGGTTGTATATAATCTACATATCCCCACTCCCAGTGCTGGTATATGTAAATACGTTATAGCAAGGTTATTTATAATCTACAAACCCTCACACGAAGTGTTGGTATATGTATATACGTTATAACAAGGTTGTTTATAATCTACGTATCCTCACTCCCAGTATTGGCATTTGTATATACGTTATAGCAAGGTTATTTACAATCTACATACCCTCACACGCAGTATCGGTATATGTATATACGTTATAGCAAGGTTATATATAATCTACATATCCCCACGCCCAGGGTGTGTATATGTATATACGTTATAGCAAGGTTGTATATAATCTACATATCCCCACTCCCAGGGTGTGAATATGTATATACGTTATAGCAAGGTTGTATATAATCTACATATCCTCACTCCCAGGGTGTGTATATGTATATACGTTATAACAAGGTTGTATGCAATCTACATATCACCGCTCCCAGGGTTGATATATGTATATACGTTATAACAAGGTTGTATGCAATCTACATATCACCGTTCCCAGGGTTTGTATATGTATATACGTTATAACAAGGTTGTATATAATCTACATATCCCCACACCCAGGGTTTTGAAATGTATATACGTTATAGCAAGGTTGTATATAATGTACATACACACCCGCATTCCCAGGGCTGGTATATGTATATACGTTATAGCCAGGTTATTTACAATCTACATACCCTCACACGAAGTGTCGGTATATGTATCAACGTTATAACAAGGTTGTTTATAATCTACGTGTCCTCACTCCCAGTATTGGCATTTGTATATACGTTATAGCATGGTTTATCCCCACTCCCAGGACTGGTATATGTATATACGTAACAGCAATGTTGTATACAATCTACATATCCCCACTCCTAGGGTTTGTATATGTATATACGTTATAACAAGGTTGTATATAATCTACATATCCCCACTCCCAGGGTTTGTATATGTATATACGTTATAGCAAGGTTGTATATAATCTACATATCCCCACTCCTAGGGTTTGTATATGTATATACGTTATAACAAGGTTGTATATAATCTACATATCCCCACTCCCAGGGTTTGTATATGTATATACGTTATAGCAAGGTTGTATATAATCTACATACACACCCGCACTCCCAGGGCTAGTATATCTATATACGTTATAGCAAGGTTGTATATAATCTACGTGTCCTCACTCTCAGTATTGGCATTTGTATATACGTTATAGCAAGGTTATTTACAATCTACATACCCTCACACGCAGTATCGGTATAAGTATATACGTTATAGCAATGTTGTATATAATCTACATATCCCCACTCCCAGTGCTGGTATATGTAAATACGTTATAGCAAGGTTATTTATAATCTACATACCCTCACACGAAGTGTTGGTATATGTATATACGTTATAACAAGGTTGTTTATAATCTACGTATCCTCACTCCCAGTATTGGCATTTGTATATACGTTATAGCAAGGTTATTTACAATCTACATACCCTCACACGCAGTATCGGTATATGTATATACGTTATAGCAAGGTTATATATAATCTGCATATCCCCACTCCCAGTGCTGGTATATGTATATACGTTATAGCAAGGTTATTTACAATCTACATACTCTCACACGCAGTATCGGTATATGTATATACGTTATAGCAAGGTTGTATATAATCTGCATATCCCCACTCCCAGTGCTGGTATATGTATTTACGTTATAGCAAGGTTATTTACAATCTACATACCCTCACACGCAGTATCGGTATATGTATATACGTTATAGCAAGGTTATATATAATCTACATACCCCCACTCCCAGGGTTTGTATTTGTATATACGTTGTAGCAAGGTTGTATATAAACTACATACACACCCGCATTTCCATTGCTGGTATATGTATATACGTTATAGCCAGGTTATTTACAATCTACATACCCTCACACGCAGTATCGGTATATGTATAAACGTTATAGCAAGGTTGTATATAATTTACGTGTCCTCACTCCCAGTATTGGCATTTGTATATACGTTATAGCATGGTTCATCCCCACTCCCAGGGCTGGTATATGTATATACGTTACAGCAAGGTTGTATACAATCTACATACCTCCACTCCCAGGATTGGTATATGTATATACGTTATAACAAGGTTGTATACAATCTACATGTCCCCACTCCTAGGGTGTGTATATGTATATACGTTATAGCAAGGTTGTATACAATCTACATACCTCCACTCCCAGGATTGGTATATGTATATACGTTATAACAAGGTTGTATACAATCTACATGTCCCCACTCCTAGGGTTTGTATATGTATATACGTTATAAGAAGGTTGTATACAATCTAAATATCCTCACTCCCAGTGTTGGTATATGTATATACGACATAGTAAGGTTGTATACAATCTACACATCCCAACGCCCAGGGTTTGTATTTGTATATACGTTATAACAAGGTTGTATATAATTTACATATCCACACTCCCAGTGCTGGTATATGTATATACGTTATAGCAAGGTTGTATATAATCTACATACCCTCACACCCAGTTTCGGTATATGTTTATTCGTTATAGCAAAGTTGTGTATAATCTACGTATCCTCACTCCCAGTATTGGCATTTGTAAATACGTTATAGCAAGGTTGTATATAATCTACATATCCTCACTCCCAGGGTTTGTTTATGTATATACGTTATAGCAAGGTTGTATATAATCTACATATCCCCCCTCCCAGGGTTTGTTTATGTATATACGTTATAGCAAGGTTGTATATAATCTACATATCCCCACTCCCAGGCTGTGTATATGTATAAACGTTACAGCAATGTTGTTTATAATCTACATATCCCCACGCCCAGGGTTTGTTTATGTATATACGTTATAGCAAGGTTGTATACAATCTACATATCCCCACTCCCAGGGTGTGTGTATGTATATACGTTATAGCAAGGTTGTATATAATCTACATATCCCCACTCCCAGGGTGTGTATATGTATATACGTTATAGCAAGGTTGTATATAATCTACATATCCCCACTTCCAGGGTGTGTATATGTATATACGTTATATCATGGTTGTATATAATCTACATATCCCCACTCCCAGGGTGTGTATATGTATATACGTTATAGCAAGGTTGTATACAATCTACATATCCCCACTCCCAGGGTGTGTATATGTATATACGTTATAGCAAGGTTGTATATAATCTACATATCCCCACTTCCAGGGTGTGCATATGTATATACGTTATAGCAAGGTTGTATATAATCTACATACCTCCACTCCCAGGGTGTGTATATGTATATACGTTATAGCAAGGTTGTATATAATCTACATACCTCCACTTCCAGGGTGTGTATATGTATATACGTTATAGCAAGGTTGTATACAATCTACACATCCCCACGCCCAGGGTGTGTATATGTATATACGTTATAGCAAGGATGTATACAATCTACATATCCCCACTTCCAGGGTGTGTATATGTATATACGTTATAGCAATGTTGTATATAATCTACATACCTCCACTCCCAGGGCTTGTATATGTATATACGTTATAGCAAGGTTGTAATTAATCTAAATATCCTCACTCCCAGTGTTGGTATATGTATATACGTTATAGCAAGGTTGTATATAATCTACGTATCCTCACTCCCAGTATTGGCATTTGTATATACGTTATAGCAAGGTTGTTTATAATCTACATATCCCCACGCCCAGGGTGTGTATATGTATATACAATATAGCAAGGTTGTATATAATCTACATATCCCCTCTCCCAGGGTGTGTATATGTATATACGTTATAGCAAGGTTGTATATAATCTGCATATCCCCACTCTCAGGGTGTGTATATGTATATACGTTATAGCAAGGTTGTATATAATCTGCATATTCCCACTCCCAGGCTGTGTATATGTATATACGTTATAGCAAGGTTGTTTATAATCTACATATCCCCACGCCCAGAGTGTGTATATGTATATACGTTATAGCAAGGTTGTATATAATCTACATATCCTCACTCCCAGGGTTTGTATATGTATATACGTTATAGCAAGGTTGTATATAATCTGCATATCCCCACTCCCAGGGTGTGTATATGTATAAACGTTATAGCAAGGTTGTATATAATCTGCATATCCCCACTCCCAGGCTGTGTATATGTATATACGTTATAGCAAGGTTGTTTATAATCTACATATCCCCACGCCCAGGCTGTGTATATGTATATACGTATTAGCATGGTTGTTTATAATCTACATATCCCCACTCCCAGGGTTGGTATATGTATATTCGTTATAGCAAGGTTGTTTATAATCTACATATCCCCACTCCCAGGGTTTGTATATGTATATACGTTATAGCAAAGTTGTATATAATCTAAATATCCTCACTCCCAGTGTTGGTATATGTATATACGTTATAGGAAGGTTGTATATAATCTGCATATCCCCACTCCCAGGCTGTGTATATGTATATACGTTATAGCAAAGTAGTATGAAATGTACGTATCCCCACCCCCGGTGTTGATATATGTATATATATGTACGTTATAGCAAGGTTGTATACAATCGACATATCCCCACTCCCCGTGTTGATTTATGTATATATATTTACGTTATAGCATGGTTGTATACAATCTACATATCCCCACTCTCAGGGTTGTTTATGTATAAATGTTATAGCAAGGTTGTATACAATCTTAATATCCCTACTTCCAGTGTTGGTTTGTTGCAAGGTTGTATACAATCTATGTATCCCTACTCCCTGGGTTGGTTTATGTATACAATCTAAATATCCCTTTTTTGGTACTAACATGCAGTATAATACTCGTTATGATCATATCGCATTTTTAGCACAATGTTTGACATCACTCAAGTTAGGCTACATCATAATTATTAACCTTGCGTCTTTTGTATAATACATGTGTTTTCCGGAGTGTGTGTTCGAATAGTTAGCGTAATGTTTTGCCATTAAGGTCTAACAAATGATCCGTTCACCTAACCACTCTTTCCTGGAATCATAAAAAGTATAAACCAGTACTCGAGAACACACATTTCCACAAGTAACTAATATATATTTCACACTTGAATCAGTTGTGAGAGACGAACGTCATGGAGACGTAATGTCGTATACCAATCATTAAGGAGCCTGTGAACGGGAGGGAGCGAACTCACGACCGCTGGATTGATAGCCAGGTGCATATTACCACAGCATTTTTATTTGCTTGCTATCTTATTTTTCGTTACATATTTTGTAGGTGGACTGATATGCCGTGGGGTACTGGAGACTATACGGCACAATGCTGATACATTTATCTCCCTCAGTAGTCCGCAAGCGGGACAGTTCGCACGTACGTTCTTTTATTCCGTATTATAGTAGAAATGAAGAAATAATGGCCAATGCTATTTCCAACACCTTGAAATGATTAATACAAGAAATGACATACAGTTTTATTGATTGAGAAAAACCTCAATGAGTATGCGTAAAACAACTAAGAAAGTATGGGCCACTCAAGTTGGACGTTGAAGGTTTGAACTTCAGATCGACCTGTTGGCCTCTCAAATAACAACAATAAGTACTAGTTCTACCCAGAAATCAGACTCGAGAGCGAGTAATAAATTAAGCTCTGGGATTGTTTCGCAATAAAGCTAAAATAAATTAGTGTAAACAAGTAGCTTACAAATATTCTCACATAAAGTATTTTGACCCAGCTATGCTTTAACCAAGGCCATAAACGATTAAAGGTTAGTGATACCCAGATAGCGTCTCTTTCTATTTGGCAACGGAATCCCTTCCTGAATCCCAACACCCTATTATATAATACACTGGTATTCATTCGTCGCACGCAGCAACATGAATACATAGGTACATACGACACACATATATAGTGGTCATTGCTTTTCCTCCGTGGGCGATTGGTCTCAGTCGCTGTCTCAAGATCACTTACCTCTCACCGCTAAGGTTTTATGTTCAAGTCCCGCTCGCTCCAAAAACAACTTTGTGTAAGAAAGTCTGCAAATTACGTGCTGACGGACGGTGGTTCTACTTAAATCCACACTTAGGTATTTAACTACCAGTTAAAACTGGATATGCCATATAGATGTTTAACATAAAATATGTTAAAAACGGCTATAAAACCCATTCCAAAATTTATATATAAAAATGATATTCAAAGTTGTTTTAGCTGAAAAGGAAAACAATAAAGATTGACTTAATGTGTCTTACTTTCTTAATATGCGAACAAAAGGTCAACAAAGGAATAAATGTTAGAGTTACGTCGCGGATTCAACATTTCGCGAATAAATAAAATAGGACAAATCAGCAAAATCGCGAAATAAAATTCACGCGAATTTAAAATGTTTCACAGTACACGACTGAATTCATAACGTAATTAAAAGAAGAAATTAGCAGACTGATTTTTGAGAACAACGAGAGGTAATGAAATATACAGCACCACTTATACACCCTGACACCGGCTTAACAGACATCCCTGAGCAATATCGGACAAAATCAGAAATAATAAAACTGAGCCAATGTAGTGGGGCTACTTTTTTGCGGAAGTCACAAAGAACCCGGCTCAGACTGCTATTGTGACGAGGACTAAAAAAAAGTTCTGTGTTTCGGGCAACCCGACCCTACCTGGCAAAAAAACCCGACCCTAGAAATTGTTTTTTTACGATTTTACGAATGTTTGTTCCGCGCTACCAGTGAATTCTATTTCAGAAGCCCAGTAAAACATAAAAAAAAATCCTATTTCCCAACAGTCAGCATATCTTATGTATATGATACGTAAACATAATATGTTAATCCCTTTAAATCACACTATTCCCAATATAAAATCATCAACAGATAACTTAATGGGGATGGAGTAATTATGCGGCACACAATCATAATCGTAAAGATAAACTCCGCCCTTAACAGTAGTAAGCCAGTCAGATTTTAGATGGTATCAGATATACCTGTGATAAAAAATGCTTATTTATTATAACTTTAATGGTCTGCTCTCAGATAAAGGAGCAAGTGAAACTTCAAAGTTTGTCACTCAAAACAAAAACAAATCTCAATATTAATTTCACAAACTTCAAAACTATTCGCTGCGGTTACAAATTCGACATTTTGCTTTCATAGTTTAAACAAGATTTTAACCTTTTTAACTGAAAAAGAATAATGTTAAATATTTTGGTTGGAAACCCATAATAATCGTACAGGTCTATTTATGTTCATAGTTTAAACCGACAAAACATTTTTTTGCAGGTCAACGTTAGCGATGCGTTAATGTCATGTGTTTTCGCGATTTTCAAAATGTACGTTTTCTCAAAGTTAATGGATTGAAATGTATACCTTGTGTACATACATTGAAAGAGTGCACATACAATGTTTAAAAACACTTTAAGTTCTCAAAGTACTACAAATTGGCTTTACATTTTTTTTAAAACAAGGACTTTAATAGAGATTATTGAAAACCGATTTTGAAAAATGACAAAAAGATATATAGCAATGTACAAATGAATGTTTTCCAAACAGTGATTTTCTTAAACTTCAATTAAATTGTGTTTCTCCAATTCTTCCTGAATAGTTGTCCGCTTATCATTTACTTTCTGGTTAAATTAAGTCTACCATTGATTTTCCTTCTTATTTCTATAGCCGGGTCCGATTAGCTCATCTAATGACTATCAATCCAGGGGTCGTGAGTTCGAATCCCCGCCCGGCAACAGTCTCCGTAATGATTGGTATACGACATTGTGCCTCATTATCATTCGTCTCTCACCACTGATTCAAGTGGAAAAGTTATCAGTTACTTGCGGAGATGGGGTGTGCTCGAGTACTGGTTTATCCCAGGAAACAGTGGTTAGGTTAACTGATCGTCTGTTAGCCCTCGATGGCATAAAAATGACGCTAAATATTCAAGCAATCAATCAGTCAATCTTATTTCTATAGTGAAAGAAACATTTTGAAACCTTGCCATTCACAGAAAGACCCAATTAAAAGAAGGGAAACTTACTGTGAACATTTTATTGCTTATTCATATATTTATATAGTGCCAAAATATCATTAGAAAATTAGGAGCCTTGTTTTATCCGAGAGAGTTTTTATCTTGTTCAGTGTGAAAGCGAAAGTAAAAATATAATGCATTCATACCGTATATCTTAAACATCATTTTTTCCTAATTAAAAATTCAAACAACTGTCAACTTAGAATGTGTATGCATGGCAAAAAAATCTGGATCTGATGTGCTTTCTGAATGATTTACAGGCATCTGTCATAGAACATAGTAAAATGTCGCCTTAAAAATTCGTGACTGTTTCGACATACTCAATGTCTACCCTACTTCGCTTGTTTGAGACCGTTGCCCTAAACACAGAATTATTTGTGTGTGTGTGTGTGTGTGTGTGTGTTTGTGTGTGTGTGTGTGTGTTGGGGGTGGGTTGAGGCTAATAATAATAATCATGTTATGATATAACTTTCAGCTGTCAAATACATCGACTCTTTACTGGCGGTTTCGATAAAGGACGTTTACAAGTAAGTGGATAGTCTTGATCATATACGACGCTTGCTTTTCTAAAAAACAAACGTCTATCACAAGTTGTGCAAAAAAACATTCCGATTGACAATTACTGTATTTAAATAAAACACTGTTTTTGAGTACGTGACTCTTAGAGCAGTTAAAGGGATTACATTGGCAAGTAACACAAACACGCTGTTAATCCAGATTTTTTCCTGTATGCAGTGTGCACAAAATAATGCTTATGTATTGACGAATAACCTTTATTTATTTGAAAGTTATCAAATTAACAGTAATTGAATATTGACCAAAACTTTAATACGTCCAGCAATAAAGTATTGTGCAATGTTTACATTGAACTCCGTAAACTTCCCGAACAAAGCCTCGAAAACGAGATCGGGAACGAGTCTTCACGATGTTATCCGAAGATTGATCGGAAACCCGAAAGCGGTTCGTAAAAAATGGCAAATGTAAACAAAAACAAAAACGTGGCTTCAGAAACCCCGATGTTTGTAATAAAGAGGTTATGCAATTAGACACTTTAGACGCGTATATCTCTAAGTTATAAGTGTATCTTCATGCTGGGCGTGTGTATTTAGAACAGGAAATTGACGGTAATATGCCAATGTAATCCCTTTAAACAAAATGATACGCTTAAGCTATGGAGTAAGTGGCAATACGCAATGTTATTGGGTTGTTCTGTGTGCAACACTAAGAGATCGGAATCGTCTACCTCTAGAAAATAGTTTTATTGGATTGTACTACGTTGTTAATAAAACGTAGATATCATGTAGCTTGGGTAGTTCATGTGTGAATGTGTCTGTTGACATCTTTCTCGGTGGAAAAAATAAGAACTTTTGGAACTTGAAATAAAATTCTAATTTAGGTTACGTTAAAGAGTTATTTATTTGATTTGAATACGAAACGATTCCATTTTAAAAATACAAATATTTATATATTTTTCTTCTAATACAAATTTAAGAAAATAATCAGATTAATAGCGAAAGCCATGTTTTTGCTCATCACTTTAATGTTATTATTATACACATATGCCCTGTATTCCAATTTCCTGTTCCGCCGAAAGTCTAAGGCGTTGTCGATTACTGACCTCTGACCTCTCAATGCTGAGGTCGTGGATTCGAACATAGCTCGGTCTAAAAACGTTATGCTCGAAAGATTGCTGCTCAGATTCATTTTGAAGTCTTCTTTAACCATTAAAACCGGACATATAACCAATGCCATGTGTGGATAATGAAGTTGAACCTCGCTTATAAAAATATTCAGAAATATAATAAATTCTAGAAACTGGCCTGACGTGCCTCATATTCATTTCAGAATAGCATATACGTGGTTTGGGCAGCTCGTTTCCGTCTTCAATTATTGGAAAGGTCAGTAGGTTTTTAATATGATACATATTTTGTTCAACACATAAACTCGGACTATCTGTGTACATGACACAATATGAGTGACCTGGCGTGAGAGCGGCTGTCGCTCCATCTACTGCCCACGTGGCGTTGTTTGCTCAAGTTGTAAATACAGTGTAGCGTTTAACAGAGACCGTTCTAAGGAAAATGGCGGCTCTTGAAACAGTATCGATCGCTGATTGGATTATCGACTTGTTTGATTGACAGGCAGCGTCAGGTCAATTAGAATAAATGGACAAAGCTAAAACGAAAGCTTATAGTTCATAGTATATGTGTACAGATTTTTGATAATTTACGCCAGATGTCAAAAATCTGATAGGAACGCCGCGAACTACCTTTAATGTTACCGACAAGTTTCTTATTCAGTTAATAACCATAACTATGTTTGCATCATTGAAGAATATTTAATAACTGATGACATTTTGGCATTACAACGAGTAAAGTAATGTTATCTATTTTTCTTTTAATCAGACCCTTTGCACCAAGATTTATACAGAAGAAAATGCACATTTCTACCAGTTCTGAATAATGAAACCTACAATTCACAGAGTCAAAGTAAGTTGTATATCAATTAGCCCGTTGCTCAGGAATCACTTGTATTACGTATACGTAGGAAGCATATACTTTTGATTTACAATTAATAGTTTCATTGAAATATGTAAAATCGAGCACGTATTTCTGTAAACACAGAAAGTGAATTTAAAAAAAAAATAAAGGCAATTCAAAATTATCATTTTATTGCCACTTTAACAGAAAATTATTAAAAATCACATTGCATTTTCTACAAAAATAGTTGGCAGTTACACAGTATTTAATAATGGTGAAACTTTGAGTTCAAGTCCCAGTCGTAAATTCATCTGAAAGCAAACGGTGTTTACCTTAGTTTAGACGTGCAGTTCGGTCCTTTATCTATTTTTCATTTTTATACTGTAGTGTCCTCAAAGTAATAGTGGGTGGTGTGGGTTGCAAACAATCACTCGCTTGCATAATCGAGTTATAATTTTTATACAACATCTACGAACCGACTCTGTTGCGGCTTTTCTTATTCATTTTATGTTCGTTAACCAAGACCTTTTAATTTAAAGTCAGAAAATAAATATCCATTATTAGAAGTAGCTTTCAAAGAAATCGACCACCAGAACAGCATAAACATAAGCAATGACATAAAATTATCATCTTGCAATACTTACACAGAGGAGGTTACAGCCTTGGGACATTCATTAGCAAAATCCTTCTTAGGAAGCTTATACCTTGGGTCGTAATCACCAACCGTTCTTGAAAATATTCTTAGACTTCTTTGAATTTCATCCTTAGATATCTAGTTTCTTATTACATAAATAATAAGTGTGAGAGTTTATTTGACTATATATTAAATGTCTTTACATGCTTGCAAATTTTGGTGTCAAACAACGGTCTCTAAGTGTGTTTTTCAAAATTCATTCTTGAGTTCAAGTCTAAGAATATGCTTAAGAATGTTTGGTGAATACCACCCCTGGTTTACTGGAGGATCCGAGCTCGCCCTTCCCCCGTCGTAATATCATAGCACGAGAGTGTGAGCTTGATGATAGAGTGATAGCACGAGAGTGTGAGCTTGATGATAGAGTGATAGCACGAGAGTGTGAGCTTGATGATAGAGTAGCACGAGAGTGTGAGCTTGATGATAGAGTGATAGCACGAGAGTGTGAGCTTGATGGTAGAGTGATAGCACGAGAGTGTGAGCTTGATGATAGAGTGATAGCACGAGAGTGTGAGCTTGATGATAGAGTGATAGCACGAGAGTGTGAGCTTGATGATAGAGTGATAGCACGAGAGTGCGAGCTTGATGATAGAGTGATAGCACGAGAGTGCGAGCTTGATGATAGAGTGATAGCACGAGAGTGCGAGCTTGATGATAGAGTGATAGCACGAGAGTGCGAGCTTGATGATAGAGTGATAGCACGAGAGTGCGAGCTTGATGATAGAGTGATAACACGAGAGTGCGAGCTTGATGATAGAGTGATAGCACGAGAGTGTGAGCTTGATGATAGAGTGATAGATGCCAATAACATCATTATTATCAACATAAAGAATATAGTAACTGTTGTTTAACATTCATTTCAAGATGAGCTGTTATGTTTTAGTGTTCAAATCCAACTTCCTTCGCCTCAACAAACTAGTAATGCTCGGCGGACCAAACGACGATGTGATAGGACCGTGGCAATCGAGGTAATGTTTTTTTTAATATCTAAGGCCGGTGTCACTTAACATCTCAATCTAAGATTTTTCTCAACTAAAAAAAATCAATTTCTCTAAATAAAGACTTGAACTCGTTATATATTAAATGACCGCACATGATTGAAGTTGGAACAAACCTGTACGCATTTGTAAAGTATAACGTGCAAACTAATCAATGTAAAGGAAGTTATAAAATTTCAAAAATTGTATTAAGGGAAATCTCAAGTTGAGATATTTAGTAAAACTGGTGCCAGTTTTTTTTTATCAGTAAACAACATTTTACTTGACAATCGGTATCGAAAATATGCATTAAATAGCAAGTGTGTTTTTTGTCGTTTATGTTGCATTAATATATTTTATGTTTCTCCAGATAACATCATAGCTGATGCTTTTCATTGTTCAGGTTTTTGAGAAGATGACACTATAGATATCTTGTATGCATCTAGATTCTAAAAACACAATTTCTTGCTTTTAAATGTTAATTTTCAAGATTTTAAGTATAACTTTCAGATTCAAAAACAAATCTTACAGCTCAAACAACGGCGCTAGAATATTGTATTATTTTCGTACATATTTGAACATGCACTGAGTGATAATCATATCAAAATTATTGCGAGGCCCGTTTCCAGTTTGTTAATGGAATTTAAATATATGAAATAACAGTCCTACGCATTATCAAAAGGGTGGACCTTATACGAGTATAGTATACAATTCTTGTACAAGTTGAATATACCGATTTGGCTGCCCTCAACGAAAATTTACTGACATTTTATAGAAAAACAGAAGGTGAATATGTGACCACTCTCATCCAATGAAAAGACAGGATAATTGTTGGAGGCGAAATAAGACCATACTATAATGTATTGTCCTTGAGCAAGACCCTTTAAGTCTTAATACACAGTTGAATTTTGTTCTTTGTTCTATATAAAATTAGGTCTAGGATTTTATTGTAAAAAGGGATTTCGTCATAAAATTATATTTTTTTCCCTAAGTTGGAATGTAAGTCCACATACAAGTGCACAACTGGTAGGTTGAAAACGTTGTTTTTTTAAAGAGTGTGCAGTGACACCCTGAGTTTTTTTAAAAAAAGAAGTCCTCAAATGCTTATAAATACATGCATATGTTGAAATCCTATAAAAGTCAGCTTTTTAACACCAGTGATGTCTTATTGCAATATATGCTATATCAAAACCAAATTACATAAGCCTTGTTTTTAAGCGTAAGAATCATACTACCGTGGGAAAAAGGGACGTAACTGTGTATTGAGACGTTTAGCCGCATATGTTTAATAACGCTGCAGTACTACTGTTACACAGGAATACGTTGTGTGAGATTTGTCTAAGTTTTAAAAATTTGTTTCACAATCGATGTAAAATCAATTATTGTGAACTATTATTATATAAGTGGCTAGCATCCTCCACACGTCCTGTTTAGCAACAATGTAATGCAATATCATTTATTCGCCCAGTGCATAAACTATTTGTATCCTAGTTTTAACAAGTACATATTGAATTGGTCGATTGACCGACATGTCATGAGGAAATCTCAGCATCCTTGTTTGACACGGAAAACAGACTCAAATATCACTGATCTCCTGGTTCATCAGAATATGGTGTAAGAACCCACTTGAGAGCGTGGTTCAGTGGTAGATCGGAATCGGGGCGTCGTGGGTTTGATCCTCAGCCACGTTTACAGTGTGTGTCCTTGAGCAAAACTAGTGTTTCCGCACATGCTAAATACTGGTTCTACCCAGCATGTTTTATCTAAATTATAAGAATCTAATTCACAATTGATGTAAAATAAACAAGTGTAAAGAATAAAAAGTACCATTTACTTAAGTAGGGTTTCCAATAACTTTGTGTTAGTAAACTGTAGGTATATAGAATCCTGAAACGGAGAATGTTGCGTTATTGTAGATTAATTTGTATATGAGAAAAAATATCAATGACAATCCTGAATGGTATATTCTTTCCGTGCGAGACTTTATTATTTGCTCAACATAGACGACGAGTTCTTATGGTGTCCAGTTAGGGCATTCGCGGCCAGTGTATTTATTAAATTAAGAAAAATCGAAATGCCGAAGGTGAAAAGTCGTAACAACGATGGTGAAAGGTCGAAACTTTCATCATCGTATATTCGACTTTTCACCATCGTTGTTTCGTTTCTTCAACTAAAAAAATCCACTTTTCGCAATCGTAGATTCGACTCTACATAGAATAATGAATATTCTCATGGTCTTTGATGCATTTATAATGGCTGATACCTCTCTTAATCATGTTTTAAATCTAAACTGATCAGTTATTCTAATTATTATGCAAATAAGCTATTTTGCTGACGGCGATTACCGAAATATTTCCGATTCAATTGTATATACTCGGCATATTCCGTCATACTTCAGGATTAGAATGATCGCTGCCAGATTCATGTATATGCAAAGATATAAATGCATAAACGGACAAATATCTTTGGTTCATTTTGTTGGAACATTATGTTTTTTTTATATCAGACGCCGTTTATGAAGCACTGTAGTAAAAATAGTGTAACAAGGGAAATAAAAAACAATTATTTTTTGTTACTGAATTCGAACTCGGATCGACCAATCGACAGTCCGCAGATATAACAAATTATAATAGTTATATATAATCATTGTGTTGATAGGAGCGCTTTCGTGATAGGAAATGATGATCAAAATAAAGAAGTTCTCTCATATAACCCCCCATTTATACCACATGACATTCATCTTCTGCATCAAACTTGTTATTTAATAAATCTATATCAATTATATGCATTTATTAAACATGCCTTTTGTTATTCATTTACAGCTGTTTTGGATTCTATGACGAAAACTTTAATGTTGTTGAAATGAGAAACCAAAAGGTAAACCATATAACTTGTTATGCTTTATATTTACATGTACTACAATCTGATCACAAGATAGTTCTATGGTGTTTTAATAACACTGCAACTAAAATTACACTATCAACTTATTTTAAAATTCATAGCATTAACTTTAAGTTAAAGGGACCGCAGCAATGGTCTAGTGGTAGAGCGTCCACCTCGCATACGGTTCATACCAAAGACTTGAACAATGGTACTAGAAGCTTCCTCGCTTGGCGCTCAGAATTTAGAGGATAATTCAAGGTCTGATCGGTGTCTGCGGCATGATATTCCAGTGTGGCAGCGCTCAAAATACTGTCTCAAGCAGACACCGTAGCGATATAACTGAACTGTTATTGAAAGTGACGCTATACACCATACGATAACACAATTTAAAGGGACACACGGTAATTTTGAGGAATGCTTAACAAACACTTTCTATCAACGTAATGCAAGCAAATCTGAAATTAGACTACTTATAATATATATGGCTGATAATTCAGTTTCTATTTCAAAGGGGAATAACTCCTGTAAATTATTTTGCATGTTTGCAGTGGTCATATTTGACAATGAAGTGTAATTCTATTTTCATCAGTTTTTATAGGTATAGATAACAGTCCGTGTGTCCTTTCAAGGCGGAAGCTTTACTATAGAGAGCGTAATAATAAACGCAACACTATGATAAATTGTAAAAGTAATTTAAACTGTATCTGGTTTCCATAACTGCTAGGACGATGTGCCATTTTGTAATATATTAATAATTTTCTTAAACCGGACTTAACATCACATCATGTATAAACAAAAATACGACAACAATTAAATGTCACACGATCGAATGCATTTACATACTCACGCTAAGAATGACATAGTTATCAGTCGTTGGTAGAAAGTTAGGAAATAGAAACATGTTCATGTAGTTTAATCGACGTCCGTGAATTTATAACATCCGAATTCTCTCTGACACGTGTATAAATCGTGTTTTACAAATATATTTATTGAGTGTAATTATAATATGCAAATTAGCTGCTTCACTGACGGAAATAATCGTAAAATATCTGAAGATATTTGCACATTCATCGCACATTCTCGGCAAAATCCGTCCCCCCCCGGTAAAAGCTAAGCTTCAAAGATGCATTTTAAGATAACACCAAAAGATTACACAAAAAGATCTAGTATAAATGCATAAATGAACTAATATTCTTGCATACTTTTAGAATAAAATATTTCTTGGATATGAGAAGCAATTAAGGAATACTGTAGGAAAAATTATATTGCTAATAAAATGAACAACAAAATAAAAACAACAACAATCCCCCCCTCTCCGCAACTTTTAATGGTATTTAAGCCCTTATCGCTGGAGCGGTAATCAGCAGCTATAACCACTGATCTATAAGTATATAAACAGTATTTATAAGCCTGGTTTTACCCGGGATGTCATTCATTTTAAGCGATGATGACCGGAAACTTCCGAACGTTTACGTATATATTCAATATCTGACTAAACCTTTGACGTTATTCAACGGGTCTGTAATGTTATTGTTTCTACTTCTGGGAATAATACAAAACGACAATATATTGTGTTCTAACTATTTATTATTGCTCTATGAACTAACTGTGATTACTAGATGAATTGTATAGATTAGACTGCCAGAGATAAAGCATGTGCAGGTAATGTATAGTAGAAGGGTAGTAACTGTGAGGGTAGTAATTGTGAGGGTAGTGACTGTGAGGGTAGTAACTGTGAGAGTAGTGACTGAGAGTAGTGACTGTGAGGGTAGTGACTGTCAGGGTAGTAATTGTGAGAGTAATGACTGAAAGTAGTGACTGTGACGGTAATAACTGTGAGGGCAGTGACTGTCAGGGTAGTGACTGTCAGGGTAGTAACTGTGAGGGTAGTGACTGTCAGGGTAGTAACTGTGAGAGTAGTGACTGAGGGTAGCGATTGTCAGGGTAGTAACTGCGAGGGTAGTGACTGTGAGGGTAGTAACTGTGAGGGTAGTGACTGTGAGGGTTGTGACTGTCAGGGTAGTAACTGTGAGGGTAGTGACTGAGGGTAGTGATTGTGATGGTTGTGACTGTTAGGGTAGTAACTGTTAGGGTAGTGACTGTGAGGGTAGTGACTGAGGGTAGTGACTGTGAGGGTAGTGACTGCAAGGGTAGTAACTGTGAGGGTAGTAACTGTGAGGGTAGTGACTGTCAGGGTAGTGACTGAAGGTAGTGACTGTGACGGTAGTGACTGTGAGGGTAGTAACTGTGAGGGTAGTGACTGTGAGGGTAGTAACTGTGAGGGTAGTGACTGTCAGGTAGTGACTGGGGGTAGTGACTGTGAGGGTAGTGACTGTGAGGGTAGTGACTGCGAGGGTAGTAATTGTGAGGGTAGTGACTGCGAGGGTAGTAACTGTGAGGTTAGTTACTGTGAGGGTAGTGACTGCAAGGGTAGTGACTGTGAGGGTAGTAACTGTTTTTGACAATATACAACGGTATTTTGCACCAGTCAGTCATATTGTATGCTAAAAAATTTAAAAACCGACATATTCTTTATTTTAACGAAAGAAATTCATACACAATTTGAAAATAAGGCTAACTAGTTGAACATTAAATATATAGTTTTATGTTCTAAAAAACAAAATATACCCTTGTATTAAAGACGTTTTCTATAATTTTTCATGCCCACCAATTCCGCGCAAAGGGATGCGATTTTGTCCACACTGTTTCATAGTCAGTCGCTCAGTAATTATTGATTTTATTAGTTTGATAATGTAAAAATTAAACCCAATATATTGTACTTATGTGGGCTATTTCGTGTTTAAGGCAAGGCAGCACAATCATTAGTATATCTGCACTGGGCAATTGGGGGATATTTCAGAGGTCATTATGATGAATGACCGTGTCACGAATATAGCGTAAACAGGTCTAAATATAGAGATGTGAACTGAGTTAATGAACATCTGTTCAGCACATATATGAAAAAATGACTTGTTTAAGAACTAACTGTCACTTTTATGATAATAAGTGGGTAGAGAGAGATACAGGATAGAAGAAGGATTTTTAGATGGAAAAAAAAAAGTTTTTAGTTTTGGAGTGAGGACGTCTAGATCAGGAGTCAAACAGAGAAGTTTAGTTTTTTAGGCAGGAAAAAAGATGGGAACTTTGTCTGAACTATGTTTTGAAGCGTATATCGTGTTTAAGTAGTGACCATTACAGTTTAAACGAAATGTGTATATGTAGAATAAACATATATATATCGAAAAGGAACTGCGTTTTATGTTAGTTTGGGTGAGATGATGGAACACAGACCTGCCAGTGGCACTACATACTTTTACACCACAACTGACCCTGTTTCGGATGGCACACTCATTTACGGACATACCTTGTCTCTTATATTGTGTTCAATATATGAAAAATGCATACTGGTATAAAATTATTGTTTATAGAAATTTAACATGAATATAAAATATAATAGAAATATTAATATTTATACAAATATACTCATTTAATATTAAACGCTAATTTTACAACTGCAGTTTATTTAACGATGGTATACTTTAAGAGCTATATTTTCTCCCACGATGCGATTCGACCCATCAAGTCTCAAATGACACTAGAAAATATGTATCAGCATCGATTTTTCTGTGCTGATTTCATAAAAACTGACCATTTAACATATAGTAGGAACAAATTATTGCACTATTGTAATGTAAGTCATGAAAAACAAGAGAAATGGAACTTTTTTTTCTTCCTTCCGGAGAATTCAAGGGAGATAATTGTGATGTGAGACCTAAACGCTTTATATACTCCATTAACCCAGTTTTTTTAAGCAAGCCTCATTGATTTCAATATTTTTTTATTTTGCAGTGGTACACCGACGACTCCTTCGGGCTACGAACCCTTGATGAGAGAGGGGATTTGATTATCCATAGTGTTCCGGGGATTAACCACACTCAGTGGCATGATAATAAACGCATTTTCGAGGATTACATATTACCATACCTTACTTAGTATGTGTTCGTATATGTAACAAGATGACCCTAAGCAGAGATTCAACCACATTACGGGGGAAAAAATAAAGTTTACATTTTTGTTCACATGAGAACATCGTAAAAAGATGAATATAATTTATATGTCAAATATGAATATGATATAATTTTAGACTATTACAGTAAAACTTCGTTGACTCGAACACGGATGGCTGGAATATCACATATAGCTCTAACCATTTATCATGACGTTATCAGCGGCGTGAACCATATATACTGAACGGAACAGCCAACCTGACATTTTATATATTTTCTTAAAAAGTATCAATGTCATTTTTTTAAAGTTGGACTTGAATAATAAAGAACATTTAGCTTTGCAAAAATACATAATTGTCTGTTTATGTCATATACAATGTCGCACACTTCAATCATCATTCAGAATCAATGTCTCACGGAAAATTCGTGTTCACACCCGGATTTGGTGATATTAACGGATTTCCGGGGAAGAAGTGAGTCAGCAAACGCAATTCTTACAAAATGACACATTGTTCAGTAAACGTCGAAATAACCCATTGAAACATAATCAGTTGATTTAAAAACTGTGAAGCAAAATTATTTAGGACAACATATTACGCCATGACACCGTGAGTGATATGTTTGACATGTGAATAATATGTTTCGAGGTCGTCTTCTATTAGTTTAGGATAAAGAGTTAAGTTTTCATTGAAATTTAAACAAGCTACAACTCTGAAAACGTGTATAACACCGAACCTTCTGATAATGCTGTTACCTAAAATACTATATTGAACGGAATAGCTTACTTGCCACCTGACGTTTTATATATTTTCATAAAAAGTAGGGAAGCAATTTTTTAAAATTTGGACTTTAATAAGAAAGAATTTAGGATAATAATGACCAACTGGGTTACGTAAAATGAAATTTGTCTGTTAATGTCGTATACAAAGTTTAATACCCCTACTCAATATTTTGACGAAGATAAGTGACGGGTTAGCTGTTCCGTACAGTTTAGTTTAAATTATTATTATTACTTCGATTATTACTCTTAGTAATTATAATCAAGGTACGGTTCTGTGTTTTACAAATATAAGCATATGACTAACTGCAATTACTTCCCTTTTATGTTAATATTTGAATATGAATTCAAAGCCATTAAAATGAATAAAATTTAGAATTTGAATGAAATTACATGAATAATCAGAGTATCAGATAGTAAGGTGATATAAATGTCACAGTGTGTATGTAACCTATTGTGAGAGGTGTTTATGTAAGCGGTTCGGTTAGCTCAGACGGTAGAGCATTCGCCCTGTAAGTGAAAGTCCCGGGTTCGAATCCCGGACTGGCTACATATTTTTCTCGTCCTGTAACATTAAATTCCATAGTATAAACTAACCTTATTGTTGTTAATAGATAGTAACATTAGGTGCCACACCACAATTATATTTCCTGTAGGGTCCCATTGTAAAATTAATGTCCACAAAACATTACAAAAACAAAATCTGAAATATGTGTCGTGGTTCCGAATCTTCACTGGTTCAAGATCTGCAATTATTAACCAAAATATCATAATTTGGCCTTTTTTTATTGTTGTTATTTTAAAATTCAATGGTTTTGTAAAGCCTACACCCTGTCGGTAGGGATTAGAATTTACCGACTGCTCGTTCCAAGCAGATGGGTAAGATTCTCCCCGAAAAGGAACCCACCTGTTGACCGTGGGTGGCGACCCGTGCGGTTGGATGAAGGAGTCCTGGTGGTTGAGTGCCGCAGGAGTCTGCGACGCAACACACCACTTTAGTCCGGATTTTAAGTCAAAACGGTAGGTCGGATGGGCCCGGTCTTGATCAATCGGTCTGTCATGATAATTTTCTTGGATTATATTTTATCAAGTATCATCCTTTCTCCATTATTTCATCCCCATTGAATTTTTCAATTCTCATGTACTTGTCTATATCAATTTTCAATGAATATACTTCCAGTATTCTTATTTCCAAATTCTTGAAAACTGTTATGGCTTATGGGCTAATGTTGTAAAGTAAAGTACTATATGGTTATACGTGTGCCATTTTTAGATGGATGTTGGTGCGGTTCTTGACTTGTCGGGACTTGAATTTACATCTATCGGGTGGTATGCGGGATCTTATGTATTGCTTTGCTTGAGTATATTGTTCACGTATTCTTGGCATCATGTCTGTCGGATATCCACAGCGTGTGTCCCCTTGTTGGGCTCCGAGGCGGGTGAGAAACGTGAATAACAAAACAGACACAAACACATTATGGCTTCCAAAAAAGACACCAAAACAATACTACATAGACCTGTGTCTGCTCAGTCTTTGCACAAGCGTGCTAGACACGATTCGACAGAGACTGAATCAGATGCCGAATTCAATGAATAAAACTGGTCACGATTTTTGACAATCTCTTCAACAGATGAATTAAAACCTGTAACAAAGCTTTCACCTTTTGCGATTCACAAGGCAATACTTGGTTTTGCTGGTGAACTGCGAGAAGTGAAAAAAATGAAATCATGCAAAATACTAATGGAATGTTTGTAAAAGAGTCACTCAGACAATTTACTTTCAGTCAAAATCTTTATAGAAATACCGGTAGAGGTTTGTCCACACAACACACTTAACTCCTCCAAAGGAATCATTCGTTCTAGGGAACTAGAACAATGCACTATTGAGGAAATGAGTGTTAATTTGAAATCACAGGGGGTCTCAGAAGTGACACGAATTAGTACCAGGAAGGATGGCATTGTTAAATTTACGAATACATTCATCTCTACGTTCAATAACCCCAATCTTCCAAAAACAGTAAAGATCGAATATTTGTCTTTACCTGTTGATCAGTTTATCCCAAATCCACTTCGGTGCTTTAATTGTCAACAGTTTGGACATCACCGAGAAAGATGTAGACGAGATGCCGTGTAAGCTCGATTCGGTGAAACAGGGCTCACCGACTTCGCGTCATGCACTAAACCCGCCCGTTGCATTAATGCAGCGGGAACAACGGGGCTTTCTCGCGAGATTGTCCAAAACGGAAATTTGAGGGGGAAATACAAAAGATCAAGTTGGACAAAAACATCATTTCCTGAAGCCAGATATCTTGTTGAAAGTCAGTCTCCATCTACTCCATCAGGCAAATCATATGCTGATGTGAGTAGTATTGTTGAGAGTAATCAACAAGATGTATGGAAGTTGAGACGGACATCACCTGGCTTAATAAAAATCTCAAATCATATATTTCTATTATTCCTGGTACATCTCGTGTTACATCTGAGACTCAGATATCCTTTATTGTTAAGCAGTTTATTACACCTAAACCTGCCATTAAAAGCAATAAAAAACCGACGGTTTTTTAACCTGATCAGAAAACGTCAAAGTCGGTGAAGTCGGGGAATATCCCGAGTTCGCCAAAAGCGACGAGCTCTGGTGGTTCCAATAGCTCGTCTTCAGCGAGCTCTGGTGTTACCAAGGACTCGTCTTCAACGAGCTCTGGTGTTACCAAGAGCTCATCTGCGAATTCTGGTAATACCAAGAGTTCATCTTCCCCACGCAAGGCTAGAAAATTAAATCTGGCCGCTGCTAAATTGTGTGCTCCAGGGATGCAACCGGAGGAGTCTGATGACCCTACACTGTTGCACAATAAATTTTCACACCTTGATATGGAAACTGATGAAGCACCATCGGATTCCACCAAGGTGGTAAAAACGAAAGCTCTATAGATCCTATACTTCCACCTAAATGAACGATTCAAATAAAATAATACAATGAAATTGTCGAGGTTTAAAACCGAATTATGATGAGATTAGGCTACTTTTAAATGCACATAACCCTATTGCATTTTGTCTTCAAAAAACATTTTTGAAGTCAAATGATAAAACTACTTTTAAACAGTATTCTTTAAATAATACCATTTGTGATACAGGAGAAAAAGCAACTGGTGACGTGTCTATTCTTGTCAATAGAAACGTCCCTCACAGCACTGTTGCACTGGACACTAATCTGCAAGCAGTTGCAGTTAGTGTTACAATGCATAGAGCTATCACAATTTGCTCTTTATATTTACCACCAAGTGCAGTCCCTGATCCGAAGGATCTTGATAAACTCATTGCACAATTGCCATCACCTTTTATGCTTCTGGGGGATTTTAATGCCCACAATTACATATGGAGTTGTAAAGACATTAATGATAAAGGTAATAAAGTTGAATCTTTTTAAAATCAAAATAACCTATGTCTTTATAATGACAATAAATCTCATACATATTGACATCTTGCTTCAGGATCGAAAACTTCCATCGATTTATCAGTTTGTGAACCATCACTTTTGTTAGACTTTTCATGGAGTGTTGGTGACGACCTCTGCGGGAGTGACCATTATCCAATATTTCTTGAAAATATTGGACCTCCACTTCTTGATAGAAATCAACGATGGAAACTTCGCAAAGCAGATTGACATATGTTCTAATCTCTTTGCGAAGTACAGTTTAAGCCTGGTTTATTTAACGATATGGATGATCCTGCTGATCAGTTTTCATCAATTTTATACAGTATATCAGAAAAATCTATTCCAAAAACCTCGACAAATCCAAAACGCCCTAAAAAAACCATGGTATGAAAATGACTGCAAGAATGCAGTCAAGTATCGTAAAAAAGCCTTAAGTCAATTTAATTTACGACGTACACAACACAATTTAGACAATTTGAAAGTGTTTCGTGGTGCAAAAGCAAGACATACTCTTAAGGAGAGTAAGAGAATGTCATGGAGAGATTACGTATCTAGGCTTAATTATTGTACTTCCCTTAAGAAGGCGTGGGACATGGTCCAAAAAATTAACGGTAAGGGTACTCAAGGTTGCGTAAACCACTTAAAAACTGGAAATCATACTGCCATGTCGACCATTGCAATTCAAAATTTTTAAAACATTAACAGCAGCATGAAAAACAGAAATTGAATTTTAAATCAAATAAATATAATAAGAAATTCTCTTTGAGTGAATTGAAAATTCCTTAAATTAGGTACATGATATATCAGCTGGTCCTGATGATATCCATTATCAACTTTTAAAACATTTACCCGAATCGTCCTTATTAATTCTACTTGATATATTTAACTCGGTTTGGGTGATTGGAAACATCCCCGAGTCTTGGAGGGAAGCTATCGTTAATCCGGTACCCAAACCTGGGAAAGATAACACGGATCCAATTAATTACAGCCCAATTGCTTTAACAAGTTGTGTTTGTAAAACCATGGAACGTATGATCAATGGTCGCTTCGTTTGGTTCTTGGAATCCAACAACTTAATTACTAAGTATCAAAGTGGATTCCGACGCCAAAGAGGCACAACAGACCATTTGACTAGATTTGAATCGTTGTAAAGGGAGGCTTTCATAAAAAAGAACATCTAGTCGCAGTATTTTTTGACTTGGTGAAAGCCTACGACACCACGTGGAAGTATGGCATTATGAAAGATCTTCATAATATGGGTCTTTGTGGCCGTTTAGCTACATTTATTTTAAATATTTTAGATGATAGACAGTTTCAAGTCCGAATGGGCACGACCCTTTCCGTTGTCACAAACAGGAGATGGGCGTCCCACAAGGCAGTATTCTGTCTATCACACTTTTTAATATTAAAATTGATAATATTGTTAAGAGCATTAATCCTGGTGTGGATTGCTCTTTATATGTTGACGATTTTGTTATTTGTTACCGTTCTAAAAATATGAAAACTATTGAAAGGCAACTACAGCAATGCCTTAATAAACTCAAGACTTGGTCTGATGAAAACGGTTTTAAATTTTCTAAGTCTAAAACAAATTGTATGCATTTTTGTCAACTGCGTAAACATCACGATGATCCCAATCTAACTTTAGATGGGATACATATACCTGTTGTTGAGGAAACAAAATTTTAGGTCTTATTTTTGACCGTAAATTTACTTTTATTCTTCATCTTAAATATCTTAAGACAAATTATAATAAAGCACTTAATTTATTGAAAGTTGTTGTTAATACACATTTGGTTGCAGATCGTAAAGTTTTACTTAGACTTTACAGATCACTAATCAGATCAAAATTAGACGGCTTCTATTGTAAGTCTTACTTATCTCGCAAGTCTTACTTAGCAATGCTTGATCCTATACACAACCAACGACTACGACTCGCCCTTGGTGCCTTTCGTTTGTCCCCAGCCGACAGTCTTTATGTAGAGGCCAACGAACCATCATTATATTGAAGACGTGGTAATCTGGCTCTTCAATATGCAGTTAAACTTCATTCAAATCCTGCTTTTAATCTTATTGTTGACCCCAAGTATGAAACTCTCTTTGATACAAAACCTAACGCTTTTCGAACGTTTGTCTCCGGACCAAACCAAAACTCACCGAATCCAATATTGACCTTAATTAAATTGCGAAGTACGAATTCTCACAAATTCCACCATGAACTTTGTAAGAACAAAAAATCTGAAACAGACTCGTCCATATTTCAAAGTAAATTTAATGAAATCAAATCGTCTTACAATCATTATTGTCATATTTAAACATATGGTTCGAAAGATGGAGACACCGTGGACGCAGCTGCTGTTACAGGACAGCACACTTTAAAGAGACGATTTCCAAACGGAGCGTCCATTTTTTCAGCTGAACTCAAGGCAATTGATTTGGCTTTGACCTATATTAATGAATCTGATAAAAAACAGTTCGTTATATTTTCTGATTCACTTTCATCTCTTCAAGCACTTGATGGCATGAAATATGATAACCCTTTTGTACTTCAACTTTTAAATAAATATCATTTGTTGTGTAAAGTTAACACTATTTTTTTCTGCTGGCTTCCTAGTCATACAGGAATTCGTGGAAACGATAAAGCTGATAAAGCTGCGAAAGCGGCCTTAAGCTTGAATATTAATAATTTTAAACGGCCTTTTACGGATTTTAAATCTCATATCAATAAGTATATTTTTAGTTCATAGTAGTCCTCTTGGGATCTTGCTATTAATAGTAAATTACATGTTATAAAACCAAAACTTGGCGAAAGGCATCTTAGCAATAGGTGTATTTGTCGAGAAGAAGTTGTGTTAGCTCGGTGTAGAATTTGACATACACACTGTACACATTCATATATGTTAAAAAATAGGGTCGGTTGGGTTAGCGGAAACACAGGTATTATTTTAGGCCTTATGGCTCACTATACCAATTAAGGTAGAAAAACCGGTAGGTCGACGAAACCACTGTAAATCCCTGAATACATGTACGGTGCGGGGATCAGGAACAACTTTACTCGAATGTAGATACATATAAAATTTGCAGGATAAGATGTATTTGAAGTTGGCAAGACAACCAACAACTGTGAACAAACGTATGCTCTTGTAACAGAACCGTGAAAAAAATACGGGCCAATCAGGACTCAGGGCATCCCGATTACCGCACCAGTACTCTACCACTGAGCTACTAAGCCACATACTGAATTTTGACCAAGCGCCCGTACCCGACTAAACTCAATTCTGCTAAACTCTCAATAATCCAAATACTTGCACTCAGTTTGATGAGAACAGACTTATCTACCAAAATTAAATAGCAATACCTGCTCAGCTGGACAGCAGAACTTGTGAGCCCAGGTTACGTCAAGAGTAACACTAGGCCTTACAGGAACCGGTCTAGAAACATGTGCTCTTCGGTTAGCAAAAGATCTCCCAGAATTTCTGTAAGGCGCAACGATTTGTCTGACAGAGCTTGGTAACATACGTCCTTCACCTTGTGGGATCGTCTGATCCTGGTTTCTTCCTTGCTCTCGAGTCTTTCCCAGTAAGGGAAACGTAACTAGTGCTCGTAAGGAGCTATCATTGCCGACAAAAATGCAAGCTCAGTAAGAAAAAAATCTTTACTTTCCAAATAATTAATATCCATTAATAAATACAGTCTACATTCGGATGCATGTGGTCGACCATTTCTAAAACTCTTATGCAGAGCTAGCCTGTATTTTCGTAAGCACAATGCAGTTTGCCAACAAACATTTGGCCCCAAGTATTTAGCGAAATGCGGATTGGCAGAAAGCGTTTTAGGACAGCACTTTCGTAAATAACGACTTTACCACATTCAAAGAAGCAGTATACACTACCCCAGATATTATCATGAAAATAAAACTAAGAAAGAAAGAATTAAACGTATATTGTATTAGCAATCAAAGAAATTCGTAATACAGAATACAGCAAAAGAATAGACAACATATAAAGAGAAAAAGTAATATTAAGTAGCAACATATGCGCAACTAATAGCCATTTATATTTACATTTTACGAGCACAGAAAGTGCAAATACAAAAATCAAACTGTCATTCACGAAATTAAATTCAGAATTACAAAACACTGTAAAGAACTTCAAATAATTGCATAATAACGCGTTCTAATAGCATAATATAATAAGAAAAAGTAAATCAAGCGACTTATAATTTTTAACCTTTTACCCTTCCATAATAGTGAGCCATGGCATGCACACCACCACCAAGTATAACACACAAAAAAAGAGTAAACTTTTATTTCCATTGTAGTCCTTTGTGTTGTTAGCATGGCATACAGAGACAATCAATCAATCGAAACCTTAATTAACATAGTAATTAATTTCACTAATAACTTATTAAGAATCAAGTAGACTATCACAAGCAATATCATTATTAAGTTGATTAAATATATCACTTTATAAAGAAACTTGCTCAGTTTAATTTAATTTATCACATGTTTAAATGGGTATCACAGACTTTAATGGTACATACTATAATAAACAAAGAACAATGATAAATAAAATATGATTTAAAGTATGCTAAGTTATCGACCAAATGCAACTTAATAGCAATCTTAAAACAAGGAAGTTTCTCAATCTGAGTGATATTGGCAGGTAAACTGTTCCACAAAGTACAGCCTCTGAATCAGAGAGACTTGGGCCAAAACCCTTTAACCATAGGGAAAGCATAATCATCCTTGTGACGTAGTCTTGACCTGTAATACTGTTTAGCGTTCTGTGGAGTAAAATGTTATAATCAGGGGCTAATCCATATTTTATCTTAACACGTGACAACAGACAACCTGGTCAACACGTTTGTTAATTGGTAACCATTTAACAGACTATAACTGTTCCGATTCTATTTGCGCTCTAGGATCCATGTCTAGCACAAATCTTATTCATCTATTGTGAATTTGCTAGAAATACAGTATCAACATCACATTTGCAGTTGGGATTTCTAAAATACCTACCATTTAACGCATGGTTTCTTTTATAAATTTTTACAGATTTGGCCAAATTGAAATTATTGCGGAATAATATGATAAAGTCTATAAGAAATGTAAAATAACTGTAACAGTTATGGAAGCAGCATTACACAAGCTTCTAAAGCTTTTTTTCTATTTTTCAATATCCTTTCCACATAATTCGTTAAACGTATGCCTTTATGCTTTATTGTTAAATGTATGCTAAATATATGTACTTATGTGAATAAAATATTGTTTAAACTAAACTAAAATGTTGTGATCAAGTCGCACTGCCATTTCAATGTTTACGTTAATGTTACTACCATGTTCATATTATAATTTTATATCATTTCGCCCATTTCGTAAATAGTTTGTCATTGCGAGTTTTAGTTATACCGTTAATTTTGACTTATGTGTATTCATCGAGGTAATCACAATCTCTTGTTTATGGTGAGTTACATATCTATGAAACTATGTGGTAACTTGTGGGTAGTTGCAGATCATTCCGCCGGATATAGGTACCAGTCTAGAGAGATGTGAACCTGAAGTCATATGACGTAGTCGGAAAACAGCGCAAACATTTTTCTGTTGGCCCTAACAGGCGGAAGCGAAGCCACATATGATAAACACCGGCGTCTTCCAGTTTATATTACGTGAGTAAAACGTCAATGAGTTTTTTACAGTGAGTAAAGTACTTTAATATATACTAGTGTGTGCTATTGATAAGTATTACATGTATGGATACAGGGTTTATTCGTATCGAACACTACGTTAAAATCGGCTGAAGAGGTAATAAGTTGTTTGGAAAATATTGAGTGAACATTCTTTAAGTTAAGATTTTCACATTCCTTTATTTTGTTTTTGTGAAAAGTCTCTGCGGCTTGTATCATGTGTTACACGTCTATGTAAATTCGAAATTCAGGTAACACGGTACAGTAAGTACGCATACTGTGTATAACATTTGATTTTTATATACACGTAACCTATATATCATTGCGCAACTTGCAATGTCAAATAGTCGCATAACATAACCGTCTGGTGTTAAATAGGTATTTAACGTATATTTCAAACTGTTTGTACACATATTCATCAATCACTGATCCATGCACTGTTTTCATTAAGTGGGTCGGGTCCTAAAAGGCAGGCGTATGGGTGGGGGGCAAGCGGTTTATGCATATTAGTAAAGTCTATATGTTTAAAAAATGACAATGGTGGAGAAATTGAATTGATTTAATAAACATGCATTTGTGATTGCTACGCTTTGTACAATGTATCTTGTAGTGTAAATATCATTTTTTTCTACTTTCCAGTGACTTGTGAATTCGAAATCCAACTGTCAAAATTCAAAATGAATATGTTTTATGTTGAAAAACGGAAAATAAATACCGTACCGACTGCATGGCGGTTGATAAAATATTTCTTTTTCTTAATTTAACATGTATTCCAAATGCTGTCACGTATATTAGCAATTATAATTTGTTCATTGTATTTGTTCACACACTAACCTCCTTTAAAGATTTTATACCAATTTTACTATTATGAATGTAAATATATTGAGTGCTCTCTATACATCGCTTGACAATGCTTTTGGACAGACCATTGAGTCTGCGTATTTAATGTTCCAAATACTGAAATAAACATTCTACACAATTTAAATTTCGACGATAGTTATATATCTACGGTTCGGAAATATAAATGGTAATTCGATACGGCGTCTTATAGTTCGGACGAAATCTATTCCATCCGTTCAAGTAGTCTAATGGGCTTATCTGGACCACAACGCACCCAGTGATATATATTCTATATAAAGCCGCCATCTTGGATTGGAAGTAAATGAGGAAATTTTCGGAGTTAACGGTGCATTCCGCGTGCAGACGACGCTCACAGTAATTATCGTCTGCTCAAATCGTTGATCACTTGAATTTAAACCCCCCAACTTCAATGTTTAAATATGATGATTTAATTCTAAAAGCAGAAGTCTGTTAATTACAATATTAACTTTTATAATCACCAGCAAAATAAAACGAAATTGTTTAAAAATTGTGGTTTAAAACTTCATTCTTAGGTAGTTAATAACCCTGTTATTTTAAACAGTATACAAACTTATCAAGGTTAAACGCGTGAGGTTAACTGATAGTACAGTGTGTGTATTGGTTACGCTTCAGGGCATTATTTTATAAAATGTTAAATTCACGATACGAACTGTCGATTACTCTTGAATTTAAACCCGCCAAATGTTTATACATATTTGTTTTAATTTTAATCAAACATTTTTTTAATGAACAAAACATTTTTCATAAACACCATCAAACTGAATTGATACAACCTGAACAAGCAATTTACCGTCCGAACTTGTTTTATAGGTTTAACTATGATGAAAATCAATAGACAGGTATAGTACTTCGCCAAAAAATGTAAAATCGTTTAACAACTAGCTGATAAAGAGTGTATTTGTTACGGCTCAGAGCGTTTATCAATTGTAATAAAAACTTAAATAATAGCTTACTCATCGGTTCGGTGTCTGTGGTGTAAAGGTTAGCTTACTCTCTTAGCATGCGAAGGGTCTCGGGTTCGATCCCTGGTAGGGCGAAAATGTAAAAGTAGTCAAATCTTTCTTCTATGAAATAGTTAAGGAACATTAGGATATGCCAATTTCAGATTTAATAAAAACATATATATCAAGAGAAATGTAAAAACACGTCTGATTAAGGTGGAAGGGTCGAATGATAATAAATCGCAAAATATGTTATAAAATGGACTGCTCCGTTAAAAGGGGATCAATCACAATAAGTATAATAATAAAAATATGAAATAATACGTTATCATAACAGCATTAACACCCGCATGTCAAGTGGGATAATCTGACAGTATAAAAGAGCCTGAATCAATGCAACTGCACGCATATCAGAAAAAAATCTTTGAAGAGAGAGCACCTCAGTTGTCACAGATAAAGAAGAAATCATACATTAGGATCTTTAAGGTAAGTGGAATTTATAAAACAAAATATGTAGGTACAAATAAATGTGAGGGTCGGGATTGAAGGGGTCGGGGCTGGGGTAAGGACAGCTAGAAGTATGGAGGTGTCGTTATACCGACTTAATACTATAGTGAGGTGATGCACGGTGTAGCATTAGGAACCGTTTCTAGCCATCATGAGACGTTACAAACATGGAAAAGTAGGAATCTCTCCGTCTTGTAACATGACCTGGTCCTAAAATGACCGCGAAGATAACTAGATCGGGTATACAAACCAGCTCTGTATACCACATGGGTGCCTACTTATAACAAGCTTTTAACGTTATCCCAACAAGACAATTCCTCATTGATAACGGATTGTTTGTTCGAGTCTTGAGTTGAGTCTTCTAAGTGGGATTGACAACAGAAACACACGGTCAACTTGTATCCACGCTAAAACAAAACGTAACAAATTATTTTTTTTTACTATTTATTGATATAATATGTACAACTATTACATATCATCTATATACACGTTTATTGAAAGTCTTGGACTTTAACCCAGCTATTAAATTTCTTTGGGTAATATTTCCATTGTACATAGAACTGTTCATTTTGCCCTTTTCCTTTTGTTTTAAGTATTTTCTCAATTGTCCACAGTTTGCTTGAATCAATGCCCATTTTCTATAGCTCACTTTCGTAGAATGCTTCTTTAATTTCTTTTTGTTGTATGTTTTGTAAACGATAGATAGGTAGAGTACCTCTATGGAATCTTTTATACACTTGAAACACTTTTCAAGTTTTCCTGTTGACAATTGTTGTTTTGGGTTTTGTGCAAAGTAGGTAGACAATCTCACTTCTTCTTGATTGTTGTCCTTGACGTTGGCCGGTGTTGTGCCGAATGTTCTGTGATAGGTGTGATTGTAGCTATCAGCTATTTCTTGTAAAACTGGCAAATAAGAGTAATTGTCACTACGCGTAAAATATCTGTAAAGCCTGCGTTTGATAGTCAAAATGTCTCTCTCTGATGTTGAAGTTTTTGTTTCATTCTGGGTTGGAAAATAGACGATTTCTTCTTTTTTCATAATCTGTTGAATTTGTTTTGCTCTGAATTTGTGACCTGTAATAGAAATTCAATTGGTTTTGTAATTATTACAAGCACTTGACATTATAATCTATATTTATTGAATTAAAAACAATGTTGTAGACGTTTGAGAAAGAAGAAAATGTTTTAAAAACCTTCAAATAAGCAAACTATCTAATACCTTTATCAGTGATCAACTTGACAGGTGACCTCCTGGATGTTGTAAAGATTGTTTGGAATGCTTTTGTGACATCCTCTCCCGTCTTGTATTTTAACGGCTATAACCAAACGTACTTGGAGAAAGTGTCTATGACCAACAAGAAGCCCTTGTTCAAGTCGGCGAATTTTACCATATCAATAAAGTCAACCATCCAAAGATCGTCTTTTCCCGCGCTTACCACACGATTTCTTTGAAATCGTCTCCTCGCCGGTTTATTGAGGTTGTATGATTCTTGATTGTGTAGAAATTTTCTGATTTTATGCATCCCAATGTTATATTTTCCTTCACGTTTGACAACTTTGTACAACTTTTGCGGTCCACTGAAACTACCAGGATGCGACGGATCATTATAAATCTTTGATAAACATTCTTTCCAATCAGCCATGTCCGCACACTTCAAAGTCCGCAATGTAAATGACTTAAATAAATACACAGTAAGTCTTTTATTCAGTATCAGACTCACTTTCGTCCCCACTTTCGTCATCCGAAGACTCTGTTTCAAACAGTTATTTAAAGTCAGGCTTATATTTTCGCAGCACGCGCTTAATTGCCGCTGAAGTGCTTACATTCTGTTGAATCAAAGAATGTATGTCCCGTAACATCTGCTGATGTATTGTACTGCTCTGAAGTGGAAGGATAAAGGAATCCAACAAATTCTCGTATTTTGTGAAGAACATGCGTTCGTTATACGGCTGAATACGATCTTCTGTCGTTTCCTGTGCTGACTCTTCGTCCTCTCCGTCCTATAAAAACTGATTATACAATTTGTCGTATTTGTCGCCGTTACACTCTACAGCTTTTTGTCAAAGTGAGAGGTATCCCTGATTTTTTTCTTCGACGCTGTCTTCCGTTTCAATGTCACTATTTTCTTCTATTTTCCTCTTTTTGGAAGGTATATTGTCATTGTTTTTGGCACACCAACCTCGTTTTACGTGTCTTTGCACGTCATACGCGAAGTCAAACAAAAGTCCACAATCGTCGTCGCAAGCATTTGTATTTTCTGCCATAATTTCACAATTATTCCCTGCGATGTTCACAGTTTGAATTCCGACTGACAAATGTCTTAAATCTGGTTGTTGCTCGCCTTTTATACAATTTTGGCCTGGTTCTGTCATCGGATTGGTCAATCTTCTCTGGCTTTCATAGTTCGTTTATGTTTTTGCCCTTCCACATTACATCATATTTCATACCATGTTCCGGTGTAAAATGGTTTTAGATCCACCAACCGACAGCCATATGATTATTTTGTTGCTTTCTCAAAGTACTTCAAAAAGTATTCAGTTTTACCAGGGTACATCTGCCTCGCTAATGTGATCACAGATTGTTTATCCATCGGGTTATTAAACATTACTAGGTAAGACAGTTTCTCCTTTGAGTTGGATCCTTACTAGCGTATAGGTTTTGATTGATGGAAATCACCAACAAAGATCTATGATGAGACCCTTCAGTGAACAAGTCCGTGATTCTTTTGTCGTTTCCAGCCTCTGACATTATATCATCCAAAATAAGCAAGTTGTTGACCCTGCAGTCAAAGAAATCATCGTCATCCAAGTCTCTTGGTATGCCTTGAATAAATTCTACTTTTGGCCTCACAACGTTTTGCATGTTCTCATACAAAGGTTGCCATCTCTTATAAAGCCATACTATTCTCTGTATAGCCGACATGATTCTATAGTTATGATTCTGGAGCAATTCTTTCACAAATGTTGTCTTCCCATATGCTGAAAAAGATTTTTTTTCATAAAGATAACTGATTTGACTAATAGCCTCAATTAAGTAAAGATTATAAATATGTCTTCTAAATTATGAAAAAATTATATTTAAAAAGTGGCTATTTTTATTGTTAAACTATCCTGGGAAAATGTTCACAAAATTCAGCAAAAGTTATTATAAAATTGATACCTGTAGGACCATATATCATCAAACTTAAGGGATGATGAAGAACTGTTGGTTTCATTTCCAAAGTGCGCTTAGTGTCTCCCTGCATTAACGGGATTGTTCCTTGTGGAGCTCTCGGCGCTTCTTGTAGAGGAGGAGGATATGCTTCACAGCTCTGCGGAGGAGGAGGAGGAGGATATGCTTCACTGCTCTGCGGAGGAGGAGGAAGATACGCTTCACTGCTCTGCGAAGGAGGAGGATTATGTGCATCATAATTCTGTGGAGGAGGATACACTCCGCTGATTCACTCTCCTTTATTTCCTTTTTCATGTTTCGGTCCATGATGTCTTAGCATGTTGTCTCGCCTTGAAAATGTTTGATCACATTCAGGGCACTTTGCCAAGTACATGTCCCTTCAGCGGTCAGCATAAGAATGATATCAATCAGCACAAAACATCATCCTTTTACAATTTTATTCTTTCTTCGTACCATAGTTTATCAACAACCAATCAGATCATTTTATTTAAAATTATTTAGTATTTAAACACCATTTTATCAAGATACATTATTGCACTTCAGATACTGAAGGAAGTAGACATGACCTACAAATGTGAAGTATGTGGTTTGGAGTTTACAAAACTAAGTCAGCTGTTGCAGCACAGACGGGCTCAAAATCACTGGCCAAAGTTTCCGTGTCCCAGTTGCAAGAAAAGTTTCACTAAAAAAGATAATTTAGAGCGGCATTTAAAGAAATACAATGATGAAAATAATCACCATTGTCCAGAGTGCTTGCGCGTGTTCACTAGATGGGACGCTTAGAAGACCATTTTCAAAACCATCATGCACAGATAAGGGGTGCAGCACATAAACGGTTTTTAGGCGATGCCAGCTTGCAAGGAAACGTTTCTTAAAACGCGAAGCTGAATGCAAATATTAGAAAATTTCTTTCCATGACTTAGAAGTAACGGGACTGCCAAACATTATACGAAATTAATATTTCAGTCCATTCTTGACAACATGATGCAATAATCCGGAGCTGGACTTTCCCATTGTACTACTATTTCCAAAGCGCTCGGCGTTGACTGTCGAGCGAGTGTTACAATCGTATGAGCAATTTGTTCTTGATGACACACTCGGAATTGAGTTGGTTCATGTGCATATTCCAATAGGAAGTGGTCACAAACGACAGCCTTTCGTCAATCCAGACAAGATGTTACAAGACAAAAAGTGCATTATTCAAATACAGAACAAAGAGGAGTTGTGTTGTGCCCGAGCATAAGTAATGGCTGTTGCGCAAATAGAAAGACATCCACAATGGAATAACATACGTCAAGGCCGTCATACCAAGTACAAGCTTGTCGTTGATTTGCATAAAAAGGCAAACATACCGTTACAACAGTGGAATTGAAGAAGTTAAAAAGTTCCAAAAGGTTCTAAATATCATATCAATGTGCTATCGAAGGAACATTTCAACGGTATCATCTATGAGGGCCCAGAAGGAGGGATTCCAGTTTATTTATATCTTCATGATGGACATTTTGATGCCATAACAAAAATAACCGGATTTCATAACAGGAGCTATTTTTGCAAAACGTGTAAAAAGGGGTACAATACAAAGGAAACACACAGTTGCAATAACCATTGCCCTTACTGCCATCGTATTCATGAAGACGACTTCGAAGACTGGATATTCTGCAACGACTGTCATCGAGCATTCAAAAATCGCACTTGTTTTCAGTGTCACTTACATAAAATGGGAAATCAATCTGTGAACTGTACTTTAAGTGCAATAAATGTTACCAAGCAATCAACACTAAATTATACAAGAGGAAACATGTCTGTGGAGAAAAGGATTGTAAACCCTGTAAGGATTTCTTTGAAGAGGACCATTGTTGTTACATGACACCTGTAGATTCAGACGAAAAACTCCAGGCTAATCAAAATGAAACAAAATATATCGTTTTCTATTTTGAATGCACACAGGACGATCAAATGCAATGTGAACGTGGATATATGCCAGGTGTTCACAAAAGATGTGTATATTGCAACAAGGCTTGGTGCAGTTCCTTTGAACATCGACCCAACTTATGCATTGCGCACAAAGTGTGTGAAATATGTATGGGCGGCACTATTTCGTGCACTTCATGTTGTAATGAGTGTGGTCAACATGAACGAATTTTAAAATGTGCAACTACCGCCTCTCTCTTTTGCCAGTGGTTGTTCTCAGAGGAAAATGTCGGAGCCACCGTGATATGTCGTAATTTTAAGGGCTATGACAGTTACCCGGTTCTACAATATCTTCATGATAACGCGGTCCTACCAGATATTATAACAACAGGTTCAAAATACATGTCCATCATTGTTCCTCTGTGTATGATTCGGTTCATTGACTCGTTAAATTTCATTCCTATAGCACTGGCTGATATGCCCAGAGCACTTGGAGGAATGAATTAACAAAGGGGTATTTCCAACATTTATTTAATAAAATGGACAATCAGTCTTCAGGGTCTACCAGAATTAAAATACTATAATCCTACTAACATGAAGCCACAAGCAAAACAGGAGTTTTAGCATGGTACTCCCAACACAAAAATGAGACTTTTGATTTTTAAGAAGAACTGATCCGTTACTGCAGAAGCGATGCAGATATCTTTAGACCATGCTGTCTCAAGTTTAGGTTATTATTCATGGGTTTAACATCCAAAGAAAGAAGCAATGCAATTGATCCATTTGAAAGTTGTATCACAATAGCATCCGCTTGCTATTTAGTTTTTTGAACCAATTTATTACAACCTGGTGACATTGCGTTTATTCCTCCCCATGGTTATAGGCCTGATGCAAAGCAGTCCATAATATCTTATCAGTGGTTATCATACATAGCGCATGAGAAAAATATCTACATTCAGCGTGGAAGAAATGTTGGTGAAAAACAAATAGGCCTGATAAAGTTGACGGTTACTATGAAACAGACATGGGTGAAAAAGTTGCTTTAGAGTTTCATGGCGACTTCTGGCATGGTTGTCCCAAATGTTTCTCAAAGTCCACGATTAATCCTGTGAGCGAAATGACCATGGGCGAACTCTATGTAAAAAACATAGAAAAGAAAAGATATATAGAAGAACGAGGTAACACGTACGTTTCGAAATGGGAATGCGAATTTAGGACAGATATTGAGAAAAATGCTCATCGGAGGATATTTCTTGAAAGCCTAAAAATATCCACTCCTTTAGAACCAAGAAATGCCTTTTATGGGTTAGAACTGAAGGTTTCAAGCTTTACGAAGAAGCTTCGGATATGAAAAGAATCAAATACTATGATGTCACGTCATTATATCCGTTTATTAACAAAACTGGAAAGGTTCCCCTCGGTCACCCTGAAATTATTACTGAAGATTTTGAAAGGGTTAGACCAGTATGAAGGTTTAATTAAATGTAAAATTTAGCACCTAGAGGGCTCTTTATTCCAGTCTTAACGATAAAATGCAATGGTAAGCTGCTGTTCAGCTTATGTCCCACCTGTGCCGAAAACTATCAGCAAACAGTTTGTGATCACAGTGCAGCAGAACGTGCATTCATAGGTACATGGGTTATTGATGAGTTCAAAATGGCTGTAGCCAAAGGCAATAAACTAGGCAAAATATATGAGGTTTGGCATTTCGAAAATATATCTCAGTACAACCCTGTCACAAAATCTGGAGGAATTTTCACTGATTATGTCAATACCTTTCACAAAGTTTAACAGGCGGCAAGTTGTTGGTCTGACTGTTGTAAAACTGAGAAAAAATATATCAAAGATTATTTTGATAAAGAAGAAATATTAATACAAAAACATCCAGAAAAATCCACTATTGCGCACAATTGCCAAACTGATATTAAATTCATTCTATGGGGGAATTTGGACAAATGTCAAATCTCACTCAAACAACGTATATATCTGACTCATGCGAATATTTTGACATGATGACAAGTGCTCAACAAATTGTAAAAAATGTTAGGTTTGTAAACGAAGAATCTGTCCAATTAGACTGGACATATAATGATGATTTCATTGAGGCTTCATCTCGAACAAATTTAGTCATAGCCGCATAAACTACAGCACAGGCCAGACCTAAGTTGCACAGTTTTTCTGCAGCAACTTGGTAATAGCGTTCTGTGACACAGATTCTATTGTTTTTAAGAGCAGTCCAGGGGAATGGGAACCACAACTTCAGGATTATCTTGGAGATCTGACGAACGAAACTCCTGGGAATAGTATCACCAAATTTGTCACCGGAGGACCTAAACATTACGCGTTTATGCTTGAAATCCCTGATAAGAACGGAAATTCTTCCATTTGTAAAGTGCGCGGAATAACATTGAACTACAAAAACAGTTTGACACCATTCAGAAAATGGTCACTGGCAGAACAGTGTAAAATCTATACAGGTGATTGATGAAAACAAAATCTGCCGCAGTAAAGAGACAGGACATGTAATCACAAGAACTGAATGTAAAGACTACAAACTTGTATTTGATAAACGGGTTATAAGAAACAACTATTATACTCATCCGTATTGAATGTAAAGTTTTGTTTTGTAAATAAACTGACGCATGATTTAATGTTGAAATTCTAATATCAACTGAAATAGTATATAATTATGTAAATGAAAATACATAAAAAGTATGTTTGTTGTTATTTCTACAATGGTATAAATTATCTTTGGTCTTTAATCTCCATTGTCAAGAAAATACATTGTAACGATACTCAGGAAAAGAAAAGGTTGTTAAACTAGGTATGCCGCAGAAAATAAAAGCTGGCTCGTGCAACTTTGTACTTATCGCCGTTACGCGTCTGACTATCAATCAAGGGGTCGTGAGTTCGAATCCCCCGCCCGGCAAGTCTCCGTAATGATTAATATACGACATTGTGTCTTAATAGCATTCGTCTCTCACCACTGATTCAAGTAGGAAAGTTATAAGTAACTTGCGGATATGGGGTGTGTTCGAGTACTGGTTTATCCAAGGAAACAGGTGTTAGGTTAACTGATCGTCTGTTTGCCCTCGATGACATAAAAATGGCGCTAACTATTCAATCAATCAATCAATCCAGTGTTTACATTCTTGTTTAGTAGTCCGTAGAGGGTTTTAAAAAAGAGCTGACGATAGAAATACGTTTATCTTGTAGTTACTTAACCAATATCCAAGATGGAGATGTAAACCTACCGTTTGTCACGACCTAGTGTTCCCAAAAATTCCCTCGTTTACTGCCAATCCAAGATGGCGGCTTTATATAGTATAAAAAGGGGTAACTGGGTGCGTTGTGGTCCAAATGAGCCCATTAGACTACTTGTTCAGATCGATAAAATGTATTCATATAACGTGCTCCAAAATAAAAAATCCAAAATGTATTTTAACATTAAACATGCCCAGGATAGTACACATGATGTCAATACACTGCCACATATAGGGTTATTACAGATAAAATTCTACAAGGGCTTATACTGAAGGATAGGCAACTTGCATCTCTCATACCCTTAGGATAAACAAATAATATGCAGCAATAACTGTTTAAAATGTAATTCTGTCTTTTCAAGCATTTCTAATGTATTTTGCTTAATAAATCAAAATAGTTCAATTGATATTATGCATGCTGTATTGGAAAATAATGTACTTCCATCATTTTTGCTATTTTCAAATTGAATTTTAATGCAATAAACATTAAATACTTTCACGATAGATTGTTTTTAATATAATATTTATTTTCTTATAATTTCTGATGAAAACAACAAAAGGGAAACATGAAACTTGTCTACGAAAAGGGAATAAATAAATTGAGTCTTATATTCAATTATTTCGTTTTGTTGCATTTGCAGACCATCACATTGTGCGACAATATGATAATATAAGAATCTGTAATGGGTTTGAGGTTGGGATGGAAAACGTGTATGTTTGTAATTTAGTACTCAAAACAACAATTAAGGACGATTGCTATAGTGTTTCATGCGCACCAACTCCGCACTCAAAGAGAAGCAATTTTGTCGAGACATGCCAGAATCGCTACATACCGCTATACTAAAGATGACCCTATTTCGTATGGCACAGTCATTTACGGATAAGCCTAAGATTGGTCTCTTATATTCTGTTTCATATATGAAATATGTATATATGGTATGAAATAATTGTTGATAGCAATTTAACCTGAATATAAAGGCTAATTATTGTAAATAATGTGTTTGTGTTGTTAAACAGCAATCCATGTGGGTAATTAAATTTCATTGCGTGCAATACATACTAACTAGGTATCACATGACTGAGATGTATCACGTGATCATTCGTCAGCCATATTGGTATATTTGTTTACTACATGGAAAAGATAGACACTAACTTTAAAGAATATTCTTTAATATCGCTGTTGGTCTGCATGAACTAGTGCGCTGTTACATGTGTAAAGCGATAGCTAGTGTTTACACGTGAAGTATGCATTTAGCGATACAACTTTTCTGCATATGTATTTCGATTGTTCTTTGTTCTCGAGACCGAGTAAATGGCGGGACGCAAGCCTCGAATACAGATTGCTTTGTTAGGTCATAGCTTTGTTCAAGAGGCAAGTAACACAGACACGCTGTAAACCCAGACTTATCGTGTATGCAGTGTGCACAAAATAATGCTTATATATTGACGTATAACCTTTAATTAGTTGAGAGTTATCAAATCAACAGTAGTTGAATATTAACCAAAACTTTAATACGTCCCGCAATAAAGTATTGCGCAATGTTTACATTGAACTCCGTAAACTTCCCGAACAAAGCTTCGTATTCCCGACGATATACGAAAGTATTCGCGCATCCGCCTGTCACTTTATCGAAAAATAACAAATGGCGACATTTTGCTGAGAGGGTTGGTCAGCCGAAAATATCGTAAAGCATTGAAAAAAAGAAAACAACAGAAAGATCGAACCAGCAATCGATCAAGAATAAATATTCTCCAATTCGAAAAGGTGAAATCTCACTCTCGTTCATTTTTTTGTTTAAAACGTAGGTAAATGATTGTTTAAAAAAAACAACATTATTACTATAACTTATCAATATAACCTAAATGTAGTATTTTGCAAAAAAACTTTGATTTTCTTTTATTTAAGAGAGATTTGAATGAATTACAGACGTTTCGTACCACCAAACTAAGGTTTCGTACAACACATAGGTTTATGCATAAACGTTACAGTGTTTCACACCATGATTTTAGGTGTCACAATCATATACTTACGGTATTTGTTTTTAATTAGTGTGTGATAGTATTGGATTGTTATTATTTGGGGTTGAAACGTAACTAAAATAAATTTTATTTTGTTTATGCATTCATTGTATTAACGAAAAATTTGATATATTTATTATAAATTTACACCATATACTACGGACAAAAATCACACAATAATATACACACAATTTTGATTTTATCATATTAACAGCATTTACGTGTATCACATTGTAATGCATGACCCCGAGGAGATATATTTGCTTTAATAATAGTGTTTTAGTGAAATAATACATAAAATCAGAAAATTTCCATTTGTGACAAAAAACTGTAACGTCTGCATCCCTGGTATATATTCTTCCAAGAAGATAAATATAATGATACTCATTCACCTGCTGTTTTACCGAGGTACTATATAAAATGTAAATAAAATGGTTATTTTGGAAAGATATACACGAAAATGGAACGTCCGTCCCCGTAACGTCCGACTCCCTACCTGCATATACATTCTGTTTTTTTTTTAATTTATAGAATTAATTTCACTTTTTTTCAATGCATTAAGTATTTTATATTTGCAGAGTGCAACTAAGATATTAATTTTTCCCAAAAAAAATGAACAAATATTTAGAGATTTTGTTTAATGTCACTCTAATATAGGGGATGAACGTTACATAAAGTGGACGGACGTTACGTAATTTCTTACCATTGGTATTGACCCCCTAAATAACTGATAATGTTGAAATTAAGTAATTGTCCATAATATTATGCAATATAACATACATCCTATCTTAAACCCTTGGGTCATAAAACCTGTGGTGAATTATGCAAATTGGGGTACAATATGCATGTTTTTTCTCATTACCACATGGTGTGACTGTAGTGTTGGTGAATTATGAAAGCTCAGCAGGATGCCAGTAACTGGACAGTAGTATACATTTTGTGCAATATACCTGTAGGCAAATATATTCCATATTACACTTTCCATCAAAGGTTAAATCATATTTGTCCAGGTAACTAGTAGTAGGCCATCCAAAAAGCAAAATGACCCTTATTTTAACTTTTGATGGCAATTTTTAGTAGAATTGTTTTAGTACCATAACATCATTCCCCAATATGTATAGAATCGTGTGATGATGGATGCCACTCATGAAATTGCGTTTTTAGGTCACAGTTGAGGTCAAAGGTCAATCAGATGCAAAAATTAACAAAACGGTATTGCATATAAATTATTGTCACTAATGTTACAATTATGTTGTTTTATATATTTACTTTTCTGTAATGACATGTTGTTAATAGTCTAATAGACAATATAGACAAATATACAATATTTTATTTGAGTAATGTAGGCCTCCGGCCCATAATATATTTTTAACACATGGTAAACGTGGAATCTAACAAATAAACATTCATAATATGAACACTATAATTTCAATACAGTTTTGATAAAATGAATGTAATATATTTATTTATATATATATATATATATTTTTTAACGTATTGACTGTTCTGTTGTTTTGCTCATGATCAATGTTTGTGTCTATTTTATTTCAAATATTGAAAAAAAGAAAAAAAGTAATACACAATTTCGAGATTTAATTCAAGTCATTATGTTTTATGTCATTTTGTTTTAAATTTGGAGGTAAAGAGTTCTTTTTTTAAACATCTCAAATACAAACTTTGCCAGTTTGATTATCTTGTCAGAATTGGCTGTGCTCATCAAACTGTAGAATTCATATACATTATGCTAATTGTGATCGTTATAGTTAATAATGAAACAGTGTAAAGGACAATGGAGCAGCTATTTAAAGGATATTGAAGCATGCCTGTCTTTCTGCTTGTTTTTATATGAGTCGAAAGTTCAATAAGTACATTTAAAATGTAAACAATTTCAGTAGTAGTTGTTTATTGCAAATCTCCAATTTGTTATTAACCTTGAATTTTATACATATCTTTGAAGATAAATACTAAAATTAACTCTGAAAGTTAAGTGTTCGCTTGGACGTCCGTATGTTCTACACAATACGATAATACACTGGTGCATATTTTTTTATCATGTATTCTTTTCCAGTTGAAATGCGATTCAAGGAGTAATAACAATTACGAATATATATACCTTAGATTAAAAGTAAATGTAAAAGAAAGAGAGATTATGTTATAATGTAATCAAATTACCTTAATTGTACGTAAAACTAGTAAAACTTGTCCTACCATATATAAAGATGCCACACAAAGTATCTGAGATTCGAAGAAAATTACTTGTTACCTCGAGTATAGAAGTTCTTGACAGAAAAGACAGTTTTGATCGTGACACTTGATTGAAACTTTTTATGGCATAAAATTTGTTATAGTGGATTCACTTCCAAAAACAAAATTAATAAACTCAAAAGAAAAATGGGATCTCCTGGACCTTCTACTAGTAGTGTCGAAGAAGTGTTGAAAGATGCTCCTGTCTGTTCAGCAACTTTAGCAAAATATTACCAACTGATTCGAGTTGTTGTATTTTGTTTCAGTCGGAAGATGTAAAACAGTTACACTGCTTATGAGTGATATTTTTCAAGAATATGTATTGCGGCTGTAAATTATCTTATAGCGTCCAAAGTAAAATACATTCTTAAATGTCTGTCTAAGTTTAAAAAACAAATTGTGAAGTATGAGGATACTATCGAAGATGATACAGTAATGACAGAATTATGACGATTTAGCTCTGGTGATTATTGGTGGTGACTGGAGAAGCTATTTTACAAGGAAGCGGGTATTAAATCAGACTGTTCCAAGCAAATATAAAGATCGTTCTATGAAGACTTCAAAACAGCTACTGACCCAAAGCACAGTTTATTAGACCATCATATATGCGTCTGATTTTGGGTCATATACTGATTTATCTGATAATGTTTCAAGTATTCTAGAACCATATGAAAGTATACTTATACAGGAAAGTGTTGACTGCTGCTCAACAAGTAAGAGGTGAGATAGACATTGATTATGTAGACAAGGTAATTCCTGGAAGGTTCTTTCTCTATCTCGCCTGCTATTTGGTGGTATGACAATTATTCTAGATGGCAATGCTGAAGTCAGAACCTATACGGAGAACTGTTACGTTTGTATACTAGCGCAGGAGATATAGTATTTGGCGTATCTAACGGCATACACAATCTCAAGATGTTGGCCTTGGACATGCTCTTCACAAGACAGCTCGTTCTGAAATGAGTGTCAGTCTTTTTCATGCTGTCAACCACACTGTAATAAATATTATCAGTAGAATTGACAACTTAATTGCAAATGGGATGTATATCGAAAATGGATATGATCTGTTTATATCCTGTAATATATTGGTGCTATTGAAGCAACGTTAGATGAAATAAACATAGTTAATAGCACAATATGATGGTTGGGAAATACCGTCAAACTCTAGTGAATATTATGTCGGTACTAATACCAGAACTTAATAATTGGGCAAACATTCTTCTGCTGATACTATGAAAACTATCCACTTAGATAAAGCAATGATGGTAGGCTATAATATGGACCTGACAACATAAATGCAAGTAGTTGGTACACAAACAATAATGAAACACGTTAAACAACATATATTCGGAATATTTGAATAGATTTTTAGCAAGATAGTCAAAATGATGTGCAAACAGTTCTGACTTGGAGAGTTTACAATGAATTAAGCAGTCCAGATATTCTGCCAATGACAACTATAGGAATGCTTCCAATACTACAATCATATTTAGATGAACTGAACACATTTACTACTGCTATCAATATATTTGAAGAAATTTCAAATCATATTGGTCAAAGCAACACCGTTATCACAGCAGATCAGCCATCCTTTCTAAAAAGAAATAACTTATATGTGGCAATCAAGACCTGTTTACTTAGATAATAATTATGAAGTCTCTCGAAAGACAGCACCAGATATGTGTGGGGAATTTAAAGATAGGATTTTTATAGTCAAAAGGAGCAAAATCACTGAACACTGACCAAGCAACAAGCTGGATGAAAACATTTGTAACATGAACAATAGGAAAAAAAGGAATCACGCAAAATGACCAAGCCAGAGACAAATTCTGTGTCAATTTGACAGCTCAGTCGGATGTGTTAGAGAAGTCACTATAAAGAGAAAGTGTTGCAGAGGAAGACCATACCTACACCGTTATGATTGTTTGCCTTTTGGAACTTATCTTAATGAGTCTGATGTTCAAAGCTCTGATCAAACAAATGGATACTTTTGACATTTTCTGAGTATGATCCTTTGAAGAAAGAAACAAAACATTTGCGTTGATATATGATGTTTCAAACACGCAGAAAGTTCTGTGCTGAAACACAAGTTGTCCTTATTACCTCTGCCAGTTGCTAGGGTTGTACGATTTAGGAACTCTACCACAAAGACTGAATTATTGAATGTCTCTGAATATGAAGTGATTTTAACTTGATGACTTTCCCAATTCTTCACTGCAATGATACATTATCATTGACAGTCACACTATGATTCAGGCTTTTGGAATGCATACTATCCGAATAGTTACTTTCTTCATTCTAACAAATATCCTTATTATATAACAACGTATTAACTAGTTTACTAGTGTATATTAAAACGACTATAAATCATTAGCTTTCTTTGTTGAGCAATATCAGAGAATATTAACTATTTCTATACCGCTATTAGTTTTATCCGACTTCTATTGTGACCTCATGAAGCTCTTTCCTTCTATTTTGATATGTTTAATTTCTCACAAGGTTTGTTTATGTATTCACTTCATTTGATTTAAAATGCTTGCCTGTTCTTATTTATTGGAAGCTTGCATTTCACAAGAAATTTAAAATTCATAAATTTTACCCACTTTTTAACCTTTGACCTCAATTTGACAACACAATTTTTAACATATTTTATTCATTTTCCTAGTAGTTGCTTACAACAGACATATTTTTATAGTTTTCAGTTCAATAAATAAACAAAAATTTAACAAGACAGTTCCCTTAATTCTATATATCAATTACTGCACCCAATTGACCTTTGACCTAATTTTGAGATTATGAGGCGATTTCATGATTGGCATCCACCCTCACAGGTTTGTATACATACCAAGGAAGACATTAAGCATGGATGCCAAATTCTACTCAAATTTGCCATCAAAAGTTTTTTTCCTGTGTTTGGATGGCCTACTATAGTAGACTGGGTAACGATGTCATATGGGCTAGTTATAGGTAAAATACACAATATGATAAAACAAAACAAAAACAGTGCAAGTAATGCAAATATCAAAAATACTACTCAACAACGCTTAATCTAAATTTACTTTAAAAGGATATGAAATTAACATATTATCAGTCATCAATGGATGCACCAGTTTAACATGATAAAGAATAGAAAAGCTGTCAAATATGATTTCTTTTTTTCGCTTAATAAGGTTTTATTTATTATTCTCTATGAGCCCATTAAATATATATAATGGACCATTTTTTGCTTAAATTCCATTCCTGATTAAAAATGGTGAATTTGATAATTTACTGACTGCATAGCAAACAGTGCATACCTTGATAACACGGCTTTGATGTGCAGGCTGATCTGGGTCTACATCGACACTAACCGCAATATTATTTTTGTTTTATTTATCAAGCAGAGGGTTATTTTCATATTTTACAAATTCAATCACGCTTGCTTTTGTGATGACTGCCGGGCCCGATTAGCTCAGTCGTAAGCGCGTCTGAATATTAATAAATGAGTGAATCCCCAACGATCAAAATCTCCGTGATGGTTGATAAACATATTGCGTCTCATTATCATTTGTCTCTGATATAAAAGAGAGACTAATAAATGTTCATTTTTATGTCAGTTCTTTATTTCAATGTCAGTTTTATATAGGTTAAACAAGCAAAACCTATTTTTAAGAGAATATAAAATTGTGGTTAGATTTGTTTTATTGGATAAGATGGGTAAAAAATTCCTTAAAGGTACATTTTTGAAAATTAATTCAGATATCTCAGATGAATTAATTTTTTTTTTTAAGACTTAAACATGAAAAACAAGCATATTCCGTCTGTTTGGAAATATGGAAGGCCGTACAATTTTTTCCAGACTGTCGACATTTGAGATGGAGGATAGTTGGGTTTTCTTCATCAGTTGTCTATGGGTATCCATGGCTTAAGTTTGCCATTTTAATCCTTATTACTCCGTTTAATCCTAGAATACCACTGTTGGGTTCTTTTGAAATAGTGTAAAATGAAGAACGTGGTGGAACTTTACTTCTCTTGTGGTCACACAAGGACACACAACAATAGTCATCCAACGGCATTTTAATTAAACTGAAATAAAATTCATATACATGTAATAATAAACTTAAGTCACTAATAAATAGTTGATGAGTAAAAAAACAAAACATTATGAAACATATACAGTATAATTACACGGGAATGTTCGTTTCTGTGTTGAAACTATGCTACTACAACTGGTACAAAACAGCCTCAGAGACAGAGTTTTAAACTTCTAACTCGTCTTTTATATCTATAATAAAATATGTTCTTGAAAGAAATTAATTAATTTCTTCTGCAAGAATAACTTTTCTTAATAATTTACACTTATTTACCAGACACACACACACACACCATTTTACATTATGCTAACACCACCCACTTACAACAGTAATAAAAGTCACCATAAAAAGTTAATCATGGTCAACAACCGTATCATTTCTTAAGTTCATCTTTGATACTAGCATACTCTCTAAAATTAAACTTTATTAAACTGCCTTAATAAATATTTGTGTTGTTAATTAATTAAAATTCAATTTACTTACGTGAAATCTACATTGTTTCAGCAGTGACCGCGGTGAAACGAATTCCCCTGAGCTCATAGTCGCGCGCGAAATCTTGCTCTCGCACGCGACGAGAATTTGGGATTTCTAACAGGTCAATTGACATTGAAATGAATAGGTTTGAGAGATGAATTAGGATGTTTAACCAACAGGGAATTTGCGAGACTTCTGCAGTACAAGTAAGTGTTACATATGTACATGTAAACAATCGTTGAAACAATTTTGCAATTTCAAACCATTATGAATACATATTATTATTAAAACGAACTGTAAACTTGATTTACAATGAAATAAACTAACATTGTATGATCTAAACAGCCCCATAATCAATAAATGTATTTATAGAACAATGAACATCATGAAATGTCGAGGGTCATGGGTAGAAATGTCTTCAAAATCAGGAGTCGAAATTGTGAGGGGTCGAGATGTCCTGATACTGTATTATCCCATATAGCCCTACTACTGAGATATTCATATAACAGTATAATAACATCATCTCACACATGCACCCTTATAATTGAATATTTCTTACCTGGGGACAGTGTGACAATTGAAATGAATTGGTGCCTGTAAGATATATTTGGAGTGGGTTTAACATGTTTTGCCATCTTTTTAGCAAAACTAGAATCGGTACAAAAACTCTTAAGTGTACAAACTCACTATTTACGTTGATATGTTTTTTTTTTTATTAATTATATTTTTCATACATGACTTGCTTACTATTACTTGAAAGTTTAGTCCAGTACCAGTATTTTACCTGATGATACAATTTCAGTGTGTCACGGTAATATGTATACATACTAAGTATAACTTTTATAAGGATAATTCAGGACAATAAAGTAACTTTATTACTGTTTATAACTTATGTCATCGTTTACATGGTTGATAACAATTTACAGACATTCTTTCAGATTATGATAAATCTAACAGAAATGGCTTTTTATTTACTAATACCACTACATTTTTGGTTTCACTTACATGTTTTTGAAATTCATATGAACAAGGTCTATTGTGTAATAACAACATTTTACGACTAGTCTGGAAATTACTCTAACATACATGCTTTTCTGTTTTTTGTATAGTGGACTTGTACATTGATATGTCTCTCATAATTCTTATATTGATTGTTTGGATATATAGCATCATTTTTATGCCGGGGGGGAGGGGGTGGCTATCAGATGTTAGTTAACCTAATCAATGTTTCCTGGGGGTCCTGGGAGGTATACTTGTACTTGATTACATCCCTTATCTCTGCAAGTAACTGATATCTTTTCCATTTAAATACGTGGTGAGAGACCAATGATGAGACTCAATGTTGTATATCAAACGTCACGGAGAGTCTGGCCGGGCGGTTATTCAAACTCACTGTCTCTGTATTGTTTAATTGTACTTATGATGTGACCTTAATATCTATATAATTATATTCAATCTAAATCTGGTAAATCTTTATTAAAGATATTTTACATTTGCAGGCTTTCCGAAAGTCCTCACTCAGGGTCACCTCAGACACTCACCGAACACGAAACAGATGCTAGGTGTCGGTAGGTCCCTTTAGAGTAAGTATTGACAATATATAAAGTGTCGAAAAATGATAAAATAGGAAATAAATATTGCACTTTTAGAATTGTTCCTGTATTTATAAATTCTTTTTACAATATGCAAACTTTTGAATCTTAGACATTGTATTTACATATTCGTTCATATAATACGAAAATGCAACAGAATGGGACAACTTTAAATAAGTGTATTTGTGTGCAATTATTTATTAAATATAACCTCATATTAAAAAAAAAAGTATTTTTTAATATCAAAGTACATTATGCAAATAAATGTGTTTTTTTATGATTTGCAGCTTGACTTGAGATGTAACAGATTTATCAGCACATGAGGACATTGATGATGATGAGTATGCCTCTGAGTACAAGCAAAACTTGCAGTGACTGCTATATTGTAAGTTGCTTTGAAAGATCTATATATTGTTTATGATTAAAAGTTGATATGACATTAGGTCCTCCTTAAAAACTGTATGTTTACTATACTCAGACCTAGTGTTTTTTCATGTTGGTAGGTAGGTAGCTAATTTATTTTTTTGCCAGATTTTGATTTTGCAATGCCATTTCAAATAAAAACTGGACATAAATCATAAAAAATACTAAACGCTTTGGAAGGCAATAAAAAGTTTTAGAAGCTGAATATTAAGTGCGTAGATAGGAGCATGGCAAATATTTTTTTATTAAATTCAGCTTTATTACCTAATATTGAGATAGCCACCATTGTTGTTTCCAAACAATACAAGCTAAGTGTCCGTATAATCTGACTAGTTTGGGTCAAACTGAGAGTGACAAGTCCAATGTCAGTATAATCTGACTAGTTTGGGTCAAACTGCGAATGAGGAGTCAAGTGTCAGTATAATCTGACTAGTTTGGAGAAACTGGGAATGACAAGCCTAGTGTCAGCTAAACAGACTAGTGTTGTACAGGCTAGTAGGGCCTATACAAGAGAATGTATAGCAACAAGATAAATTTAACTTACCTTATAATAAGTTGGGTTATGCACTTCTAACCAATTAGTCCGTTTAATGGAGAACGTCTTTATTGGTGGGTGGTTGGTTAGCAAGAGAGCGCTTGATGGTCATTTCACTAATCGCAACGTCTCAGGCTCGATTCTGATTGGCTGGCTGAAACTTGTTAACATGAGGCTGTTCGAGGGGTCCATACACATAAACTAGCACAACATTCTACCCCCTCCTTATTTTTAAAAGACTCATGTAAGACTCGTTTATAACATTTGTAAATTGCCTCTTTATCATTTCAAGAATTTTATTTGAAGCCAGACTGAAAAGTTATATACTAACTATATCAACAGACTAAGAGTTGAACCCCATTATTAAGAGAAAAGCCTAGCAGTAACATTATATAATTTTCCTAATAGCAGTACATGATATAAATAAAATGCAGTAGCAACCTGCCAATACACTGGATTTGAAAGTAACAGTTACACAACTAACTAAAAAACTAAATATAAACAAGTCAGCTATATAAAAGCCATGCATTGAAATTAAAGATAAATCAGCTATATAATAGCCGTGCATTGAAATTAAAGATAAATCAGCTATCTAATAGCCATCTAGTGAACTATAAACAAATCAGCTATACAATAGCCATCAAGTGAACTATCAACAAATCAGCTATACAATAGCCATCTGGTGAACTATAAACAAATCAGCTATACAATAGCCATCAAGTGAACTATCAACAAATCAGCTATACAATAGCCATCAAGTGAACGAACTATAAACAAATCAGCCTATACAATAGCCATCAAGTGAACTCTAAACAAATCAGCTATACAATAGCCATCAAGTGAACTATAAACAAATCAGCTATACAATAGCCATCAAGTGAACTATCAACAAATCAGATATAAAATAGCCATGTACTTAACCCTTAACACTAAGGGTGTTGTTCATACAATCTATATAACGACTGCATGTGTGGATTGTCAGAGTGACACATGAAAAGATACATTGAAATACATAATTGTGCAACAATACCAATACAGCAATGGAGGTCTGACAACCTAGGAGTATATATAAGTAACTAATTCCAGAAAGTAAAAGTGACGATTTATATACGAACATTTGCAACAGAAACTGCCACTTCAGAGATCATTGCAATGTATATCCACGTTACGGCGAGTTAAATACCACTTGTACAGTATATTGATAATATTACACTAGCATGGTATCGTATAGATCCATTACAGTAAAACTAGTGATCAGATACATAACTACAAATCAATATTGACATTGTTCAGAGCATTATTGTTATTGTTATCATGAACGTTACCATGTTAATGATCTCTGAAATGTTTCTAAAAGCTACATAAAGCACTAAACTGCACAACACCGAAATACACTTACATAGTCGGTTCCAACACCTGTTTATATAAAATAGAAGAGTGATTTAAACTGAACTTTCCTAAAGGTTTTGCTTGAATTTTTACAACACTGTAATTTAGTTCTACTCACACTAGCGCAAATGGTACGCTTCCAAATTTACTCACTAACTATTAAACCCCAAAAAATCAAGCCTAAATTGCAAAATGATGCATTATTTACTTTGTCTTCGAATGACAAAACGTACTAGCTGATCATTCGGAAACAACCCGAATTTTTACCCGATTATCTGATTAAAGCATACAAGTTAATCTTTATTAAACCCCAAAAAACCAAGCCTAAATTGCAAAATGATGCATTATTTACTTTGTATCTGAATGACAAAACGTACAAGCTGATCATTCAGAAACAAACCCTAATTTTGACCCGTTATTGAAAAGTGCATGTCAAGTCTATCAGTAGACAGCTATTAACCAATAATGTGTGGAAATTTACACAGGTATCTATATAACTTACCAATTTAACCCATATACTTTAGCTGCATTCTTATTGCATTTCTTTAGCAACTCATAAGTAGAGCTGCTAAATATCTCAGCTGCCCTCTCAGCTGTATAATACACATTCCCCGGGTGATTGAATGGAACGTTTTTTCTACTCAATGTGAGATAAGGGGCATCTGTCTCCAAAATGACTCTGTTTTGATTTTTAAGTAACAGAACAGCTCCGACAGTCTTTTCACTATCAAATGAAGCTTTGGCAAGACCAAAATAGCAATGTGGAAGCACTGTGCTCCACTGCCGATATTCCTCATCATCTCCCACAAAACAATGACGATGGATTATCATGTCGGTCATCTCTAATTCTTTCAAAAGAATAAGGACTTCTGCAGCTGCATCACCACTACCGTTATCCCTGACATGCAGTATCAGTGTTTTTTCTAGCCTCTTTGCCAACAAGAAGACTTTTCGCAGAAACCAGCGCTGGGCTTCGATTTTCTCCCTCTGACAAGTTGTTCTGCTATGTGCACTTTTACAGAGACAACGAGTGGTGAAGTCCAGGGCCACTTCGCTAATGCTTACGAACTGCGGGAAGCGTTGGATTATATCTTCCAACCTAGAAAATAGACTTTCCTTAACATTGCTATAAATCAAATGAGGATGCAACCCCAAAGAAATTCTAACGTTTGGATTTCCAATCAAGTGATCCACAATGAATTTCCACTTATTTGGATAAACATAATTTGCGATAGCAAAGAGTAAATTCACTGGCATTGACACATATTATTCCAATTGCTGTAGAGATAGACTAGTAGACCTGCAGAGCTCATCTAGATGAAAGTGAGAATCGATAGCTCCCATTTTCATACGTGGATGTTTTAACGGTGGAGAGGATCTGTCTATCAAAGCGTAGCGTTCTAAATTTCTGAAAGTAATGTATTGAGCCGATGTCAATCGTAGTATAAGATTACCGTATTTATAGTATTATAGTAAGTGATAATACAATATCGGATAGGGGGCACATTGTTGTAAGATATAGGGGGGATTGGATCCTAACCAGCTCTGCGATCAAATTCTACAAAGTAAAACAATTTATCGCTGGAGAATTATAGAGAGGGAGAGTAGAGATTTTACCCCACCACAAGCATCAACAAATCAGATAGAGAAGCTACCCCCAAGGATTCTGCAAGAAACCAAAGGGCTCCGTTGACTAAATAAAACCAAGCCAACAGCATAGCCTCCCAACTGATCCGCCCATGCGTGCGGTGAAATTTTGATAATTGAGTTGAACATCCCTCGGATGTCATGCAATCCACACATGCAGTAATGGGATCCATATACCAAGGCATATGTGACCTCAAAGAATGCCGCCTTATGTGCTTCCCGCTTTTTTTCCACACACAGTGCACTTATCTGCCATCCTATTAAAAATAAAAAACAGAAGCTTAGCATGGTTTATTTAAATTAAAATACCCCCAATTAGCAATTTACCCGAAAGACACAACCAACAGCGCGTCTCGACAAAACGTACAAGCTGATCTAGACTGCCCCTGCTGTATGTCTTTCTTCATAACAATTACAAAAAATGTGCCGTTCAATGTACAAGCTGATCTACACTGTCACGACACTCCATACTACATGTATTCGTTACAATAATTTGTACAAATTCAGACACACAGTAATAGCAATTTCGACGAAACGTACAAGCTGAGTTAGACTGTCACCACTGTATGTCTTTTAATATAAATAAAATATAAAAGTTAATGAGATACTCAAATATAGTACTGGAGCAAAACGAAAATTTAAAGCTACATCACACAATGCAGACAAAACGTACAAGCTGATCTACATTGCAGCGACGTTCATACATTAAATAACTTTTCACAATTTTAGACACACAATTATAGCAGTTTCGACAAAACGTACAAGCTGATCTAGACCGCCACCACTGTATGTCTTTAATTAATTAAACATTAAAAGATAATTATAAATCTGCTAAAATCAGTCTTGAGCAGTCCCAACGAAACGTACAAGCTGATCCAGACTACTCAAAACTATACGATACAATAAAATAATTTATTGGACATATAATGCTGCCCCAGACAAAACGTATCAGCTGATCTACGACAACATCACAACCAATATAGATCTAAACAGTACAGTAATATTCACCACTTCAGATAAGCTCTATTTGGGGATATTTAAGCACCGAAACCTCCAAATAAAGCATAGGAATTTCAATTAAGGGGTAGACTAAGCATTGGTTATTCTCAATTTCAGTGTTGATTAGTTTATTTTTAATGTCTGTTTAATAAAAATGTTCTCTTTTACTCTCTACATTGCGTGTTAATTTAAGGGGCAAAATACTCATTTGAAGAGAGCTTATCTAGAGCCCTTAGTAATATTAAAATAACAGAAATTAATTAACTGACCAGAAACGAGACTATACTGTCTACTGTCGACTAGCCACGGTATACTGGTAACAACAAGTATATCGACTCGTCATTCCCCTGTTTTACTTGGGGTAGTTTTTGTCTGGCGGCTATATGGGTGTCATTCAAATCAAACCGCAACACAAGTTCGTTACGAAATGGTTCATATTCAGACAAATCTCCCATTTTTGGGGGTGGAGGTGACCTACTTTGCCGTCGAGTCTGGGGGGACGAGTTTCTAGTTTTATCAGACGACGTCCTGCCTGCCTGACCTCTATCTATCCGCTTCTAACCACTAAACTTGAAACTACCTCCAGGTATCCCTAAATCTGCCGATGGACTCGTTGGAGAACCCAATTTAGGCAATACCTCTTCCAACTTTACTTTTGACTTCTTTGGAGCATAGACCCTATTTGTTGGCAACACGCCAGATCTAGTCATTTTTGTCAAGAAATCTATACTTTGAATTTTAACAGGTGCTGGTTGGTGGTCGCTACCTTGGTACTGTGAATAATTATCCACACTCGGTAAAACTTGACCAACAATCGGTACACTTTCAAGTGTTTGACTTTTCATTCTATCAACGTGTCCCATCTCTACCTTCTCGACCCTCATACGTAAGTCGAGTATTGAGGAATTAGTTTCTGCAACTATTTCCTCCATTGTATTGACCGAGTGACCAATACCATCCACCTTACCTTTCATTGACCTTCTGAAGGTAAATAACTCATACACGTTATTCTCTGTAACCTTCAGCTTATTCCCCAATTTAACCTTCAACTGCTTAATAGCCTCTATGGATTCGTGAGCAGTTGTTCTAATTGTGTCTCTCATTATAGACATATCTCCCTTCATTTCCCTCATCATGAATATTAGTTCCTCCATCTGGGATCTTCTCTGGTAGTCACCAGGAAGTTCTAAAGAAATGAGACCCTGTGTCTCATACTCTTCCCAGTTCTCTTTACTGACCTTGTTACAGGCTAAATCACTGAATGTCAGTGGTTGCCGTCTTCCTGTCCTTACTTCTTCTCTTAATTGTAAGGAAGAAGTGACAGGACCAACATCCGCCAGAGTTTGTAACTCTTCTGTCGAGCACAAATACACGTTAATACAGGACATTTTGACAAAGAGAATTGCCAAAAACAAAACAAATAAACAAATTAATTTTTAATCAAAACGGAAGTGAAATTTCCTGCAAAAATAGATGGTGTCGATTTAAATTATTACACCGGAACCAGAAATGATGCTTTGAAAAACGTGCAATATTTTGCCCAAAAAACACTTTTGCCAAAATATATTACGCAATGGATATAAACAATATATCCACAGTCAATAATGACAATGAAAACTACAACATGTTATAAATATAAGCTTGAAATTACGTTTCACAAATGCGAAACTGGTCAAGAGGATGAATGGCGGAGTATTACGAATACGCCACGCTCCAATTATTCGTCGCAGCACCAATTGTTGTACAGGCTAGTAGGGCCTATACAAGAGAATGTATAGCAACAAGATAAATTTAACTTACCTTATTATAAGTGGGGTTATGCACTGCTAACCAGTTAGTCCGTTGAATGGAGAATGTCTGTATTGGTGGGTGGTTGGATAGCAAGAGAGCGCTTGATGGTCATTTCACTAATCGCGACGTCTTAGGCTTGATTCTGATTGGCTGGCTGAAACTTGTTTACATGAGGCACGTCGAGGGGTCCATACACATAAACTAGCACAACACTAGTTTAGGTCAAACTGGGAACGACAAGCCTAGTGTCAGTATAATCTGACTAGTTTTGGTCGAACTGGGATTGAACAGTCTAGTGTCAGTATAAACAGACTAGTTTGGGTCAAACTGGGAATGACAAGTCTAGTGTCAGTATAAATAAAATAGTTCAGGTCTAACTGGGAATGACAAGTATAGTGATAGTATAATCTGACTAGTTTGGGTCAAACTGGGATTGAACAGTCTAGTGTCAGTATAAACAGACAAGTTTGGGTCAAACTGGGAATGACAAGTCTAGTGTCAGTATAAACAGACTCGTTCAGGTCTAACTGGGAACGACAAGTCTAGTGTGTCAGTATAATCATATAAACAGACTAGTTTCGGTCAAACTGGGAGTTACAAGCCTAGTGTAAGTATAATCTGACTAGTTTGGGTCAATCTGCAAATGAGTTAAGTGTCATTATAATCTGACTAGTTTGGACAAACTGGGAAAGGAGTATCTAGTGTCAGTATAATCTGACTAGTGTGGTCAAACTGGGAATGACAAGCCTAGTGTCGGTATAAACAGACACGTTTGGGTCAAACTGGAAATGACAAGTCTAGTGTCGGTATAATCTGACTAGTTTGGGTCAAACTGGAAATGACAAGCCTAGTGTCAGTATAATCTGACTAGTTTGGACAAACTCGGAATGAAGTGTCTAGTGTCAGTATAATGTGATTAGTTTTGGTCAAACTAGGAATAAACCGTCTAGTATCAGTTTAAACAGACTAGTTCAGGTCAAACTGAGAATGACAAGCCTAGTGTCAGTATAATTGACTAGTTTGGTCAAACTGGGAATGATGAGCAGTCAAGTGTCAGTATAATGTGACCAGTTTGGGTTAAACTAGGAATGAGTGGTCTACTGTCAGTATAATGTGAATTTATTTATTCGATCTAGAACTGTTGACTCTAGTACTAGTGTCAGGATATTGTGTCTTGTTTGTGATTTTTTTTTTCACAAGGAATGTCAGTATAACTTGATTCGCTGGAGAGGGGTTGGGGTCAGTCAGTCAAGCAACTACAAAACTGATACAATACAATAAGAGAGACAAATACAGATACTATTTTCATGCCTTATCAAATACTATATTTTCAAATGAATTAATATATTTTAGGTAGGATGCTGTTAACCTGAACATTGAATTGTCCTGTGAAGAAATTGAAGATGGGATGAAGGCAGCTGTTGGTGCCGGTGGTGGTGAAAATGTTGATATTCAGGATGATGTTGCGACTGGAATAGATCAGAGACAGACTGTGAAAGAATAATAGATGTTGCTCTATTGCATAAATAAAATGATTATCAAAGATTCATGTGGCCCAGTGTGGGACCAGAGTAATGTTTATTGCATTTTAAGACAGTTTGGTCTATTGCAATTCAGCTTACAACACATTGGATTACAACAGTTTTGTCTACTGCTATACAGCATGCAACAGGTTACATTACGTCACAGTTTTGTCTCTTGCAATTCAGCTTGCAACATATTGTATAACAATACATTTTTGTCTATTGCAATACAGCATGCAACAGGTTGCATTACAACACAGTTTTGCCTATTGCGATACAGCTTGCAACACATCACATTACATCAGTTTGTCTATTGCAATACAGCCTGCAACAGGTTGCATAACATTACAGTTTTGTCTATTGCAATACAGCTTGCAACATAATGTATCACAATACAGTTTAGTCTGTTGCAAAACAGCATGCAATTGGTTGCATTACAACTCAGTTTTGTCTATTGCAATACAGCATGCAACATGCATTTCAACACAATTTGTCTATTGCAATACAGCTTGCAACATATAGCATTACATCACAGTTTTGTCTATTGCAATACAGCTTGCAACGGATGGTATTTCAATTTCCAACCTAAATTTTAGAATTAACCATAACATTTCTTTTCCATTTTTTCCAGCATGCTGTAATTATTGAATTCTTATTGATTTATAGACAGCTGGTTGTGGTGTGGGATTATTGATTGATCATGGTGTAGGATTATTGACCAAGACATAGAATTATTTAGCATTGATGTAGTGATGTAGGAGAATTGGTCCTGGTGTAGGATTGTTGATCATTCACCGTTTTGTGGGATTATTGATCCTGGTATCTGATTATTTACCACTAACCGAGATGTGTGATTATTGATCATGATATAGGATTATTGACCATTCAGCAAGATGTGGGATTATTGATCGTTAACTTTGATGTCAGATTATTGATCTTAATGTAGAATTATTGATATTTGACCGTGATGTATAATCATTGATTGCAATATAGCATGCATCTGAAGGTCATTCTAGAGGTGAGTACAAATCCTTATCTGGCTAAAGTCTAATTTTATAGACAATTTTGGCTTAATATTTATCACAAATATATTGCAAATGGAAAACCTGGTTTTCATGGAAGTTCCATTTTAATACCACCACTGCAATTACAATGCTATCTATTGTCTTCTTTCCACAGATTTAAACTTTCATGCATTTCAGAGATTATTGATATTAATTTTTTTTTGCATATTTATAGTCCTATATGATGATCAGTATGACAAATAATGCATCCATTTCAATCTGTATTACAGGAGGAATTTCAAGAAAACACAAATTTGTAATTTTAACAATTAATTACATTTTGAAAACTTGAATGACTACTATTTCAATCAATAATTTCTCAAATATACAGTGACAGATTGTTATACTTAAAAATTAATTTTGTTATATGAATATTTGTGATAAGATTATTGTTATAATGCATGAACAATAGTCGTAACTAGATGTAAACATTTGTCGAGTGTCTCTTTCATCTTACTTTCATATTATACTAATGTATAATTAATAATCTACATCCTGGTACACTTGTAATATTTGTTAAAATTGTGACACACTAATGAAATGAATAAAATACCTTGAACTACAATTAGTATTTTCTTGTTCATTATATTTCACAAGTACATTCAAAACATATTTATGTTTATACAATAGAGTATTGAGTGTATTGCGATACATTTAGTTTGCAATAGTATATTGGAATAAATTTCAAAAGCATATTTCAAAATATTGAAATACAATGCCATTATTTGTTTGATAATTTAATCTTCATTAATTTGATTTTCACAATGTCAGACTAATATATGTTTAACCATGATGCCATTAAACTGCTGAATGCACTATAGAGCAAGGACGTCCTGTCTCTGCATCCTGGTCAGTGCCAGGACTGCCTCATCCAAAATTGAAACAGAAAAGTCCTGAATTCTGTTATTTTTGCATCAAATTTATTTACCTATGACAGTTAATATATAGTATATCCATATTTATTGGTTACGAAAAACTACAGTTTAATTTTAGTAGAGCCGTCAATCGTCACTTCGAATGTAATTGACAAACACTTTCACGACCTGAGCAAGGGCCATTATGTGATCATTTGTGATGGCGCCTATGACCACCATTTCAGGGAGGACCCTGTCCATATAATAATTCGGCAATTGTTTCTCATACAGTTTTACTTTTATATAGAATTCCACTGTTACAATGATTGGTAACTGGCACTACACTCTGGAAAATCAGTATTTAATTCTCATGATCAACTGCTTTTGTACAAAAAACTCCAGTTTAGGAACTTTACCAGAATGAAGACATGTCAAAACTTCAACTTCTGCTTCAAAATACAGGTCAGGAACTTGTTATACTGATGATAATACACAAGGTCATGTCAACCACAGTTGTGGTATAGTGGTAGAACCACTCTTTCAAAAAGAAAATATGCTGCTTGCCATTTACACTTTCCATGCCTTTTTGAGGTTTTTGCTTTATCCATGTCTGTATTTCTCAAAACTAAAAAATAGAAAAAAAAAATTGTATGTATCCAGTAAAAGAACATCTATGATTAGATAACACTGCCATTTAAAAATAATAAAAGGAGCCAATATCAATCTTTACAATCACATGAGATAATATTTGTTGTTTACCATGGTGTATTATGCCACACACAAGTTAATTCTTTGCATAAACCTACTTTCAACATCATAAATTCATTCTGAGATTTAGAGATGTCTGAACAATAAAACTGATTTTTTTAGTTTCAACATATTTTATTATATGACCCAAATTTTACTTTGAAATGGGGTTGGGCAACAAGTTCTTTAAACTTAGATTCGACCCTCTCCCTGTCAGTCACAAGTTCAATAACAAGGTGTATAACAGAACAATTACTTGTTTATGTCATTACAAACAACTATTAGTATACAACAGGTGATTGAGAGAGAGAGAGAGATTTTAAAAGCAGAGAAAAAAAGTATATGATAAATTGATTAAATATCTCTTTTCAACCTGATTTCTTTTAACAAATCGATATATTCGAGATTCAGTATCCCAGACGGGTCCAGCCCAAACTGAATTCGTCTGTGATTGATGTCTAAAAGGTATGTAACTTGAAAAAAAGGTATCCTATTTGCCTATAGAGAATCCCTAGTCAATACAACATAATAGTTTGTATCTTGTCTCATTTAATCGCCGTTATACGGATGAGACTAGCAGACAATTAAATATTTAAAAAAAGCAAATCATTCGACAACGTGATTTGATATGCACTAGTCTGCACCCACACGCAACTCGATTCATTTCAAAACATTTCTTGACAATAAACGCGAAATTTATTGGTGACATATGACATACATTCACGTTCACTATTTCTGATGTATATTTCTTGGCTTTCGCGTACAATAAAAACAAATATTGAAGTTAATCGGGCTTACTTACCAATACATTGCTATTGTGCAATTGTTTTGCTGAAAGAGGTTACCGGATGTTTACCTCCGAAAACGAGATCGGGAACGAGTGTTCACGATGTTTTCCCATGATTGATCGGAAATCCGAAAGCGGTTAGTTGAAAATGGCGAATGTAAACAAAAATAAAAACGTGGCTTCAGAAACCCGATGTTACTAATGAAGAGGTTATACAATTAGACACTTTAGACGCGTATATCTCCAAGTTATCTTCATGCTGGGCGTGTGTATTTAGGACAGAGAATTGGCGGTAATATGCCAATATAATCCCAATTAAATAAAAGCACACTTTTTGAAAATATTTATCACCGCCTTGGTATAAGTGAGTGGTGTGGCAGCCTCGGTAACGGCTGTTCATTACCTCGGTAGCAACACTTTTAAAAAAATATTCACCTTGGTATAGGTGAGTGGTGTGCCATCCTCGGTATAGACTTTCAATTACATAATAGCACACTCTTAAATATTTATCACCACTTTCGTATAGGTGATTGGAGTGACAGCCTTAGTATAGACTGTCATTTACATGATATAGTTAAATGAGTAGCAATACTTTTAAATCATTGTATCCACATTGGTAGATGTGGTTGCTGCAAACAGTCTCGGTATAGGCCCGATATGATATATCAATGGTGTACTCCAGTGTGTTATATGTGTGCATCTCTTACCACCCTATGAATAGCAGTCTCGTTTATTTCTGCCATTGTGTGTGCTGACAATTTCGCAATACACAAGGTTATGATGCTAGTTAAATATGTATCACCACCTTGGTACATATCTAGGTGGGTGTTTTTTGTTGCAGCTTCAATTTAGGGTGATGGTGCTTATTGATGCATACTGTTATAATTTGTACAGGTCACCATGTTTAGGGTATGCTGTTATTAATACTCTTTTACAATTCACCTTGTCATGCATATAGGTGGTTATTGATGTAGCCTTTACAAATGCTGTGAAGTTTAGTTTTAATGCGACGGTTGTGTTGTTGCCGCTGTACTGATGGCGGACACCTGAACATATGGCTAATAAGGCATTGTCTAATTGACCATTTTCTGTCACTGGTCGACATGGCCAAACGCCCAAAACGACATTCAGCGAAAGCCTCAGGAAGAAAGTCCAAAACTGGGGAGGACCGTATTGACTCATTCATAGACGAGGTCCTTCAGCAGATGCAGGAACAGGGCCTAGTGTTGCCTGCCTCCAATGATATATCTCCCAGTCATGCTGTTGATGTTGCATCAGTATGCAGTTCGGTTACGTCGGATACATTTCCACAGTCATCTGTCACGGTGATTTCTGTGGACACGGTCTCGGGTCCACTTTCGGCTGGGACTCCTGGATTCTCGGCAGGTCCTTCCACCAGTGTTGTTTAGGCGTCTACTGCATTGGGACAGTTCAGTACCTGTAACACTCCAGGTGCTTATCTTCCGTGTCTAAACATGTGTCAGAAAAACTGAGTTCAGCTATGTGGTCAGATTAGGTCATTGACTTAGCAGCACTACTGCCAGGTCAGACAAGTGAGACAATGATGGTCCATGTCACTGAGGGCGGTGCCTTACAGCTACAACCAAAGACTAAATCAAAAATGCTGGATACTGCTATGTGGCAAAAAGCTTTCAATATTTTTATTGACGTTTATGTCAGGAAACACCCAGATACCATATCTGGTTTGCTTGCTTATGTTGCTCTAGTTAAAGAGTTAGAACAGGCCTTGGGACAGGAGGCTTTTCTGTACTATGACCAACGGTTTCGAGAGCAAGGGCAGTTGCATGGTTTGCCTTGGGGTGTTATGCATCAGGAGTTGTGGATGCGTGCCACTGCACTTAACTCTGGCAGGCTTACTTCATCAGCCCCTGTTCAAAACGGAATTGTTTTGCATATAACAGGCGGTCGGGTTGCAAGGTTAGGTTTGTCAATATCCACACTGATGCCAGTTGTGCAGTGGGGCGCATCCTCGATTCTTGTGTTGCAATCATGAACATAACAAACTGCCAACTTCTGTTCCTCAGGTACAGCCTCAACATCTTGTTCAACCCGACACTTTAGTAAATAATATGCGGTAACGTGTATATAATTTCGATTTTCATTAGAGTAGGTATCGGAGAGTATTTTGTGGCATTTAAAGCAAAATTTAACCACACACTATATCAAAAACATTTATTACAAAATTGACACTGCCGAAATGATTTTGTTTTTAAAAACCCTAAATAGTTAAATTCATGCGTATAATTATCATTTCCATGAAAATTAATATTATATGCATGCAAATATGTAACAGATTTTAAGTAAACACTATATGTAAATGATTTTGAATATCATTTTCGTATTGCTAGTTAAATCTCCAACTTTTAAGGACGGGTATGTTTATGAGAAGGTAATACCAAAAAATCTGTATTGTAACATGTGTTTTTTTATTTCTGATATTGCATAAAAATACATTAAACTTAAAAACTGGGAAGTTTCATAAAGTTCTATTCGTAGGAAAAATGTAACAAAATCTATAGCAGACGTCTTTAAAAAGTTATTTGTAACTAGTGTTCGTCACAGCATTACGTTTAACACGGTAAGGGTAGAAAAGGTATATGAAGGAGTGCCAGATGGAATGTCAACACAAGGTCAAAACACCCTCACCTTTGTTTTTATTCTCCCGAAATAATCAAAGGATCATATAGTTGCTGAATTTTCCGTTCGCTATCTTTTCTGATTCATAAAAGTAGCAATGGTAATTCCTTCAAAACTCTGTATAATTATAATGCCAAAAATTACATAAATGTTTGGTTGGCCGATCGTCTTTTTTTTGACTACTGACCCAATTTTTCCAATTCATATTTTTAAAAAGAAAAAAAATGTCCGTTACTGTGTTATGTATTTTGAATGCTGTAATGTAATTTGTTTACTGCACGATATTCAATATGGCCACCCAGAGTGACAGAGAATACTTTACCAATCATACCCTATATTAATTACTTGTCTGTGTTTGCACGCTTGTTTGATGTGTGTGCTTGCGTACATTTTCATGCACTTAATTCAGTTTAATTTCTTTTTCGTTTTAGCAAATAGCACGACGCCATGACTTCAAGACTCAGCTACTGCGGCAGACCGATGACAGAACCGTACATATACCAGTCACTTCCGGTTCGGTTAAGTCACCTAGCAGAAGATGAACCTGACAAAGAAGCGTTCGTATTTTACAACATTCGTCTGGAACGGATATCCATTTCTAGGAAAGAGCTATATGAACAGTCAGAACATTTGGCAAAAGTATTTGCGTCCTTGGGACTCAAAAAGGGTGATGCTGTATCATTTTGTTTGAACGATTCAATAGAAATGCTGATCGCAAACATGGCGGTGGTTTGTGCAGGCGGCGTTCCACATTACCTAGCAATCCATCATCTCAAAGATGGCAGCGATATCATGGAAACCATGGCATTTATGCAATGCCGTATGCTGATTATCGACGCAAATGAAGGCGACGCCAACTGGACAGTACTAGATAATATATGGCCGTTTGGATCAACAGACTCCTCAACAGTCCCATCGCTACAATGGATTGTATGTAACGGCGATATCGTTGACAAAACAACGCGACGTTTGTCATTTACTGCACTACGTGAACGCAGTGTACCAGAAGATCTTAGCCTTCCAGAAATACAACCTGAGGACACGCTGGTATCCTTTTGTACATCCGGGTCTACTGGAAAACCGAAACAAGTTCTTCGCACGCATTTTGGACTTTTCAACTGGACCAAACAGTTAGACGTTGTCTTGAATATGACGGATAAAAGTAGGTTCTTCTGTGAGAGATCTTTGAGCGGAGAGTTTGGCTACCCGAGAACATATCTAACAGAAGGTATCACCAGGGTATTTGTGGATCCCAAAGCTTCTGTCTCCGGCAAAAATATCCATCATCTTTGTGATATTATAGATAAAGAAAAATGTGATTTTGTATTTTTGACTAATTACCTTATTAAAGACCTCGAAGACAATCTTCAACTAGCCGATAAATTCATCAGCGTGAACACGCTCATTTTTGGCGGTGAAAGAGTTCTCGCTTCTGCCCTGTTCCTGAAAGGCAAATTTGGTCGGCGTGTGTTTGTAGAGTATGGTTCTACGGAGGCCGGGGACAGTCTTGCATTTTCAAGCGACAATGTTGAAGAGTATGAAGACGGGATCGTCGGTATGTGTTGTTAAGATAACCCATTGTGTAATTTAATATGATTATTTTGAAATACATATGTATTTAATATTTTGGTTATTTTACAAACTGCAAAAAACATATTTGATAGCAGACGAACACCCCGCTTTCTGTACGTTAAAGTAACCTCTACCATATTGAACTCTTGCTATAGGTTTATAAAATCGCCCAACGGTACCTGAAACCATTTTGCATTGGTCAAAAGCAGTCTGTGTATATATGTCCACACCAACGACGTGTATGCCATTATTGTCATACAAATTAAATTTATTTTGCTGTCTGACATTACACCGGGCTTTTTGAATCCCCAAATACAATGAACAATCCGTACGATGACTCTGTAGCGTATTTTATATAATTCTATACATGCTTTAAAGAACCCTTTTTCAAAAGGTTAAAGTCACCACTGCATTGTTTTTGTTATAATTTTGAATATTTTTGAGTAATGTTGATACATTTAATTGACAAAAACATATTTCCCAAAAAGTGTTTGCTATATGCAGTTTGAAGAAAGGTAAACTCCCACTTCCATAATTTAATTTTCTGCGAAAATGTACTCTACATTTTAAACAAATACACATGTATATGTGTTTATACACTCTCTGCATGATTGAAGCAGACCATTTTGTGGTCTATTTATAGCAAAGTGTACCACAACTGACAGGTAAAGAACACAGCTGTTTGTACATTAGTCGCTCCTACTGTCTACCCTGGCAGAAAATGTTGGGCTTTTAACGATATGTTTAAGAAAGGGGTTTAAGATGTGTTTAATCTCTTAAGATATTTTACTTTTTACATATTTTGCTTCAGGTACACCTTTGGCTGGAATGGAAATAAAGATAATAAATGAGAAAGGCGATGTTGTCGAGAGAGGCGTGTCAGGAGAGCTGTGCGTCAGGTCTGCTTGGCGATTCACTGGGTACCATAAACAAGACGAACTGTTTCGACAGTGCGTAGATGCTATGAACTGGTTCCACACAGGAGATATGAGTCACATGAGAGAGGACGGAAACATTGTTTTTGACGGCAGGATGAAGGAGGTAATCTCCATACTACGGACGATCAAGGTATTTCCATCGTCGATTGAGCAAATATTGAAGGACTGTCCCGGAACCAAGCATGTCCTCGCTGTTGGAGTACCAGACAAGCGCTTGCTAGAAGTTGTGTGCGCATGCGTTGTTCCAAAACCTGGAACAAAGCTCAAAGTCGAAGATGTAATGAAATTTTGCGATCAAGCATTTCCCGAGCAGGGAAAGCATGGTGGTATAACAACAAAACCGTCATATTGTTTGATATTTGAAACATTTCCAACGACAATTTGCGGTAAAATTAACAGGAATCTTGCTTCCAAAATCGCGAAAAAAATGCTGAACCTCTAGTTAGTAAGGTCAAATTCCAGATGACGTTATGACATAACGATAGGTTATAAATCACTAATTTCGGGTCGCCGAATAAATGACGTCCGGATGCACCACAGATTGTGTTTGTTAAAGATATGACGTACAGAAATTATATATATACTTGTCAGCTGTTTCAAATTAAACAATGTGTCATCTGTTTCAAATTAAACAAAGTGTCAGGATGGAACGCAAAATTAAGGATATTTGAATCAAAATTTGACAAATTAGATTAGATGGAAAATATTGATACGTGTATTAAAGTCTCACTTAAGGGTTGTCCTCAAAACATCAAAATTGGGAAAAAGCCACATGGTCAATCCCATGTTTTCCCTGCATATTTTGACTTCGAGAGGACATTCTATGGAAACAAGACACTTTTAGAACCATTGGCAATGGTTTCAGTTTAAATAAATGTATCTATATGTAGAACAATACACAATTAATTGGTATGTTAGACGTTAAGGTACAAATCCTACTTGATGTTCATGGACCTAATCAGAGAAAGAAAACGAATAGACCAACATATGACAACATTTAAGACAATGAAAAATCACGACTGAAACCTTCCAAACGACAGGGAACTATTAACGGTGATCGACAATGGCACTTCAATAAAGGTCGGACCCTGATGCTTCGATTGTAGCCAGTGGTGTTCCTGTATCGGAGGCGATGGTCCTATACAAAAATAAGCTTAATACATAATCCGATGGATCGGTGAGACCTTTTCGTCAAACGTGTTTGTCACAATAGTCTACCATACAACCCGATATCTCCCGTATAAGGTGTATAAATCACTAATGAAAAAGCAGGGAATTTTATGCTTGTCCCACAATTCATAGCAACTGAACGCTTACTTAACTGTGACGTCAACGTGCTCAAACAGGGTTTTTCCAACATTGCATTTTAAAGGACATAATCGAAAGTACGTACAATCGACTATTGAAACCTCCACTTCGTACGGGAATTCACGCGAAACTTTAAATTCGACATCATTTGGTGAAAAAAATCTTTAACTGCTTTCAAAAATATATATACGTATATATGCATCACACTGATTTATGAATAACATTTTGTTTTGCAAGGTTAAGTCTACCAGTTTACATAGACATAGCGTACTTGATTTTATCTTCTTCTTTACACGTGATGGATACATTAGCTCGTGAAATAGAATATTGATTGTCTATCCGTCTGTAGACCAAAATATTTTGACGGTAACCTTAAATTTATTGATTTTAATGGATAAACATATACGTGCAGTAGATGTCCATTTATTTGTCTATAAGTTGTTTTAATATCTGTTCACGGATGAGTAAGCTTTATCCGCATATCTGTGTAGCCGTTTTGCTGAAGTATTGAATTTTGCTAGGTGCACTTATTACCTGAAGCATGAACTAGAGGATATGTTTCGATCGACATGCGATTGTGAGGGTTGACCGTTTGCCAGTCGTACGATCGTACGATCAACTTCCTCCGAGATATATTTTGTTTCACCAATTCTAAAACAAATATCTTATACTGTGATCTGTTATGCATTGTTGTAATGAAATGTTGTAATCAGGACTAAATTACTTGTAAATTTCAATCTCTTACCAAAGACATACAATCAATATCATATTGGCAATTTGTGTAATTTTATTTTTGAATTGTTAGCTCTTTTTGTGTTTGGGACTATATCAAATGTCATTGTTTAGTTTATTAAGGTAAACTATAAAGAATGAACTATATTAATTGTCTATTTTTGCAGATTAACACAAGCATATAAAGAATGAACTATATTAAATTTAAATATTCGGTATATTGATACAGGCATACTCTAACAACTTATTTTGTTTTTGAAGGGAGTTTTGTTACTATATATTTACGAGATATACACCTAGCCAGAAATAGAATGTTAAGGAAATAAGTGCTATATGTGTAGTATGAGATATTTTAAAACGATATAGAAATAAGAATAAAAAAGTGTATCTATAAATTTAACACAATTTTTAAAACTGCAAGGCATATCTATTTAATTAATACAAATCTATGAAGATTAAACTTGACAATGTGATGCTAAGGAAATAAGTTAAATATAAGTACATGTTTAAGGAGAACATTTTAAAAGTATAAAATAATATAATAATAATTGTTTAATATCTATGAATTTACCAACATTTGTAAAATGGCATGACGTTCATATATATATCTACTTAATACAAATCTACAGCCAATAGCAACTAAACGTACTTCAGATGTCATGACCCTTATTAAACTCTACATATATTTTTTTAATAATGCTGTCATTTTGTAAGCTTCCCATGTTGTTTTCTCCAATTCTGCTTCTTCTTCTCTGGTATGCATATGTTCAAAACTATATTACATAACCGTTTATTTTCAATACTTACGAAACTCCCCTTTTTCAAAAATGAGTGTTAAGATATGTACTTTTAATGTTAAAGGTCTCGGAGATTATAATAAAATGATACAGCTGTACGAATATTTAAAGTCAAACCGATATGCATTTTGTTTTTTACAAGAACTCCACTGTGAATGTGCAACATATAATATATGGGGAATACAATGAGACAACAAAGCGTTCTTCTCAGGTAATACGAAGAACAGTCTTAATTCGAATATTTCATATAAGGTTGTAGAATACAAAAAAATAGTTGAAGCGAGACTACAGTCATTAAAACTTGTAATAAATGAAAATGAATACCACTTTTTGAAACGTTTATGGACCAAATAATGACAATGAAGATTTTTTTAAATACATTAAAAAAATATATTATAAATAATGACAATGACACATTTATTATAGGTGGTGACTTCAGTACTATTATAGACGTCAAAAAAGATAAAAAGAACGGAAATTCTAACAAATGCAAAAATAAAATAAAGAAAATTATTTCAATTATTGAAAATAACGATATCCATGATGTATTTTAAACCCTTATTCGTGTCATTATACATAATGGCATTCTAATCATAAACCACCTATTTATTGCAGACTTGGCTACTCTCTAGTTTCAAATATCTTAAACTCAATTACTAAATGTAAATATCTGTTGGTATCAGGTCAGATAACTCAGTTGTCTATTTTAATATCAATACAAAATATGCAGTGCGTCGACCAGGATATTTTAAAATTTATTTATAGCGTTATTTTAGAAAACTAATATCAAGCAATGATAAGAAAATCTATTAGGATATTACAGAAATAAACATAAATTAGAATCCAAAGGCCATCTGGGAATTAATATAATGTACAGTGCGAAACGAAACTATAAAACACACTTCAAAGAAAAGAAAAAAGAATTAAAGTTAAGGAAATAGTCTTAAAGAAAAAAAAATAAATTAGATGAAGAATTATCAAATGAACCGAATAACCATAGTTTATTAGAACTATTAAATAATCATAAAAATGAATTAGCAAATATGATAGATATAAAAACAAACGATATTATTTTACGAGCTTAGGCTGAATGGATTGAAGGTGCAGAAAAAAAACAACATACTTTTCAAACTTGGAAAAAAAAGAGGGCAGAATAAAAAAAGATAAATATATTTACACGTGATAGTCGTGAGATAACAAAATCAAAAGACATTTTACAAGAAACTAAAACATTTTTATAAAGAGCTATACAGCAAGGTTCAAACGAGTGACGGCAGTTTTAATCATTTCAATAATCGTAAAACTAACGAATTAAAAGATAATCAACAAGATTTATGTAATGGTATTTTAACTGAACATGAGTGTAAAATAGCTTTAAAAGAGATGACAAATAATAAGAGTCCGATGGGTTATCAACAGAATTTTGTAAAATATTTTGGAATGAAACAAAAGAATTTCATATTGAATACATAAAGTACCGATCTATGCATGGCACTTTTACACCATTGCAGAAACAAGGAAATATAACGCTGTAAATAGTCAATACCATTCATTATTGACAAACTGGAGACCAATAAGCCTATTATATGTAGACCATAAAAACTACTTTAAATTTGGTAACGAATTTACTGACTGGATAAAATTATTTTATAATGACGCACAAAGTTGTGTGTCAAATAATGATTATGACTCAGAGTTCTTTTAAAATAAATAGAGGAGTAAGGCAAGGATGTCCACCGTCGCCATATTTGTTTTTATTAGCTATTGATATTTTTTATAAATCTGTTAACAACGACAACACAATTAAAGGCGTAAAGGTACGCATCAACATCATCAAATATATACTGGTTTTGCAGACGATGCCACTTTTTTATTATATGGAAATCAAGCTTCCTTTGAATCTTTAATATTATTAATTGATAGGTTCAGCTCTACGTCCGGTTTAAAGTTGAATTCAATATTATTTGAATTTATATTATTCTCCGTGTAGGTTCTTTAAAGAAATCCCTAGAAACGTTTTGTAAATATAAAAAAAATTGTTGCGACTAACGAAAATACAACAACATTGGGAATTGGTTTCAATAAAATGATAAAAATAAAGATTATAACAACAATCCAAAAATAGAACAATTTCAAAACTGCTTTAATAACTAGAAAAATCATAAATTGTCGATTTTAGGTAAAATCACAGTAATAAAAACATTTCAATTACCAAAATTAATTTTCCACTCACTGTGCTTGAATTAACTAACATAACACTATAAACATAATAAAAAATAAAATGTTCGAATTTCTTTCGGAGGGAAAACCAGACAAAATCAAGCATAAAACTATTATACAAAATATTGAAAACGGCGGTATGAAAATGATAGATATAAAACTTTTTATAAGTTCAATAAAAGCAAGTTGGGTTAACAGACTAACAGATTCAAATAATAATAATTGCGAATGGAACTTTATATTCAGGTCTTCATTGGAAAAATATGGTGAAATTTTCATCTTTGAGAGTACATGTATTTTTAATTTCGAAGATAGTTGTTCTATGTTAAGCGAAACGCCGTTTATATGTAACGTAATAGAATCATGGTCAAACATTGATTTTAACTTTAATATTGAAGATGGTAATCTAGTCAAACAGTACGTATGGAACAATATTTCCATTAACAATAATGGCAGTTTATTACTTTACAAATCGTGGTTACAGTTAGGAATTAAAACATTAAATGGTATATATGATTCTAGACACAAGACATGTTATACTTTTGAAATATTAAGACAATTATACAATATAAATGATTCAGAATTTCTAACTTATTTTACTATAATTCGAAGCATTTCAAAAAGATGGAAACAAATTATTTAAACAGAGAATATACTAAAAATTGGAAAAAACACTTTATTACACCAATTGAGAAAATGTTATTGTCCAAATAAAATGTTATATAACATGCAAATTAAATTAATTAATAGTGACAAAACCACATCTCCAATGGGAAGAAATAGTTAACAACCTTAACTAGAAAAGTATCCATTGGCTAGCTTTTAAAAGTACCATCAACACAAAACTAAGATCATTTCAATACAAATGCATTATGGGAATTTTACTTTCTAACTAGTTTTTATATAAATGTAAAATAGTTAATTCAAGTTTTGCTATAGGCATACGGAAACTATATATAAAACATTTGTTTTGGGAATGTCATTTTGTTAGAAGTCCATAATTGTGTATTGCAAACAATCAAGCTTTTAACATCTGTTATCAAAATATATCTTTTGGGTTACATTTATACTCTTTTTGACCAATGACATTTTATATAACTGAATGACAAGTGTAACTGACCAATCAACATGATTAATACATATTTTCAAATATTCAGTACCATATTTGGCAAGTTACACAACACAGCTAAAAATAAATATACACATATCTCATAAAAGTTAACATTACTCAGTGTCAATATACACACTACCACACCATCAATGGCTAACAGACGATCAGTTTACCTAACCACTCTTTCGTAAGATCTTGAAAGGTTAACCAGTACTCGAGCACACCCCATATCCGCCAGTTACTGATAACTTTCCCACTTGAATTAGCGGTAAGAGACTAATGATTATGAGACGCAATATTGTATATCAGCCATAACGGAGATTGTAGCAGGGCGGGGATTCTAACTCACGATTGATAGTCAGACGTTTGCTCCACTATGTAAATAATTTAAATGTGTGCCTTTAAAACACGTTGCTGTGTAACTTATTTCTCATCGACTCGAAGTTGTAAGGTATATGTGGTTATGTGTGACTGTGTGTGTATGTGAGATTGGGATGTGGGTATTCAAAGGAAATTTCGTTAGTAAAAAATAGAAAATAGAACCCCCTGAATAATTGAATGGGTAACATAAAAAATGACATATCTAAAAAGTCTAAACGAAGTAAAAATATCATATAAATAAGACAAACCACATAAATAAATAGGTAAAGCATGTTTTAATAACATATTCAAGTTATGTTTTACTAATCTTCTGCAATGAGAGTGGGATACATATAAAACATAGTTAATGTAGTTTACAGAGATGGATGTGCTCGAGCACTGATTAACCTTACAGGGTCCCAGAGAGAATTTGTGGGTCAACTGATCGAATGTTCACCCTCGATGGCATAAAATAACACTAAATATTCAATCAAACTGTAGAAAAGAACGATCCATGGTGTTAGACACTTTTCACAGCTCTTAAAACATTACAGTAACATTAACATCAGCAATGTCTTAACGAAGCATTCCTGATTGATTTACGTTTCTATGGAAACGGAAAGAAAACGGTTTATTTGCAGATTTAATAGTATGGTTGTTTGGCTAATTGCTTTGTTCAGCACGTGTTTTAAAGTGTTGTGCAAATTGCACGATGTTAGACGTGATTATCAACAACATTTTAGTAATATATTCTTTATATTAATTCTTTATTTTACATCAATTGTAAAACAAGTTGGACAAGTCGCAACTTGGTGTTGTATTTGGTTATCATGTCGAGGGCCTCATAGAAGATTGAATTAATTAAAGAAAATTATCTGGTTAACAATAAATAATTGTTAATAATAATACAAATAAGAATTGTTTTTATTATTATTATAATTATTATGATAATTATTATTAATTTTATTTCTATAGTTGATATTGTTGTTTTTGGTGTTGTTGCTATCATCAAAATCAGCATCGTCATCATCATTATCATCATCATCTGCAGCAGCATTATTATCGAAACATATGCAGATAAAGTACTATGATCAATGACACCAGACATGATTATGGAAGGAGATCGAACCCATGACCCCTCTATCTTGTGGATAACACCCTCACCTTCATTTCAATATTTTCACGACGGTACCTGTCCAACACAGCATGTTGCCACGCTGATTTATCATGCCGGACACATATACGCTGAGTTGACCAAATTAAGTACAATCCTCCACATTCTGAGCGCCAGGCCGGACAGTTACTTGTATCATTTCTTAAGTCATGGATGGGGTCCTCCGCTGGTCATAGGCGCTGTGCCAATGTCACAAACCTCCCATCGCTGTTGTTATGGGTTCGAGCCTAATCAAACAGGATGTAAGGAAGTTTAGGGTTTTTGCGGAAGGAATGTAGTTTTAATTCATTTAGTCTGAGAACGAAGACCACAAAATGATCCTGAGTAACACCGTCGTCCCTGGTAAACTTTCTCACACAAGGGCGAGCTAAGCTGGAACCTGCAGTCCCTAGGGTGAAATATATATTGTCTTGAGCAAAGCTTTCCATCACTTACCAAGGGAGGACTCCACTTAAAAATTGTATAATTATGATACATAGGTTTAATCTACGTAAAATGTATAGCTCATATTTAACATTAGAAAAATGTTAAAGGGAAACACTTTTATTATTAATAAAGGGATTGATTGATTGACTTATTTATTGGTTGATTGATTGATTGATTGAATATTTAGCGTCACTGTTTTTGCCATCGAGGTAACGACAAGTGTGATAATTGTCCACTATTATATTATATTGATTTCACTTTTTCAGAAAATTATATCTGCCTAATGTCAATATCAAATACAATGAATGTTTGTGTGCTGACCCTTAATTCCGATTCTATTTTGGAAAATACGCATCACATACCCAGTTGCAAAAGACAGTGTGCATCTATAAGTTTCAAATAGTTTCTATTCTATTTATAGTACAGGTATAGTTATTTTACATCTACATGAAAACACGGATTTTATCGGCAAATACTTAAACAAGGTTTTGGACAATGACATGTACAGGTTTCGATGTTGATCTGCTTTCACATTCCTGGAGCGAATGCATTGACTGAGGACGTAGGTCAACATCAACTGATGGTTTTATTGGCTGAGAAAATAGGACAGCCTCTAAATACATGACTGATTTAACAAAAAACTTTTTTTTTGCAAGTAAGAATAATTTTATATGTATTTCGTCTATATCAATTTGTGTACTTCAAAATATTTTCACATAGCTACTTTTTAGATATGTAGTTGCAGCAAGTATTATTTGGATATTACTTTTTCCCATATGGTTATATGTTCAAACATATGTTACAGTATAAAGATTGATCTGACATGTAAACATGTATTTAGTAAAATATATTTTAACATTTCAATTTATCCGTTTAATATAATAAAATATTAACCACAAATAGGCCAATAAACGCAATGTTACGTATACATTGCACAAATGAAATATTCTTTTGCTTTTACCAATTATCGTTTTATGATATCCTCACAATAAAATGGCATTAATTCAGAAATTCAATTTCTGAATCATAGCAGCTTATCTTCTATATATCAAACCAGTTATCGGGTTTTCTCATCATTGCACTGGAAGCGTTTCTTTAGTTGTAAGCGAATCTTCACGCGTCGAGGATGACTGGTAAATTGTGCTTAATCTCTGTCAGGACGAACTCGTAATTATACGATTATTCTCGTACTAAACACGGATTGAAACAAACACTTCATACGATATCAGAAGTAGAATACGAATACATGTATAATAAAATATACAGTTTATTAGGCACACAAGCCCATCTAGTAGATTATTATGGTAGACAGTGTTACTGTAACGCAATCTAATAGTTACAATATTAGTTAACTGATATAAAGCGTATATAGTATATCTAAATTAAAGCAAATTTAAACAAAAAGTAAAATAAATAAAATGAATAAAGATGTGGCACAACCTGCTTCTTGATGTACGCCGGGATGTATGTGTTTGGACATCATTTAACAATGTAGGTTTTGTTAAACGTATAAAATACATGTTACATACAATTATGGTAAGTTGATACATACGTGTATCAATATAAATGGATAAGTTACAACTCGGTTATTTTAGAAGGAACTTTGGTGTACATTGAGTCTGATATGATTGAGATATAGCTGTATACTTAATTATTTCTTGATATGCATACACCTTACATAATATTATAAATACAGTAAAACCTGTCTAAGCGGTCACCTCTATTAAGCACCCACCTGCTTTAGCGACCATGTTTTCTATTCCCATTTCTATGCTTTCAGAGTAAATTAATCTGTATTAAGCAACAACCTGTCTTAAATGCCACTTTGCTGTTTTCCGTGACTAGCTGCGTAAGACATGTTACACTGTACATGTATATGAACATATAACTATTGTCAGATGTACTAAAGAAAGGCCAGGCGCGACCTTCTGGAGTCTTTTTCGGGGGCGGCAGTATAGTCGGGTCATTAATTGATGATTGTAATAAAAATAAATATCTAAAAATTATTGCCTCTGGCAAACCATGGGCGTTAAAATCCACATACGTTTATATAGTACATCCGATAATTGAATGTTCAGTACAATAATTCCTGAATCTTATCCCGAAATTAGTATTTCCAAAAACAGATACATCTTTGGATGTCGTAATTATTCGTGAAAGGTCCCGCTATTTGGATCCGTTCACCGGAAGTTGTAATTTACATTACGGCCGAAACAAGTGACATTTATCACGACGGCGTGGTACTAAATCTCGCAGTTCTCACCAGTTAATTCTAGAGATATTCATGAACATGTAGAAAAGTTTGATTTAGAATAAACCAGAAAATCACTGTCTGCATTAGGCTTTAATCAACGTCAACTGATGGTCCAATGTTACTTTTAATAAATATATATGCCGTTACTTACATCTTAAGGACCTCAGTGGTGGTCTATGGATAGAACGTCCGCTTCGCATGCGCAATGTTGTGTGTTTTATCCCCGGTCGGTTCATATCAAAGACTTAAAAAATGGTTCTAAAAGCTTCCTCACTTGCGGTCACCATAGAGAGGATAGTTCTAGGTCTGATCGGCACACTGTCATTATAATGTTACTGGATGGGATATCATAACATGTGTCTGCGGAATGATAATCCAGTGTGACAGCGCTCAGAATATTGTCTATCGTAGACGCGATATGATTGAAATATTGTTGAAAGCGACGCTAAACACCATTCAACAACAACTAACATCTTAACATTTCTTTTTTTCTTCTTTCTAACCCTTATCGCCATGTGGATATCTGGTAAAACACACCGATATAATATATTGAAAAAGGTCTGTTACTTTAAGCATTGCATTTTGGGATGTATTAAATGAGTCACGTGACTTCGATTTGTTTCTTGTTAGAAACATTCCGAAAGACAAGGCGAACGTATTTAAGCGTGCTGTTATATTTAGAAATAGTATACTATTATGTATTTACCACTTATTTGTACTTTTATCATATATGATAATTAAATACTTTTATATTTTAACATAATTCGTTTTTAAAGACATTTATAACGAGCCTATACGTCCATTTTCAACACGTTGCTGTCTATTTTTTTTTCAATTTTCCGGACGACAAATAATTGAGAGTGCTTATTATACGATAGTAGCACAGGTATATGTTGAATGTTGGTTTATAGATTGCTAATTTTGATATATAAATGACTAAACAAACGTGACATATTGAAACATTACGTCCATACTAAAATGTCTAAGTGACGCTGATAATAAACTTCACCTTGGGAATAAATCGCACCGACGATATACCTGCTTCATTTAAATTTCCATGGAAACGCAACGTTTGAAAAACTTCTCGATTGCAAATTATCGATGAATAGACTTAACTGATCATAAAATCGTCAAGTAAGCCCGTTACTTCGTTTGTCTCCAGCACAATATAGTATGTTTCATAATGAAGTATTCTGCGGTCTGTGTAAAGAGATTGACTTGTTTTATAAGTGGTCATGTGATGCAGGAGAGACGTATGTGTTCTTTAGACATAACAGCATGGTTTTATTTAGTACATTTGGCTCGTTTTATGCTGTGATGGTATACGTTCCCCCGAGTGATTCGCTATTGACTGTTCCAAGGTGATGATTCCTTGATCGTTTCTAGGTTTTCCTTAAATACTTAAAATCTTATCTCAATTTCGACTGGTTATTTATATATTATAAAAAACAAAATTAATGAAACCATTTTCAGTTTTACTGGAACCAGTCTGAAATCTTGATCACCTGGCTGTTTCCTTAGATTAAATAAGCTTTTAAGTATGGAAGTATTTAAGTTTGTAAGTATTTAAGTATGTAAGTATTTAAGTGTATTAGTATTTAAGTGTCTAGGTATATAAGTATTTAAGTATATTAGTATTGAAGAATTTAAGTGTATAAATATTTAAGTGTATAATTATCTAAGTATGTTACTATCTAAATGTATAAGTATTTACGTATATAAGTATCTAGGTATATACGTTTTAAAAGTATGTAGTATAAAAGTGTATACTATGTCAGTATTTAAGTATATAAGTATGTCAGTATTTAAGTATATAATGTGTTGGTGAAACAGGCACCTGGTGTCACTTCTGCATGTTTGTATGACACCGATAATAATGCTTAATAATGCTTCTTTGTCAGTTAGTTTTTCGATATATACTATAGTAGAATAGTTGGATACAACAACAAATCTCACAGTTACAACAATATCATCAACAACAGCATCATTAACAACAACAATAGAATTTATACGATAAAACAAACACACTTTAAGCAAATTTTCATTGAAAAAAAATATTTGGAAAAAGAACATATTCCAATAGATCATAGCGAATGGGAAAATAAGTCGCTAATTATATATTAACGGACTTAGAGGAAATTCGCTAAAGAAGTAATTTGTCTTACAATGTACCATCAGTTGAGATATTGTGAACACATATATGTTAATCAATTTCCCATTATATTAGTACCTTGCAAAAGATCAATATATGTTGATGTTGTTGTTTTTGAACAGGTGACCACAACAACATTGATATATTTATTTATAAAAAAATCAACATATAAACAATACATTTTATTTGTTGAACATTAGTGAGATATGAACATTCATGCAACTAGCAAAGTTCAGGTGATCGCTTCATTTACTACGCGAATGGTTTATATAAAGACTACATCTTATAAACGTTCAGCAATACCAGTAGAGAAACTTTATAATCATGTTGCTTCCGACTCAATCGTTATTGTTATAGCATATATGACTGTATGTATGCCAATTTGGAAATACATATGTATGTTTAAAGCAAAAACGTCATTATGAGAATAGAGTTATGACCTTGACATTCATTGTATTATAATAATAATTATACTGCATCTCCTTCTGTAAATCGGTCTAGGTCATACGTATGAATCACTTAACCATTGGGTTCCTTTCGGACATGTTATCATTATTTCAAATGAAAAACCTTGCCGAGATATTGCAAAGAAATTGTTGACTTGATATAATATAAGAAAGGTGTTTACCATATGTTTGAGTAAGTATGCGGACACGAATATTTGATGTGACAGTGACAACAAGGGCGAGGTCGTTAGCCAGGTTAAAGATCCAAAGTGGCGGTTTTGCTATACATACCTACCGTCCTAAGGCGGTGAACCTTTCTGTTTTTCGTCTGTATATGAAAATACAGCAGATTTTCGTTGACTCGAACTCGGATGACTCGAAGCCTACATATAGTTCGAACCACTTATCTGGTCCCGGTTATACATGTGTTGTATGATGTTGAACAATACTTCGAAGTTCTGCTGTATGTATAATTGTACTCATTATTCTATTTATATATATATATTGGTATTGTCCTCCGAATACTTCATGTAAGTCTTCTGTTTGCCATAATCTTTTCTTATCGATTATTGTGTTGAATTTATGTATAAATATAAGGTATATATTTTCTTTATTTTAGTTTACGTCCACGATATACGAGTTAAGCGAACGAGAACACGTGTATTAAGTTCAATTGCAACAAACGTGGAAAAAAAATGCATTTCTTACATGCTGGTTCTTCATTCAACCCGATTAATAGAAGAACCTTGGTCTCCTCATATGTCTATGAAGGTTCGAGACCATCGTCCATCAACATTTCACAGCACACAATGTTGTAATACCCATAAGGGGACATGTAACCAAAGCAAATACCAATGCATTGATACAATTTTATACTTCTGATACACTTGCACACAGCACTTTTCCGATTTTGTTTTAATTTTCTTTCCATATTTACCCAGAAAATCTTGAAAAAGAACATCATCTTTGTAAAAAAGAACGGGCCAAGTACACGTTATGACATCACCGATTGCCGATAGTTAGTAACAGTTGAAACATGACTGAGACAGAGAAAATTATGTCTATATATCGGTGAATCACTCCTGAAGACCAAACAGTTTATATAAGATTTCTGTTGTGAGCAGATTAAAGGGAAAACAGTGATATAATGCATATTGGACCTAATACTGCCAGAGTCTGGATGCTTTTATCCGTTTACATGACGCAATTAACATTAGGTAAACAATCTTTATTATGATTTATTTTTCTTAAAGTGTGTTTGATTATTACTATCATCGTGGCATTTTTAGACTACATCTGACAATGTGTATTTTATAGTGTTTTGTAGTCTTATTTTCTTTTTAACTCTGTAACTTTATTTAAAAAATATGTTATCTTCACATTCATTTAACTGATGGGATATTATTGCCGTATACCCTTGAATAATTAATGCGATGCTATGTAGTTGTATTAGATAAATGCGATAACATGTATCTTTAATATTACTTGAGTATTTGTTTTAACGTCTGTCGAAATTTCTGGTTTCTTACATCGAAATAATTGATGTATTATCAAGATACCAGCGGAAGAATGTCCATAAAGTTTCATTTTTTTTGCAGGAGTATAAAATAAGTACATTTAGAAAGAAAAGAACATTAGTTGTATATTTATATCATTTCTTAGCCCAGGACCTCAGCTTCACATTTATTACCAAAACGCGCACAGAAAGATTTACATTTGATTTTTAATGTTCCGTAAAAACGAAAGATCATTCATTCGTTACTCTATACATTACGATTTTCTTTTTAAGGCGAATCAGCTCAAAGTAACATGCTATAAAGCACCCTACACATTTCTGCAATTATAATCCGTGAATAAGGTTTATTGTTAAAACAGTAAATGCATGTAAGAGGGGCTCATCAGAATGTTTGACTAATGTGGGTCACCATTCCATTAAGTTTTAAATATACATTTTCTCCAAGGTTTAGGGGTACATGTACGTGTGCATAATGCAGTATTACATGTAGGTAAATGCTATTGATAATGTAGCACGGTCGTTTTTTTTTACGTTTTTCTGTATTTTATTGTAAACAGAAAATAATAAAAAAACAAGACACTTTTCGGACTTAATTGATGTTCCGAATTATATTTCTCAGCTAGATGCGTTTTGGCGTATACTTCTTATGTTTTTAGGGGCCTGGTGGTCTTTAGTATTAACCTTGAATTCACTGTTTTATAACCAAATAAATGGAATATTTTAAGGTTTGTTCACTTAAATAAGGGAAAAAAAAATAGCACTGGGGTCCGATGTTATTGCATTTTAATTTTTTCGATTTCTCAGAAAAAGAGTATAAGAAGCTTTGCCACTGGCCTGATCGTCTAAAATGTACTAGGTTTTGCTCGAAAAAAGCGTTGTTTTTTTGTCTATCTCGTCCGATAAAGTTTAGGCTAGCAGACATTAACATGTTATTCTCTGTATTCCTGATGCTAAAAGTTAATTTTTATTCGTAGTTTTTCGTTTTACAGTAAATTTGTAGCTCTTCAAGATTGGTTGCCCGGTTACAGAGTTAGGGTATGGCTACGTTCATGTTGAATATCGAATTATCAATTAAGGATATCAAAAAGAACTCCAGTCTACCTGGAAACACACTTACATTGTATACACCGTATTTCCCTGTAAAAATATTTGCTAATTGAACTTAAAATAAAAAATACGAATTAAATTTGTTTCCGTTAAATATCAAAAATCGGAAGATACTTTAAAATGATATAGAATTTCAGGCTGAAATGGAGATTGTAAACCAACTAGTTTGGTATTTGATTTTCATCTTTCGGTATTTAATATAACAACTCTTCATTGTTAGAGGTAATTAATGTAAGGGCTTGTTTGTAGTTGAATAACGAATACAGACTTGGAGCTAAATTCAGACTGCCGGGGAACGGGTCTTTTTTTAGATCTATAATAAGCTTTTTCGTAGCTTGGCACGGTCTCGCTAAACATCTGAATTTGAAATTTTCCTCAACCCAAAAATTTAAACTTCTCTAAATGATTATTTAAACATATAATTTAGTATATGACCACTCACCGCTGAGGTCGTATGTTCGAGTCCTGATCGCTCAAAAAACTTTATGGGAGGAAGTTTCTAGTTACTTGCGGAAGGACGGTGGTTCTACTCAGTCTGAGGTCTTCCTATACCAGTAAAACTGGATATTCCATATATAAAATGAAAACCCATTAAAAAATTACCACACGTGACTGAAATCAGAACAAATCTTTACTCATCTGAGTAAAAGAAAATCTGAGTAAAAAAAAATTAAGTGTGTTTTGTTTTAGAAGTTGGTGTTATCTGATTTTTTTCTGTCTTGCTTAAAGTATTAAATCATTATATTTTCACGTGTTATTGAAAGTACAAATAAGGTTTTTGAACTTAGCTGACAATAATTATCTGACTTATAAGTAATATGTCAATTTCAACGTACAATTTATTGAGCACTTGCACATATCCTATACGCTTTGTTCTAAATTATTTGTTTCTTTTTCTAGTGCATTCTCTTGTACATAGAATTTAATGAAATTATGTTCCCTTTTAAAATAAGAAACAATGGTAATTTAGCTTCTGAAAAGTTGTCATTGTGTTACGAGTGTTTGCCAAATTTAACGTATATAGTTTATATCAGTGAAATTATCGAGGGTATCTTTGACACGCTCTCATTTTCTGTTCTAAACAGTTCATGTCATCATTGTTTGATACATTATATTTATTTATTTCAATTTTGTTGAAATTATTGATTCTTTCCCCCCATAGTGTTATTAATAAGTACAAAGAAGATTTGTTTTTAAATTTTGATGATACTTAGTATCTGTCTTGGGGTAACATGCTTATTTCAACTAACGTTCTACTTCAAATTTGTTTTTATTTCTAAATCAACCAAATAGTATTTAATAGTATATATGCTTGGTTTGATTATATTCTATTCACTGTTATGCACGTCCTAACACCATCCTCCTCTGATTCATAAGAAACACTTAAGTACACATGAACAAATCTGTAACATTGTATTGTGATTTTATCTCAAGCGTATCTTGGAACGTATTGTATCAACTGAGCTATATAACATGATGTTCGTGA